>CAWUFW010012778.1:0-519582 GCA_963921515.1 Calotriton arnoldi | reverse complement strand
ACGCAGCATAGAAAATTGCACAAACACAGCTTGAACGAAACGGAGAAGACCGTACGAGACAACTGCAGGGTCCGACTCGGTCACAAGAACGTTTCCAACATGCACAGAAAGTACTAAGGAAAATACACAAAAAAGGCCAAACAAGCTATTACAAAGCCAATAAATACTGGGGGTGGGGACAGAGAACAAAGACACACCCACAACTCCACCCATATAAAGGACACAAATCCCAACCATGATCCTTTGCAAATGCTATTCACCTGCCAGCACTCAACAGACAGCAACCACACACCCACAGCTCATCCCTCACACAAGCCACACACCATCAGCACACCAACAAATAGCTACCTCACATACACCCAGCAAAACACACACTCACACACCTTCACCTGCACACCAACACACACATCACTCACCATCACCACCCATCACCATGCCCCCAAAGAAGAATCACAAGTTCCTAGATTGTGAATTGGAAGTCCTGGTAGACGAGATCCTCAGGGTAGAGCCACAGCTGTTTGGCGCACTGGTCCAACAGACACCCATCTCCCAGAAAACAAAGATGTGGGAGAGGATCATCAACAGGGTGAACGCACAATCACCATGTCTGCGCACAAAGACTGACATCCAGAACAGGTGGTATGACGTGCGCAGGAGGGTACGGGAGCTGCTGAAGAAGGACTACCTCCTGAGCCAATACACCGGCAGTGGCCCTCCTGCCAAGCCAGTATACCTCAGGCCCTGGGAGGAGAAGGTGCGGGCCATCCTTCCGCCAGTGAGCGTCTATGGACTAGAAAACATCCCAGAGCCTGGTGAGTACACAACAAATGTACACAATATTCTGCCACAATACACACACACATCACTGTCAAGGGGAGAGTCAAACCATGCACTCTTAGCAATTACACAGCAACCAGAACAGAATCATCCCAAAATGTGTATGTCAGTCAGATAAACACAACACATGCCATCTCAAAGTTACATTTAACCGTGTCATCACATGTACAAACACAACTACAACTACAGCTAGGCAGTGGCACAAATATAACTAACAAACACATCCAGACATGTAGCCACCACTACAACACCAACACACAGTGAAGACCACTGAAAGAAAGGAATTCTGTGTATGCTGGGCAAGTCAGTGTAGCCAATAGCATCATGGGAGTCGTAGTCACAGATATTGCTCACCCTCACAACTGTCCCATCAACACCACCATGAACCATGCGCACATCACAGGGAGTGGAAAAGGACTCACAAGATGGCTGACACTGGCTACTGCTGTGGGGAGCACAAGGCCCTGCTGGCAACTGTGCAACAACCAACAGCAGGACACCACTGACTGACATCCTGAGAGACAACTTGCACTCCCTGCAATGGAAGCACGTTCCATGGTGGGATATCTGGCTGGGTGGGAAGGAGGACTCACAGCACTGACCATAGTCACAAGCACCTCCCCTCACACACCCCCTCAACACAAACTCCACATAACCCACCTGGGAGAATGCAATGCCTCACATCCTAACTCAAGATCCCACAAAGAACCACCACCCTGGGTTATGCTGTGTGAAGCACAGGGACACTCTTGGGACTTTTAGCCAAACAACTGCCAGGACAACACTCCCAGCCATCCTGTCAGCACAGGCAGCCCACCCCACAGGGAAGCAGAGTCAAAAGGAAGGAAGGATGGGCATGCTGGGAAGGGGGTGGAGGCAATAGCATGATGGGAGTAGTAGGCACAGATATTGCTCAGCCTCACAACTGGCCCATCAACACCACTCACAACCATGCTCACATCACAGGGAG
The DNA here is from genome assembly GCA_963921515.1 of Calotriton arnoldi. NCBI lineage: Eukaryota > Metazoa > Chordata > Amphibia > Caudata > Salamandridae > Calotriton > Calotriton arnoldi. Next base: position 517,775 of record CAWUFW010012778.1, on the reverse strand, counting down.
TGGAAAAGGACTCACAAGATGGCTGACACTGGCTACTGCTGTGGGGAGCACAAGGCCCTGCTGGCAACTGTGCAACAACCAACAGCAGGACACCACTGACTGACATCCTGAAAGACAACTTCCACTCCCTGCAATGCAAGCACGTTCCATGGTGGGACATCTGGCTGGGTGGGAAGGAGGACTTGCAGCACTGACCATAGTCACAAGCACCTCCCCTCACACACCCCCTCAACACAAACTCCACATAACCCACCTGGGAGAATGCAATGCCTCACATCCTAACTCAAGATCCCACAAAGAACCACCACCCTGGGTTATGTTGTGTGAAGCACAGGGACACTCTTGGGACTTTTAGCCAAACAACTGCCAGGACAACACTCCCAGCCATCCTGTCAGCACAGGCAGCCCACCCCACAGGGAAGCAGAGTCAAAAGGAAGGAAGGATGGGCATGCTGGGAAGGGGGTGGAGGCAATAGCATGATGGGAGTAGTAGGCACAGATATTGCTCAGCCTCACAACTGGCCCATCAACACCACTCACAACCATGCTCACATCACAGGGAGTGGAAAAGGACTCACAAGATGGCTGACACTGGCTACTGCTGTGGGGAGCACAAGGCCCTGCTGGCAACTGTGCAACAACCAACAGCAGGACACCACTGACTGACATCCTGAAAGACAACTTCCACTCCCTGCAATGCAAGCACGTTCCATGGTGGGATATCTGGCTGGGTGGGAAGGAGGACTTGCAGCACTGACCATAGTCACAAGCACCTCCCCTCACACACCCCTCAACACAAACTCCACATAACCCACCTGGGAGAATGCAATGCCTCACATCCTAACTCAAGATCCCACAAAGAACCACCACCCTGGGTTATGTTGTGTGAAGCACAGGGACACTCTTGGGACTTTTAGCCAAACAACTGCCAGGACAACACTCCCAGCCATCCTGTCAGCACAGGCAGCCCACCCCACAGGGAAGCAGAGTCAAAAGGAAGGAAGGATGGGCATGCTGGGAAGGGGGTGGAGGCAATAGCATGATGGGAGTCGTAGTCACAGCTCGACATCCCCCACCACATGGCCCAGCAAGCTCACACTCACTCATGCACATCCCACAGAGAGTGGAAAGGCCCATCAAAGATGTCTGACACTGGTGCTGTGTTGTGGGGAGCACAAGGGCATGCTGGGAACTGCACACCAACCAACAGCAGGACACCACTGTCAGCCATCTTGCCATTGCTCTCACACCCACACACACTGAACTCCCCACAAAAGCAAGTAAGTATGGGAATGCTGGGAAGTGGGGTGGAGGCAATAGCATGATGGGAGTCATAGTCACAGACATAGCTCACCCCCACAACTGTCCCATCAACACCACCCTGAACCATGCTCACATCACAGGGAGTGGAAAACAACTGACAAGATGGCTGACACTGGCAACTGCTGTGGGGAGCACAAGGCCCCGCTGGCAACTGTGCAACAACCAACAGCAGGACACCACTGACTGACATCTTGAAAGACAACTTTCACTCCCTGCAATGCAAGCACAGTCCATGGTGGGATAACTGACTGGCTGGGTGGGAAGGAGGGCCGGCTGTCAACAAAATACAACCAATGCAGACCATGTTCACACCCCAACAAATACATAGAAATGCCCAAATAATGCAGGACAATGTGCTACACCAATATCAACCCCTGACTGTGACAACTTAGGACAATGCAATGTACAGGCCCGCACCCAGAGGCACAGTCACAACTGTCAGGTGTGTCAACCATTGATGCCTGCAGAAACATAACATACATTGTGTGTGTCTCCCAAAAACAGGTGATGATGGGGACACAGCAGCAGACGCTGAGGAGTCCCAGTCCCAGGCTCAAGAGGATACAGAGCTCACTGGTGTCGAACAGCCTCTGCCCTCCTCGGATGAAGAAGACCAACCTGGCACCTCCGGTGCAAGTCAACATGCAGCACCAGCAGGACCACCAGCTGCAGCACCAGCAGGACCACCAGCTGCACCCCCTGCACCCACCCCTCCAACGACTGTCACCACAAATACCATCCCTGCCGACATGGACAGAACAAGGAGCACCACCAGCACAGGGACCCTGGACCAACGTGGGGCCATGGACACCACCACCACCACCAACCCCCAAGGGGGACCAGGGTCATCTGTGCGTGCCACTGCACGCACTGCACATGTCGGCAGGGGTGGTGGGAGGGGTGGGAGACAGAGGTCGCTGCTTGCAGAGGTGTCTGGTGTGCATGATGACCCACAACTGGCACGCATAGCCGATGCGTACCAGTCCAGCACCGGAGATCTCAGCCAGGTAGTGGGGCTCCTCAGGGACATTAAACAGCAGCAGGCTGCCCATCATGCCCGCTTGGACTCACACATGTCCCGCGTGGAGTCCAAGTGGGACACACTGCAAGAGATGACGGCGGTGCATAGGGACATATTACAATGCCTCCGCCAGATGAACAGCAACCAGTCTACACCTCCCTGTGTGCCAACAACATCTGGTGCTGAAACAACTGCAACTGCCACAGGGAGGGAGGATGACTCTGGCGGAGAGTCCCCTGCACCGCAGCAGCCTGTACTTGAGGGGCCCCCCCAAAGAAGAGGGGTCGTCCGAGGAGGGGCAAGTGAGAGGCCGATGGCCAAGTGCAACCCCCAGGAAGCCTGAACCTGTTCTGGATGTTCACCTTGTAGCGCAAACTGTTCACCCTGTTGACGGCAACACAACTCCCACACATGACATGGGGAGTACAAGTTGGACCAATGTCTCAGACAACTGTGGCCCCGATACTGGGGATTTTGTCTACCAGGACTTTCAATTCATCTAGGAACTTCTGATTGCAATATAAATGTACAGCACTAACCATCCTATGCACTATTCACACAAATGTATCACAATAAACACACTAATACACCATACTTGCCTCTGTTGTGATTCCAACGTGGGTGCTGTCATGGGGATGATGAACTGCAAAATTACACTGTGTATGCGAACTGCAACAGCAAGTACAACACAGGCATGTGAGTAATGGCAACGTGACACATATGAGGGAGACACACCACCAGGGCTACACAACACATACACACCTAGGCCATCTGACTCATTGCCTACACTGATGTTGCCAGGAAAGACGGTGCAATGCACAGACACCACACCTATTCCCAGTTGTAGTCAAGTAGCCCACAGGTGCAGTAAGCAAATGGCAGTCAAATGTGTGACCACAGACAACGCACATCACAAAGTGAAGCACAGGTTTATTACACAGTTGCAACATGTCGTAACCACTACAGATGCAAGGTAATCCCACCTGGCAGCGGGCACACAGTCAACAACTGTAGAAGGAAGGAAGTCCATGGGTGTGGCGCACATCACCTGTAGGGACACAACAGCTACCACCCTGGAAGTACAATGACGTCGTCGGTGGACACAGTTGACCAAACGAATCTGAAAGTACCCTGTGAAGGACAGAAATGACACACAGTCAAAAGCAATGGAGAACAGGACAGAACAGCAAAACTCATGCACAATACATGTTACAAGATACCCACCCAGAACCAAGTTAGCATGTCAACACTGTTGGGGAGTACAGACCACCTGTAAGCACACATCGCTACACACATCCAGTCAAGTAGCCCATGGACACACTCCAACAGCACCAGAGCACCACCTACACATATCATGCCAACTCACATCATTGACATGACACCTCAGGATACTCACATTCAGCTAAAGAAGTTGGTGATGAGCTGTGTGCGGACATCACCATCATCATCATCACTGGCATCGTGGTCCAGGCCAGGATCCTCCACAGGTGGCGGATGTTGGTCATTGTCATCCTGGATGAGAGGCAACTCCTTCCGCACTGCCAGGTTGTGGAGCATGCAGCAGACGATGATAATCTTGCACACCTTCGCTGGGGCATATGGGAGGGACCCTCCTGTCTTGTCGAGGCAGCGGAAGCGGCTCTTCAGGAGACCAAATGTCCGCTCAATCACTCTCCTGGTCCGACCATGTGCCTCATTGTAGCGCATCTGGGCTGGTGTCACAGGGTTCCTGAGGGGTGTCGGCAACCACGGCATGTTGGGGTATCCCGAGTCACCTACGGACAGACAAGTGCACATTAGCTGACTTGGAAAAGTGGGCGGAATACTACAGATCAGATCACACACAATGGCACAAAGTCAGTACACACCGACAAGCCAGGCACGCTGGTTCTGCATCTGTGCCATCATCCTGGGGATGCGACTACTCCTCATCACAAAGGCATCGTGTGCTGAACCAGGGAAACGGGCACACACGTGTGAGATGGTCATATCTGCAAGACACACCACCAGTGAATTGACCGAGTGGTAGTGCTTGCGGTTACGGTAGGCCTGCTCCTGGGCCTGTGGTGGTACCAAAGCCACATGTGTCCCATCAATGGAGCCAATGACATGCGGCATCCTCCCCAGGGCATAGAAGTCACTCTTCACGTCAGTGAGTCGTTGCAGTCTAGGGAAATAGATGTACCGGTTCAGGTATAGCAACATTGCCTCCAAAACATCGCGGAGCACACGGCTGAACATGGTCTGTGACATCCCACCAGCAGTCGCCACAGTATGTTGAAAGGTACCGGTGGCAAAGAAGTGTAGGGCTGCCATCACCTTCACCTTGGGGGTCAGCGCTGTAGGATACGGCCGGCCAGGCTGCAAATGTGGGGCCACCTGTACTGCCAAATCCTCAATCAGCTGCCTGGTGAAGCGGTACCGCCGGATGCTGTCCCGTTCCACCATCGTTGCCAGGTCTGGGAATGGTCTATGGACAGCAGGAGCCCTGCAGTGCAGAGGAGAAGAAAGCAAGATTGTCAGTCACCCCACATATGCGGCATTGAACACACTCAATATCACATCATTCATCATTATGAGGCACAACTACATGAAGTGTGCAGTTCCGTAAGGACATGTATGGTACATACATGGCCAACATCTGTCATCACGGTTCAACAAGTGGCATCAATAAGTCCCAGGTTGGCCCATTGGATATCATGAGGCCGTGTCACAGTTCCCATCTCCTGCTGCCATGTCACAATCACCCCCACAGTGACATGTGAGGACAGATGTGCCCCAGGCATCACAGCTCAACGACAGGTACATTCCCAGGGACCCTGTATTGCCACATGGACACTGGCATTACATGGAGTATCATGTATACACCACAGCAAAACAACCATGACCCCCACAGGTAGTGGTTCCACTTGCCTCTGCAGGACAGACATGGACATCTGTGACACACACACGCACAACATCAAAGTCCATGCACACACAACGTGGATGTGGAGACTGTCTCCCATTGTGCACATGAAATCAGAGACATTGTAAACACTACATGCACACAGACTGTGGAGGACCATCACTATTGTGCCACTGGGTCACCCTGGCTCAAACATACCGTCCCACATGGGACTCACGGGGTATGTGACATGACATACACATACACCACCGTGAAATGTGACCATGGCACATGCTCAGATATGAACAGTTGCACATCACAGTGGTCATGTACACGTAACACCCAGGATCCTGTCCCCATGAACACGTGCACAGCCTGGGGGTGGCTGCCCCCAGGTGACACCCACAGGACAACATGTACACCAACATACACACAATAGGAAATGCAGCCTTACATGCCTTATGATACAGTTTGGACAGGCTGTGGTGTTGTAGGTGTGCCCCTCACTCCCTGGGAGCTATTTGTGGCTGGCATATGTTCATCTGAGACAGGCATGGTGACATATGCCAGTCACTTGTACAGGGATGCGTTGAACAGCAATGGACCGATCGGTGTGCCCGGCCGGCCCATTGCATCCAATGTGTGCGGGTACGCGTTGTACCCCTGTACGCGTTGTACCGCAATGGACCGCTCGGTGTGCCCGGCCGGCCCATTGCATTCAATGTGTGCGGGTACGCGTTGTACCCCTGTACGCGTTGAACAGCAATGGACCGATCGGTGCGCCCGGCCGGCCCATTGCATTCAATGTGTGCGGGTACGCGTTGTACCCTGTACGCGTTGAACCGCAATGGACCGATCGGTGTGCCCGGCCGGCCCATTGCATTCAATGTGCGGGTACGAGTTGTACCCCTGTACGAGTTGAACAGCAATGGACCGATCGGTGCACCCGGCCGGCCCATTGCATTCAATGTGTGCGGGTACGCGTTGTACCCCTGTACGCGTTGATACCGCAATGGACTGATCGGTGTGCCCGGCCGGCCCATTGCATTCAATGTGTGCGGGTACGCGTTGTACCCCTGTACGCGTTGAACAGCAATGGACCGATCGGTGCGCCCGGCCGGCCCATTGCATTCAATGTGTGCGGGTACGCGTTGTACCCCTGTACGCGTTGAACAGCAATGGACCGATCGGTGCACCCGGCCGACCCATTGCATTCAATGTGTGCGGGTACGCGTTGTACCCCTGTACGCAGTTGAACCGCAATGGACCGATCGGTGTGCCCGGCCGGCCCATTGCATTCAATGTGTGCGGGTACGTGTTGTACCTCTGTACGCGTTGAACAGCAATGGACCCATCGGTGCACCCGGCCGGCCCATTGCATTCAATGTGTGCGGTGCACGCGTTGTACCCCTGTACGCGTTGAACAGCAATGGACCGATCGGTGTGCCCGGCCGGCCCATTGCATTCAATGTGTGCGGGTACGCGTTGTACCCCTGTACGCGTTGAACAGCAATGGACCGATCGGTGCGCCTGGCCGGCCCATTGCATTCAATGTGTGCGGGCACGCGTTGTACCCCTATGCAGCGTTGTACCGCAATGGACCGATCGGTGCGCCCGGCCGGCCCATTGCATTCAATGTGTCGGGTACGCGTTGTACCCTGTACGCGTTGAACAGCAATGGACCGATCGGTGCGCCCGGCCGCCCATTGCATTCAATGTGTGCGGGTACGCGTTGTACTCCTGTACGCGTTGAACCGCAATGGACCGATCGGTGTGCCCGGCCGGCCCATTGCATTCAATGTGTGCGGGTACGCGTTGTACCCCTGTACGCGTTGAACAGCAATGGACCGATCGGTGCACCCGGCCGGCCCATTGCATTCAATGTGTGCGGGTACGCGTTGTACCCCTGTACGCGGTGAGACCGCAATGGACCGATCGGTGTGCCCGGCCGGCCCATTGCATTCAATGTGTGCGGGTACGCGTTGTACCCCTGTACGCGTTGAACAGCAATGGACCGATCGGTGCGCCCGGCCGGCCCATTGCATTCAATGTGTGCGGGTACGCGTTGTACCCCTGTACGCGTTGTACCGCAATGGACCGATCGGTGTGCCCGGCCGGCCCATTGCATTCAATGTGTGCGGGTACACGTTGTACCCCTGTACGCGTTGAACTGCAATGGACCGATCGGTGCACCCGGCCGGCCCATTGCATTCAATGTGTGCGGGTACGCGTTGTACCCCTGTACGCGTTGTACCGCAATGGACCGATCGGTGTGCCCGGCCAGCCCATTGCATTCAATGTGTGCGGGTACGCGTTGTACCCCTGTACGCATTGTACCGCAATGGACCGATCGGTGCGCACCCATTGTCAATGGCCTAGCCTGGCAACGGACGCGTTTTCGAAATTCGAACGAGTCGGTTGCTGGAAATTCAGTTGGTCACCCACAACAATGTTGCAAAATCATGTATGTCATGAAGTTGAAGATTTGAAGGATGCTGTGGGCGTGTATTGGTGCTGCTATTCCATGGATTGGCCAGATTCAGAAGATGCAAACGACTTGGACCTATCACTTTGGACACATGGGACAGTATCTGCCTCTGCAGCACATATATATTGCTGGCTGTTCCCCTGAGAGCTCACTTGCCTGCACTACATGCTCCAGGACGACATCTGCCACTGCACTGCTGCTGTCTCTGCCCCCTCTGGACCCTGCAATGGCACGTACTGTGGAGAGAGCCCGGCCTTCAGCCTTCAGCCTTGAGGAGAACCAGGCCCTGCTGGACAGCCTACTTCCACAGTACAGCAAGCTGTATGGGACACCAGGGAGCAGGTGAGTGTTCTGTGCACTGCCTTTCTGAATGTGCATTTTGTCTGACTAGCAAGGCTGAAAGTCTGCACGCCACTGGCTAGCAGGCTCATTGAGTAGTTGTCACCCCCATAGTGTGTAGTGACATGCACTGGACAGGTATGGTGCAGTGACAGTGCATTTGAACAAGGTTTTACTTCCCATGCAATGATACCATGTAGTGACTTCTGGCAAACTGTCCATGGGCAGCGTTGCACTGCCTGTGTACATCATGTGCCCCTATGATTGAGACATGTATATACAACTGTGTCATGCACGGATATGTTGCATGTGTAGTAATGGCCTTTTCACTTTGTCATCCTGACAGGTTAATGCCCATCGGAAGCAGGAGATCTGGAAGGACATCGTCCGGGCTGTCCGGTCCGTGGGGGTCTACAAGCGCCGGATCCGCAACTGCCAGAAGAGGTGGCAGGACCTTCGGGGCTGGACCCGGAGGATTGCACCGGTCCAGCTGAAGCTGTCGCCTCCTCGCAGGAGGGGCGGAACACGGACCCTGACCCCCACATGCTCCAGATCCTGGCGGTGGTGTTTCCAGACCTGGATGGGCAGCTGAAGGCCAGACAGCAGCAAGGAGGGGTGAGTCAAAGACTGCACTGTGAACTCTGTATTACATGCTATGTGCCCTCCTCTGGCCTGGTTAAACTGCCACAGTACAGCAGTCATGTTGTCCAGGAGCCATGTCCCTCTATTGTGCACTGCCCACTCCTCATCTGATACCCAGGTGTGGCCTTTACATTCAGGGAATTGTGTCACTTGGGACTGTGTCCTTGCAGTTTGCTTCACTCAAGGTGGGGGACAGCATCTGTTTCCCTAACTCTGTTGTGGGCATCATGGGTGGGTCCATTGTTCACACAATGCCTGTGTTCGGACATGTAATCTGCGTGTTGCTTTGATATGCGGTCCACTTGCTGAGCTGAGCCACCACATGTGCCTGGGGTATCTGGCACACACCCATGCAGCGGGTGGGAACAATGTTTGGGCCCCAGGAGTGTGCAGATTACGTGTGTCACACATACATAGCCAGCTATCCACTGTCCAGGGCTCATCCCTCATTCATGTGGGGCAGGACAGTCATGCCTACTCCAGCCCATCCAATACACCTGTACTCCCACTCCCGTGTATCAGCTGACACGTTGTGCGCAGTGATTTGACCCCTCAGGTGTCTGCCTCTGTGTCAGTGTGCTGTGGATTTGTTGCCAGGACTGCTGGGGTGTTTCTCGGTAGGGGCTCAGCATGCCACTGGAGATGTGACCATAGGAGACGATACTTGTGTGTCACATAGGTGTTTGATCAGCTGCCCGTGCAGACTGGGGTATGCGAATGTGAAGTTCAGGCAGCTGTTTCCCATTCACAGCAGATTGTGAGGGGCTCAGGTTCAGAGGGTAGTGTCACAGGTCTCCCATATGTCCAATCGGTATGACCTGGACAGATGAGGGTTAAGATGATGTGTTGTGTGGGGGATGTACATGTGCACTTGTGCAGCTCCAGGACTTGCATTCCCCATGACCTACTATTGTGACACAGTGCAGAGTGTTGTTGTCTGGCTGCCAAGTCATACATCACTGAGACAGTGATGTATGACTTAGCAGTCATGCCTCCGCCATGGCATGTGTCTACTTATTGGTGATCCTGCAGGGGAGTGACATGTGCTACATGCACACCATTGTGGCGATGGCTATCAGGACATGGGTGCATCATGGTGTCTGTCGCTGGTATGCATCACATGCATTTCCTATTTGACTCTGGGCATCCCTTTCATCCGGAAACCTGTACTGACTCAGTGGCAAGAGTTGTGATGTGTGCATGTCCACATGCTACACCGTGTCCTCTGCACTGTCCAACTACTGTGTAGGTGGTGCATGTGTCCACACTGGGGTGTTGCTATCCAACAGACACCAGACAGATGGGTGCAAGGCCATGTGGGATGTGAGTGCCATGGTTGGCATCAGACTGACAATTGGCTTCTCCTGTTCAGTTAGGGCACTTTTAGCAATGTTCAACTAATGATGCCAGGGCTTGCTCTGTCATGTGCTGTGCTCACAGTGGTGTGTGCGTTTGGTGCAGGTGACTGATGTCTGTCTGTTTCCCCATTGTTTGCAGATACATCCACGGCCACGGAAGGGGACAGCTCCACGGACCAGGAGGAGCCGGAGAGCCAGACTGGGTCAGCAGCCGAGGAGTGGTCGGAGGGACCCAGTGGCACGGAGGGCGAGGGGAGCCACACCGAGGAGTCCTCAGCAGCATCCACCTCAGCTGAGGACCACAGCGGCTCGGAGGATGACTCCCTTATGGAGGCGGGTGTCAGCAGCCACCACACCCCAGCTAGTGTTGCTGTCCCCGCCACCACCAGCACCACCACCGCCCTCCCATCGGCTCCCATTCCCCAGGTCCGTGGAGGCTCCCATGTTCGGGAGCGTGTCTCCTTCGGGCCAGGCACCGCACCCCTGCCCCTGTGTCCCCTGCTGCCCTGAGTGAGGAGTCTGTGTACCTCCTTCGCCAGCTCCATGTAGGGCAGACAGCCATGCTGAGTGTCCTCCATGCGCACACCGCTCTGTTGACTCAGCTGGTGTCGTTCATGGAGGGCATCTCATCGGGCATGTCTGACCTACAGAGGGGCAATAGGTCCATGGACTCCTCCCTGACGGCAGCAGTGTCCCTCCTCAGACAGTCCCTCACCCCTCCTGCCTCTGCTCCATCCACACTCCCCAGCACCTTACCCGTCCCAAGCACACACACACCGGCACAGGCACACACCAGCACACACACGTCCAGCACACAGACACACACGCCACAAACAAAACGCACATGCACGCACAGTCAGGGGACTGAAACCAGACTCACAGGGGATGGGGCCCTGGAACACACACACGCATCCACAAGCACTGCGCAGTCCTCAGTTGCCTCTCCCTCCAAAGCACCCTCCCTTGCCTCACCTGCAACCCCAAAGTCACAGCGGCTCTTCCTCTGTGACCTCGGCCTCATCCCCTACGATCCAGCTGCTCCAGCATCCAGGGGGAAGAGGAAGCCCACCCACACGGAGCAGAGTGCCCCTCGCCCCCGGACACCCTCCCCCAGGCGCAGACAGACTGAGGCCCCCACCCGCAAGTCCCCCGGAGTCGTAAGAGCAAGACCCCGCCGCCGCCCTGCAGCTCAGGCACCAGGTCTCCTTCCTCCATCCCTCAGGCCCCCACTCCACAGGTGCCCCCACCACACCCTGCCCCAGGTTCCCCCACCCACAGATATACCATCCCCAAGAGGATCCGGCCTTCTCCCCCTGCCACTTGCTCTCCCGGCACCACACCCCCGCTGCGCTTGTCTGTGCCACTGATGTGGTGAGGGTGTCCTCCCCCTCTGTCCAGCCCACCTTGCCTGTTCCCCATTCTCCTCCCCTGGAGGTAGGCACTGCAGTGGAGTCCACTACCACCCTGTCTGACTTGGGCACTGCAGTGGCGGACCTGTCCACTCCATCTGCAGGGTCCACTGCAGTCGTGCCGGCACCCACAACATCTGAGTCATGCCCCCAGTTGTGCCGGCACACACCATGTCAGACACCTCCACTGCAGTTGTCAGTGGCTCTCCAGCACCCACCACCCCTTCCCTGCCTCCTCCTGGTGAGCCCTGATCCTGTCCCTGCGGTGCCTGGCCTGCCCCCCGGTTGCCCCTCCTAGTGGATTGTCCCTGGTTTTGTGCAGTGCAGGCATGCGTAGGGTGACATCTGCCACTGTCACCCTGTATTGACTTACTTGATGGACTGGCCATTGGCCTTTGTTGGAGCATTACTGTTCTCTGAGTTTTTGGACACACATATGCTGAATAAAGCAACTTTCTGTTCTCTAGTGCTTATGCTTCTGATGTACATGTTGTTGATGATGCTAACCATGCCCTTGCTGCAGTGATGGTGATATTTGGTCTCATGATAATGAAGTGTTACTGTGCAGGAACACATGTGGTCCAGGGGGAATGTGTCCTATCCTGTGGTGTATCCATGTCATCCATAGCAGCATCTGAGGGTGTCATTGTTCAGTATTTGGCAATGGGATTTCCTACTTACATTAGCAATTTCACATCTGTGGCTTCCACCCCTGCACATCTGTTGTGCCTGCCATTGTTCAATTCGTCTACTTCCTTGACCGTGTGGCCATCTCCACTGGACATGCAGGTTTGGGCATCAATGGGGAAGGACTCATCTGTGTTGTCAGTGCAACATTGCTATACAAGTGTGTTGGATCTGTGCTGATGATTTCGTTGGCACTCCCATGACCAGGCTGATGTGACGGGAGCCTTCATTTGGTGCTAATTGTTGATTGTGTGACCAAGTGCTCAGCTGACATGATGGGGCCCTACTGAGGCAACATATGGCACAGCTTTCCTCACACAGGAGTGGAGTCCCCTCATGGCAGTGTGTACTCCTGTGACATTGCCTGCGCCCAAGGTGTGTGTTGTATGAGCATGTCTGTGTGTTCACTTCCGTTTTGCTGTGCATGCTGGGATCCCTAGTGTTGTACCTGTTTGTGATGCTTGCTGAGTTGACCTATGTTCCCCCAAAGTCTTCTCCCTGGGTTCTCTGTGATGTGGGTGCATGGCACATTAGCACATTACTGGTCATCAGGGTGTCACCCATAGGTGTGTTTGCTGTCAGGGCTGAGTTTGTGTGCAGACGCAGATGGGTCACAGTCAGGTTTCCCCTTGGCACTTGTTGTTTACACCTGTCATGTGATTTCCAGTTTGTGTTATCTTTCAGTGATTGTGACACGTTGTGTGTGTGACTGCTGGCACTCCTCAGGGACCGGGCTGCAATGTTCGTTGTTGTCTATGTGTGTTCTTTGTGGGTGACCTTGGCTTCTTCATTGGTGTGTGACTGTGGCTGGGATCCCATTGGTTGGTGTGGTATTGCCGTCATGTCCATGTACAGCGTAGTGTGCAGTGTGTCAGACATTCAGGAGTCTTGTTGAGTGGCCATGTGTGATGTGTTTCTGCACCTTGGTTCCCACTCACCACCCTGGGATTGTCATGGGTGCATGTGCAATGTCACCAGTGCATGTGTGCTTCACTGCTGCACATTGTTGGAGGTCGAGGTGTGTGGTGTTGAGTGTGTGCAGATGAGAGTTGTTGCCTGGCTAGACCCCTGCCTCCATGTTGGCCTTGGCTTACTGGCCGTGCTGATTGATTTGTGCTTGTGTAGGTGTGATGGTAGTTTGTTGGTCAGGACACATGACTGTGGTTCACAGTGTGAACGACATTTAGCTTTGTCATCACAGTGGGATTGTAATGCAGCCCATGGTCACCACATTGTGGGGGCCCTGGGGGTAGTGCTGTGGTGTGTCTGTGTCTTGCTGTGTCAGTTGCTGTTCCTACATGCTTGTGTGACATGTGTGATTTGTGCTCCCTCTCATCTGACAATGCCTGATTGCCCACATAGGGGATTTGGATCCATGAGTTACCTTTGTGTGGCACTGTATGCACATCTGTGTAATTGATATTCAGGCCTCCTCATGTGTTGTGTGGTTGCCTGGGGACACTGGCACCCCCCCCCCTCACCTGTTGTGTTTGATGTGCAGTGTGGGTCTGCCTGTTTGTGTTTGTGCATCTGCACCACTGCATTGGCATATCTTAGGTGTGCCATTGGCTGTATGTTGTTTGGTGGGTTTCCTCTGCTGTCCCTGGGACTCCTAGGTCATCGGTCAGCACAATGATCATGGTTTGTGTGTCCCATTGCTGCCATGGTATGGTATCTGTTCACCTCACATCTACAGTCTCCACAGGGTATCTGCATTTGTGTGCCCATTGGTGCAAATATGTGGGTCTGCATTCTGATGGTCACTTCTGTCATTGTGTCATTGATGAATGTTGACTGTGTCAGCCCCCATGGGTGTTGTTTGTCTGCACATGGCCAAAGGTATGTCTTATTTGCACTGCAGTATTTGCCTCCCCCAATCTATGTTGCAATGGGACACATGCACTACTTTGCCACTGATGTGTTTTATGTTCTGTGACCAGGAATCATCCATGCAGTTTGGCAGTTGCAGCTTTTTCTTTGTCAACACTTGCATTTTGGTCACAGTGATGATGGGGGTTTGGACCCCATTGCCACAATGTTCAAAATGTGCTTCAGCTATGGACCCCACACTTACCTTTTGGTCACTGTGATGATGGGGGTTTGGACCCCATTGCCACAATGTTCAAAATGTGCTTCAGCTATGGACCCCACACTTACATTTTGGTCACTGTGATGATGGGGTTTGGACCCCATTGCCACAATGTTCAAAATGTGCTTCAGCTATGGACCCCACACTTACCTTTTGGTCACTGTGATGATGGGGGTTTGGACCCCATTGCCACAATGTTCAAAATGTGCTTCAGCTATGGACCCCACACTTACATTTTGGTCACTGTGATGATGGGGGTTTGGACCCCATTGCCACAATGTTCAAAATGTGCTTCAGCTATGGACCCCACACTTACCTTTTGGTCACTGTGATGATGGGGGTTTGGACCCCATTGCCACAATGTTCAAAATGTGCTTCAGCTATGGACCCCACACTTACATTTTGGTCACTGTGATGATGGGGTTTTGGACCCCATTGCCACAATGGTCATGGCCTGCTTGCATTGTGGGGGCCACACACATATATGTGTGGCACATGTGATAGGGGGTCACATTGTATGTTCAAAGTCATGTTCAGTGTTGTAGGCATTTGACACAGTCTACACACGCTTGTCATGGTGTTGGGGGGATGTCTTTTTCTTGCATTCCCTAGGTTGTGGTGTGCTGGTTGTGTCATGCATTGTCCATCCTATGAGTGGGGGTGGTGTTGGTGGTAGGCATCCAGCCCCCCATGGGTAGAGGTAGTAGTAGTGACAGGCATCCAGCCCCCATGGGTAGAGGTGGTAGTAGTGGTAGGCATCCAGCCCCCCTGGCTAAGGGTGGTAGTTGTGGTAGGCATCCATCCCCCCTGGGTAAGGGTGGTAGTTGTGGTAGGCATCCAGCCCCACAGGCTAAGGGTGGTAGTAGTGGTGGGCATCTGGCACCCCCATGGCTAAGGGTGGGAGTAGTGGTAGGCATCCAGCCCCCTGGGTAAGGGTGGTAGTTGTGGTAGGCATCCAGCCCCCTGGCTAAGGGTGGTAGTAGTGGTGGGCATCTGGCACCCCCTGGCTAAGGGTGGTAGTAGTGGTAGGCATCCAGCCCCCTGGCTAAGGGTGGTAGTAGTGGTGGGCATCTGGCACCCCCTGGCTAAGGGTGGTAGTAGTGGTAGGCATCCAGCCCCCTGGCTAAGGGTGGTAGTAGTGGTATGCATCCAGCCCCCCTGGGTAAGGGTGGTAGTAGTGGTAGGCATCTGGCACCCCCATGGCTAAGGGTGGTAGTAGTGGTAGGCATCCAGCCCCCCTGGCTAAATGGTGGTAGTAGTGGTAGGCATCTGGCACCCCCATGGCTAAGGGTGGTAGTAGTGGTAGGCATCCAGCCCCCCCTGGGTAAGGGTGGTAGTTGTGGTAGGCATCCAGCCCCCCTGGCTAAGGGTGGTAGTAGTGGTAGGCATCCAGCCCCCTGGCTAAGGGTGGTAGTAGTGGTAGGCATCCAGCCCCCCTGGGTAAGGGTGGTAGTGGTGGTGGGCATCTGGCACCCCCTGGCTAAGGGTGGTAGTAGTGGTAGGCATCCAGCCCCCTGGCTAAGGGTGGTAGTAGTGGTAGGCATCCAGCCCCCTGGGTAAGGGTGGTAGTGGTGGTGGGCATGTGGCACCCCTGGGTAAGGGTGGTAGTAGTGGTAGGCATCTGGCACCCCCATGGCTAAGGGTGGTAGTAGTGGTAGGCATCCAGCCCCACAGGCTAAGGGTGGTAGTAGTGATAGGCATCCAGCCCCCCCTGGGTAAGGGTGGTAGTAGTGGTGGGCATCTGGCACCCCCCTGGCTAAGGTTGGGAGTAGTGGTAGGCATCCAGCCCCCCCCTGGGTAAGGGTGGTAGTTGTGGTAGGCATCCAGCCCCCTGGCTAAGGGTGGTAGTAGTGGTGGGCATCTGGCACCCCCCTGGCTAAGGGTGGTAATAGTGGTAGGCATCCAGCCACCCTGGCTAAGGGTGGTAGTAGTGGTAGGCATCCAGCCCCCCTGGGTAAGGGTGGTAGTTGTGATAGGCATCCAGCCCCCCCCCCTGGCTAAGGGTGGTAGTAGTGGTAGGCATCCAGCCCCCCTGGCTAAGGGTGGTAGTAGTGGTAGGCATCCAGCCCCCTGGGTAAGGGTGGTAGTGGTGGTGGGCATCTGGCACCCCCTGGCTAAGGGTGGTAGTAGTGGTAGGCATCCAGCCCCCTGGCTAAGGGTGGTAGTAGTGGTAGTCATCCAGCCCCCTGGGTAAGGGTGGTAGTGGTGGTGGGCATGTGGCACCCCCTGGGTAAGGGTGGTAGTAGTGGTAGGCATCTGGCACCCCATGGCTAAGGGTGGTAGTAGTGGTAGGCATCCAGCCCCCACAGGCTAAGGGTGGTAGTAGTGGTGGGCATCTGGCACCCCCCTGGCTAAGGGTGGTAGTAGTGGTAGGCAACCAGCCCCCCCGGGTAGGGGTGGTAGTGGTGGTGCGCATCCAGGCCCCTGTGTGCATATGTGGCATTGGTGATGGGCATCCCGCCCCTTTGGTGCTGCGGTTGCTGGTGTAAGTAAATTCTGCATCCCTCTGTGTGTGTGTGATGTGTCGTGTACGTGTTGTATGTTTTTGTGGTTGGTGTCTGACTTACCTTCTGCGCCGTACGCGTCCGTGCCTGTTCCGGTAGTAAATGTAGAATATTGGTAGGATCGGAACGAAGGGATTCATGGTTGGTTCGTCTCGTTCGTCTTTCTCGTTGCTCGCGTCGTCCTCGTCGCTGGCGTGTTCGCCTCGTAGCCGTGGATCGTGTTGTGGCGCGAATCGGAGCTTATGTGCGCCTCTCCCGGAAGCTTTGACGTGCCGGACGTAGCGACGGGTTCGGCGCGTACGGAAAGCGCATCGTACTTGTTCGGCCGGACGGGGCTGCATTTTCCCTTCCGTGCGACTCGATTCGGCGTTTCCGGATTCGCCTCGGTCGGAGAACAGGACCTGGATTGGGTGAGTACGACTCGGCCGGATTCTATGCTGTTGTGCGCATCGTACTTACTCGTTCGGAATGATGTACGGATCGGTCGGGAAACAGGTATTCGCATGGCTTTTTTCCCGACCGAATGGTATTGGGTGCGCCTCCGACCGAGATCGGAATCGGCCCCTGAATCTCCTTGTGCCTAAAAAAAATCTGATTTTGTGTAATGTAATTTAGTGCTCATGTAAAGTACCCTGATACCTTTGGGCCTGTTTTGCTCTATATAAAACTGCACAAATAAAAAACAACAGGCAGTCAGGAACATTTAACCCAGAGGATTGGGACTGCTACACACTGACCATCTTTGCTATTCACCCACTCCATCCCTATTTTGCCAACATCATTTTGCATGTTCCTATGTTTTAGCCAGTACTTGGCCTCTTTAGAACCAAAACGACAACCACCCTCTCTCCCCCCCCGCCACTCCCACCCCACCCCCATGAAAGATACCATTGGCAGAAAAGGCTTGACTGCTGATGATCACTACATAAAACAAGCATTGGCATAGCCAATAGGTCTCGCCTTTGGGGCCTTATAAGTGTTTAGCCAGAGCTATTGACTTTGCCAATGTCTTCAAGCTGTGCTGTAGAGAAGTGTGGCTGCTGTGCAGCATGCTGAAAAGTTATAATAAAAAAGTGTCAGAAGCATTTTTGTTACTTTATATATGACCAAGAATGCATTATGTAAAACTGAACGACTATATTCAAAAAAGTATTTACAATACAAAATGTCCTCACTTTTCTTTTGTTCTTGCAATGCTGGCAACTTGTTTCTGCCTATTGCAATGGTTGTTTGTTAAAGTTTTTTTTTTGAGGGGGCATAAACAATCGGAGGGTGAAGGTTGGGAACTAGTACCTGTATTATAACACTAGCAGCGGCCAGACGCTAGGGGAGAATCAACAGATGCCAGATTCCGAGAGCAGGCTGAGGTGGTGCTGAGTGATGCTGAGGTGGTAGTGGTGGTGGTGGTGACTGTTGCGGAGACGATGCTGAGGTGATGCTGAATGATACTCAGGTCTTGCTGAGTGATACTGCTGTGGTGCTGAGTGATGCTGTGGTGGTGCTGAGCGATATTGTCTTGGCGCTGAGTGATGCTGTGGTGGTGCTGAGTGATATTGTCTTGGCGCTGAGTGATGCTGTAGTGGTGCTGAGCGATGCTGTGGTGGCCCTGAGCGATGCTGTGGCGGCCCTGAGCGATGCTGTTGCGGCGCTGAGCGATGCTGTGGCAGCGCTGAGCGATGCTGTGGCGGCGCTGAGCGATGCTGTGGCGGGGCTGAGTGATGCTGTGGCGGCGCTGAGTGATGCTGTGGCGAGGCTGTGTTGTGCTGTGGCAGCGCTGAGTGATGCTGTTGCGTCGCTGAGTGATGCTGTGGTGGCGCTGAGGGATGCTGTGGTGGCGCTGAGTGATGCTGTGGTGGTGCTGAGCGATGCTGTGGTGGTGCTGAGCGATGCTGTGGTGGTGCTGAGCGATGCTGTGGTGATGCTGAGTCATCCTGTGGTGGTGCTGAGTGATGCTGTGGTGGCGCTGAGTGATGCTGTGGCGGCGCTGAGTGATGCTGTGGCGGCACTGAGTGATGCTGTGGCGGCGTTGAGTGATGCTGTGGCGGCGTTGAGTGATGCTGTGGTGGCGCTGAGTGATGCTGTGGTGGCGCTGAGTGATGCTGTGGTGACGCTGAGCGATGCTGTGGTGGTGCTGAGCGATGCTGTGGTGGTGCTGAGTGATCCTGTGGTGGTGCTGAGTGATGCAGTGTTGGCCCTGAGTGATGATGTGGTGTCGCTGAGTGAAGCTATGGTGGTGCTGAGTGATGCTGTGGTGGCGCGGAGTGATGTTGTGGTGCTGCTGAGTAATGCTGTGGTGGCGCTGAGTGATGCTGTTGTGGCGCTAAGTGATGCTGTGGTTGTGCTGAGTAATGCTGTGGTTGCACTGAGTGATGCTGTGGTTGCACTGAGTGATGCTGTGATGGCGTTGAGTGATGCTGTGATGGCGTTGAGAGATGTTGTGTTGGTGCTGAGTGATGCTGTGCTGGCTCTGATTGATGCTGTGCTGGCTCTGATTGATGCTGTGGTTACGCTGAGTGATGCTGTGGTGATGCTGAGTGATGCTGTGGTGTTGCCGAGTGAGAGATAGAGTGACGATATAATGCCCAATTAGAGAGGGTGGTGAGAGAGAAAGAGAGAGAAAGGGTGTACATAGAATAAAGAGTGGAGCGGGATAGAGAGAGAGAAAGAAGGGGAGAGAGAGTGAATGAAGGAGTTTGAAAGAGAAACAGATAAAGGGGTGAGAGAGAATGAAAGGCTAAAAAAGATAGAGAGGGAGAGTTAATTAAGTAGAGAGAGAATTAGAGAGGGGAGAGAGACAATAAGAGTGGGGGTGTGGAGTTTAAATAGAGTGAAGAAGTGACGCGAAAAAGTAACCTTAAATATAGCTTTGTGCTTTGCGCGAATAAATATAAAAAAACAAACAGAGTGAGACAAAAATACTGGTAATTAGGCTGTGACTCCCAATATAAAACAAATAGCGATATAAGGTGAAATCAACCCACCGAAGCAATATTTCTAACTAGACAAAAAAAGCTTGCATTTCAATGCTAATCGCTGTTGTTTTTCATGTGACTGTAGTCCAGGGCCGTCAGTTGGTAATGTGAGCTGCTGCTGCGATTGAAACATCAGAGTCCAGAGAGTTAATGAGCCATGACGAGGAAATGAGGAAGAGATAGGAAACCCAGATGGCAGCTGCGCGCGTGCACGCCATCGTGAACGCAAGCTGGTCGCCAGCCGAAAGCCAGTGGGTTTGCACTTCCAAAACCCGCTTACTAAAACTCTCGGCCAGACCAGCGCAAGCGCTGGTGCAGACCGAGACCTAAAAACAGTTTCTTCCCTTTTTAGCATTTATTTAGCGCTTATTACCCCTCACATGAGTAGTAAGCACTATATAAATTACATTGCAAATCAAGACAATTTGTGATTTCTGCCTTGTTTGCTTGGAAGCAGAAGACGATGGCAGAGATTGCCTTTGAAATGCAGATGCGGTCTCACATACCAGCGTTAATGTTAATTGACTGGCATTGCCTCCCTTTAAAATAATGGTAACACCAGTAACCCACACTGCCTTGCACAGTTAGAACTCCCACTGTGAGGTTTTTAGGTCTCGCCTGAGCCAGCGCATGCGCTGCTCTGGCGAGAGTTTTAGTAAGCGGGTTTTGGAAGTGCAAACAGTGGCTTTTGCTGGCGACCAGCTTGCGTTCACGCGAGCGTGCACGCGCGATCAGGCGCCATATGGCTTCCCTCGCCATCTGGACGCTCGCGATTACTTTCACTTTCACGCCGCGCGGCCGTGTCAGTTTCACGACCGCGCGGCCAATGCTTGTTCTTATACGCTCTTATACACTCTGCCTCACCGATTTCTTTTTGCACCCTCATTTACTTCACCATTTTTCCACTTTACACTTTTTTTCACCTGTATCTTTTGATTCATGCTTCTCCCGTTTAATCATCCCCTCTGTTTCTACATTCACCTGTCGCCTTTTAGGCATCCCTCCTTACCGTCTTCTCATTCAGTTATCAAGTCTTTCATGCTTCATATTTTACCGCAATTTCTTTTCCAGTCATTATTACTTTCGTCCTATTCTTAGCTCCTGCTGCCCAGTCCCTTTCAATTTCTCCATTGTGTTTACCCTCTTGTTTATGCTGCAGTTAACGGCGGTTTCAAGAACCTCAAATACTGTGATGATTTACTTTAATTTTGGAGAACGTTAGTTATACAGTTGTTGAACGAAGTGTTGTATGCAAATTATAATTTGGCACATCTAGTCAACAAGTTCTAGCATGAGCACTATGATTGTATAATATAAAACTATAGATACAATTGTGGATAGCTCTTCTGAATTCGGTGTATTTTGTTCTCTGTATACAGTAAACTATACTCTGCTGCCTACACCTTCTCTGCATAAGAATCCATTTACAAAACTTGCTGTTGGGCTAGTGGAAGTTCAAACCTTCGAAATGCTACATATAATATTATAAATGATTAACAATGAATTATGCTAATGGTTTTTTGCCTATCGGTTCTGAGTGGTATCAGTTAGACTAGATTAAAGCTCGAGTTGCCTCTGATGTCATTCAGAGCGCCAGGTTAAAAACATCCCTGTAATTCCTTTGTGACGCAGCAACAGTTGTTCTGTGACCCTCTGTTGTTGTGTGATAGCAGTGAATTACTGGATTTAGAATATGAGAGCCACGCCTAGTGCATAGAATTATAGATGTGTAACTGTGAGCTACGGGGAGGTCAACATCCCTGTTACTAACAGTACCCATCTGTTATTCTATGTAAATGATAGAGGCTTGCTGTGGCTCAAAACATAAAAATTTAATTATCATTGGACCTAAAATTGACATCTACACCACCATGGATATAAAACACATCGACAAATAGTATGTTTTTGTAGATTAAACAATGGCTTTCCTATTTAATTTGTACTTTCTGGTACAGCTCTGTCTCCTCCCTCAATGGGAAATTAAGGAGATTAGCCAGCATTGTTGCTGTTGTGGCTCTGTGCAGAGATGAATATGTTAGTCAAAACTTTGTCATGACTCATTTTGGGATAATCCACTTGGCTTCACAAAATCAATTTTTACAATTGCTTTAATGTGATTCTTCTCCCAGGACTATGCTTTTTGTTGAAGAATGTTCACTCCATCCCTGTGAATATAATTTTCATGTCCACTTAAATATTTGTATTAGTTTAATATACAGTGCCTGTGTGTCAGTTTATGGCCACTTCAAAGCAGGTATTATCTCTGTGCAGTTTTTTTTTGGGGGGAGGGTGAATTTTGCAGTGAGCTGTTTTTATAATGGACTGATGTTATTTGAGTGCATCTGGCAAAATGTTTTAGGCATTTTTTGATACATAATCACTGAATTCTTTTGACGTTTTGAAGTATTGTTTTCACAATAGACCAAGCAAAGAAACAGCACTCTAGCAAACAAGCATTGGCATAGCCAATAGGTCTTGCCTTTGGGACCTTATAAGTGTTTAGTTATCCAGCACAGAATCCTTGGTGCAACAACATCAAGTGTTGCGTGGCTAAACACTTATAAGGTCCCAAAGGCGAGACCTATTGGCTATGCCAATGCTTGTTCTCCTAGAAATTGTGAATCACATGTGGCCCCTTCACCTCCTTTGAGGACACTGCAGCAGCAAGATAAGCTAAGAAGCGGAGAAAAGAAATGTTTAGTCCCGTGCTTTCTTTTCCAGCCATACTTTGCCCAGGCTTCCCTGGGACAGACACATATGCAGCTTCAGCCTGGGCAATGGAACACGACGAGGGTGGGGGGGCGAGGGGAGGGGGAGGGCGCTAAAACCCTTTCAGCCCAATGGGTTTGTGCACCTGAGTGTAGGCATAGGATAACTGGTAAGGTTAGAATTGGGGCTAGAGAAAGGTTTAACATTAGGATTAAGTTTGGACTTGAGGATATGGCTGGGGTAGTGATAGACTGAGGACCTGATTACGAGTGTAGGGGCTATTTAGCGCACCTGATAAATAATGATACCACTGGGTCCATTATTTATTGGGTGTGATAAATAGCACCTATTACGAGTTTATGGGGAATGGCATGCAGATTTTAGAGTATAACGCACCAAAATCCGCATGATATGGTAAATACTGTATACTTTTTCCCTGTTACACCTGCGGAAATGCAACCAGCCTTGAGGCATTTAACGCATTTGATAATTATTTGATGGATTAAATAAAACAAAACTTGTAATTCCGACTTGTGCGTAAACAGGGAACGCACGTGTCGGAATTAACCAACCAACTCCTAATCAGGCCCTTAGTGTTACTGTAAGGGTAGATGTAGTTGTTACAGCTAGAGTGAGTGTTAGTGGTAGGGTTAAGGTCATTATCAAGGGAATTAGGAGAGTTAAGTCAAGAGGTAGGGTTAATACAAATGTACAGACAATAAACCGGGTAATTAGTGGCAATTTGCATGATAAGTCGACCTCGGCAATGTAATGACAAGTCCATATAGGTACATTTAATGTAATAGTATAGAATCTTGCTTGTGGGGGGTTGTTTGAGGATACCTTCAAAATTCTGCCATCCTTTATTATGAACAGAATTAAGATGCAGAAGCTATGCATACCTTGCAAAGAAGAATAACTAATTAAAGTGTTTAATGAAGGGAATCACTGAACCCTCCTGTCTTTCTACTTTGATTTAGCTAGAATTATTAGAATGCTGTAGTATTTTTGTAATTGCAACGGAAGTTAATAATAATGACGAAGATAGCAATGGCAATGTTAATTAATGATAATAAAACATATTTTTCTTTTTAGTCGTAAAGTTTTTTAAGGTAATGAGGTGCAATAATCTGCTACAGTAACACACTGACCGCATTTAGAGGTGGGATTTGAGGGCAGAACTCATTAGTTTTGATTCGTCATATCAGAATTTTGGGAATTAAAACCCTAAATACTACTTTTTGCGTTTGAAGTGTAATTTGTAACTCTAAAAGTTTTTTTGTAATCGAGTCTTGTGAATTTGAAGTTTTTTGTTCTCTTCAGCTGCAACGCGAACATGTTAAATAAATAAAGCAATGTCATTTCTCATCAGGAATATAGGAAGATGGCAAGTGGTTGTGAAAGAATATATTTAAGAAATAGTGAACTGCCAGAAAACAAAAATCTCATACAGCTTTACTTGTTTTCGTGAAGTTCAAACTAAGAAAAAATTTATTTCAAACCGCAAAGACAATGGGGTCAATTAATCTTAAAAAGATGATAGAAACCAATAGTAGCCAAATTACAACTGGAAGGTTTTGTTATAATCAATAACAAGGCAAGATGAATGCTGCATTTGATTATAACTACACAAAAAATCGAAAGTTTCGACAAAAACCTGCTTAGGGAGTTGCTGTAATGGATACAGCGAGAGTCCATAAGATGCGGTCTCCAGGGAATTGTGTAGGCTAGTAAGCCAAGGACGGCCTTGATGAAGGTTTGACTACAGGTCCCTCATCCCTGGCAAAGACCATGACACAATAGTATAGAGTCCTAAATATACAGGACGATTCATTAGCAACAGCATGTATATTAGGTGCATGCGCATGGCATGCCACCCAGTGTATCCCAATTATAGGATTTAGAGGAGTGGTTCTGTTGGGACTAGGTTCCTGATAAGTCCTGATGAAGAGCCAATAGGGGAGCGGCTCCAAACAAGTTGACTGCTTATTTCTGAAGCACACGGACTCATCAAAGTCCATAACTTCAGCCATAACCCCTGATTTTAACCTTACCGTCGAGGGGCGGGAATAAAACAATTGTCCTACTAATCAGGAATTGTATACTTTATTTCCCATTCCCTCCCAATTCACTACCTTTATCATTTAATACACCAATAAGTGCTCCTGCGTAATTGCAAAGTCGTAGCACGCCTCAATCCGTAGAGGATTGAGCTGAACCCCAATGATGAAGCATGCCACCAAGGGGCAACCCTGGTGGGTGAGGGGTCTCTAGGAAAAAAGGTTTTTTCCTACTGAGCGATTACAGTGGACTCTCGCTGTATCCAATACACCAACTCCCTGGGCAGGTTTTTTTCCGAATCTTTCGATTTTTGGGTGAAATGTACCTGTAAGGAGGATAAACCTAGCCTCTACCTCTACCTCCCCCATTTGTTTGTAGCATTTGATTATAACACCTGTTGTTAATGTAGAATTTTAATTGTAATTGCATCTGTACAGCTCTTCTTACCACTGAAGAGCATCGGTGGGCGTGTTGCACGCTACACTATGCGGGAATACTTGATTGGAAGGATAATTCATTGTCATGGTGGTCTACGTGGAAAGCATTTTGGTGTCATTTGAGAGTGACCTGACAGGTGCTCGTGATCTGACTTGGGTCGCAGCCCATGTGGTGGCTGGAAAAGATTTACTGTGCTCACTGCTTGGAAGAGAGAAAAAGGTGCGCAGGGATGGACTGCATTAGCGGCCATCCCTGATTTAAACCATTGCTGCATTACTAGAACTAGAAGTATCCAGTCTTGAAGATGGTTGAGGGGCCACACAGGGACCCACGGGGAAGAACTATGTGTGATTATATTATATTATATATGTGTGTAGGAAAGTGGGTTTCTGTTGCAGTAACCCACCCCCCCACTTTTTGCCAGATTTCTGATGCACTTTGAGCGTGTGCTGGGATCCTGCTAACCAGGCCCCAGCAACTGTACTCTTTCCCTAAACTGTACCATTGTTTCCACAATTGGCACACCTCTGGCCCACATATAAGTCCCTTGTAAAAGGTACGAGTAGTACCAAGGGCCATGTGATCAGAGAGGGTCCCTTAGGGCTGCAGCATGTATTGTGCCATGCAAAAAGACCCCACAACAAACACATACACTGCCATTGCATGCTATGTGTTGTGGTGTAACTAATCTAAAAGAGTCGACATAGCACACCTTCTTGGGTGCCATGCCTACACAACACTGCCTGTGGCATAGGTAAGCCACCCCTCTAGCAGGCATCATAGGCCTAAGGCAGGGTGCACTATACCACAGATGAGGGCATAGCTGCACGAGCAATATGCCCCTACAGTGCCTGTGCCATTCACAGACATTGTAAGTACAGTGAAGCCATTTTGAGTACATGGGCTGGGAGTTTGTCAACACAAACTCCACAGCTTCATGATGGCTTTACTGAAGAATGCATAATAAAGCCACACTGATGCCAGTGTTGGATTTATTATAAAATCAACTCATAAAGCATCTTAGAGATGCCCCCTGAAAAACCACCAATTCCTAGTGTATTGGCTTACTGGACCCTGCCAGCCAGCCACCACCAGACAGGTTTCTGACCTTATGGGGTGAGAGCCTTTCTGCTGTCGGAGGCCAGAAACAAAGCCTACTCTGGGTGGAGGTGCTTCACACCTCCCCCTTGCAGGAACAGCAACACTTGGTGGTGAGCCTCAAAGGCTCTCACCTTGTGTTAAGCTGATTTGGGCAGCTCCAAATAGTGGAACTGCCCACCCCACTGTCTTGCCTCCTAGCCCCACTGTTTAGCGGCAGGACAGGCAGGAAATTTAGTAAGCAAAGTAGGAGTGTCCACCTTGGCTTTGCACAACCCTAGGGTGGCCAGAAGCTGAGGTGAACCCCTCTCCTCGAAATTATCCATCTTGGTTTAGAGAATTAGGCCCAATAGGAATATGGCTGTGCCCCTCTCCCCAAAGGGAGGGGGGCAACTGAAGGGTGTAGTCACCCTAAGGGACAGTAGCCATTGGCTACTGCCCTCCAACACTGGCAATGCCCTTAAATTTAGTATTTAAGGGCTTCCCTGAACCTTGTTCCTCAGATTCGATGACCTAAGAAGAAGAAGGACCGAAGAGCTGTGCAGCAGTGGAAAAGAAAATGACGACTGATTTGACCCCAGCGCTACCGGCCTGTCTCCTCCTCCAGCGACCCTGCTTCAAGAAACTGGCGTGGCCCGCAGCCAGCAACCTCAAGAACCACCGTAGGACCTGTGCTGTCTTTGACAAAGACTCTTGTCTCCAGTGAAAACTCGATTTGTCCAGGAAAGAAACCAAATCCAAGCCTCCGGATCCAGGCGGATCTGCGACACTTGCACCTCTCTGCACCCAATGCACACAGCCCGAGTCCAGGTGGCCCACCAACTCAGTGAAGTCTCCCTGGCATTCCTGACCTGTGATCCAGCGTTGGACGACCTCTCCAGACCTCCCCCTTGACGCCTTCAGCTTCAACCTGAAGGGTCCCCCCGACCGGATCTGGTAAGGAAACCTGACATCGAAAGACACCCCTGCACCTGCAGCCCCCCGGCCTTGGTGTGCCCAACTGACGGTGTCCCGACATCCCCCCACTATCCAACTTACCTTTCCAGCCATGAGATTCCTTCATCCGACCTATGAACCGAGCTTGCATCCATTTTCCCCAACCAAGGAAC
The DNA here is from genome assembly GCA_963921515.1 of Calotriton arnoldi. Lineage (NCBI taxonomy): Eukaryota > Metazoa > Chordata > Amphibia > Caudata > Salamandridae > Calotriton > Calotriton arnoldi. The sequence goes on along the minus strand of CAWUFW010012778.1, from coordinate 490,644 downwards.
TCCATTCATTTTAAAGGGGCCCGATGCCTCCTTTGCACTCTGCAACCGGCCGCCCCTGCAGCATTAGTGGTGCAGTCTCTATGCTCTTTGGTGGCACCTCCAATGTTGATCTTGACCCACAGGGCCTGTGTCCCTGAGCCGCAGGTTGTTACCTGTAACCGGTGCTTCTTCGAGGTGCCCCCCAAGTCTCCATAGAATAACATTGGGTCCAGTGACCTCTGCGCCCCAGTGCCGCTGGTGGTGCAGTGCCTACTATGGTCAAACCCTGGCCCAGTGTTGACCCAAACCCCCGGAGACTGAACTTGAGAACTGCTTACTTATCTGTAAGTTACTCACCTGGATTTTTCCCATAGGATTGCATTGGTCTCTCACTGTATTGTACTAAGTGTGATCATGAAATCAAAGTATCTATTTATGTATTGAAAAGCAGTTCTTGCACTTGTACAGTATTGTTTATTGCTATATAGACCTATTGCCATTAATTTGAAAGTATTGCACTAAAGTACTTACTTGTAACTGAGTTTAACTTGGTTCCTAGAAATAAAAGTAACAAATGTAATATTTTTCTACAAACCATTGGGCTGGAGTTAGTCATTGAGTTTGTGTTCCTGGCTTGTATGCGTATGCACTGCAAATACATGCACACTACCCACTGATAAGCCTAACTGCTTAGCCCAGCTACCACTAAATTGAGAGTAAGGTATTCTCTACTTTAACCTCTGCCATACCTTTGGGGACTCACTGGACTCTGCACACTATACCTCTTTTTGATATATTTACAGAGCCAGCGTCCTACAGTGTGGCCATAAGCAGGTCCATAGTATGCTGCTTATTATCCGCTAAGTGCTGTTGATCCTGTGAGTCACTTGATAGAATGAACTGCGAGACAGAAAAAGTATGCTCCATGCTCCTACACACCCAATACACAAGAATTGGAAATTTATCTGGAATCAGTTTTATGACGATCAATGGAATCAATGTCTATCGATTCGGGTGAAAGATCTTTGGTTTCTTTCTAGCGACAGTCTCGATTTCCCTACATATGGAAGGAAAAGGGTGATTCCTGCAAATGGGAAGTACAAATTCCCCGGTGGAGTTCGTGAATATGATTGAAAAATACTTGGGATTAGCAGTCTCCCTGTATTATTGCCTATTCTGGTTATATTTATATAACCCTTCATCCCGCTGATGAGGTGCAAAAGTTCTTTGGTGAATAGGTAGCATGCTACTCTGCAGGCAGTGCTTGGTTCCGAAATTGGAGAGTTTTTACTGTTTGTTGATATGTTATGTGTTTTGATGTCATGTATGATAACCAGAGTTGTAGTCTTATTGTGTTATATGTCGCTGCCCTTCGGCACCTAATGAGTGAAGGGGAACTTTTTAAACTTACACTTATTATTGTGTCTGATTCGAAGGGTGTGGTTTGCGATTGTGGCCAGTTTGGGAAGTATTTTAATGTTGTGCGCCAGGAGCAATGGCAGCTCTTAGCAAGTTACTTCGATTGTGTAGCTGCATCTATGTCTGGAGTGTGGTGAAGGAGGATGCAACACAGTTGCACACGTGGTTGTTCCTACCTTTCTTTTGGATGGATTTTGTTCCAGTCCTTTGCTAGGTATAACCCTGAGTCCTTTGTCATCCATATCCTCCTTGCAGTGGGGAATGATTTTGTCTCTTGGTAGGTTTTGTTCTTCGCCATATGTTGGACCAGAGCAAGATTACTGTCTTCATGAATTTCAAGTGGTCTTGGTTGTTTCTTGTTTTTAGCAGGAGAGAGTTCCATAATTTGGATGTTTAGACAAAATATCGGAAAAAATTATACTGTGTTGCCAAAATATTGTGTCAAGTATATTGAGGAAAAAAATACTGTGAAGGTGTTTCTATAGGTAAGGAAAGTTTTACTATATATAATTCTACATATACATATACCAATGTATATATCTTCAAGGTGCGTAGATGTGGATTTAAGAATAGTAAATCTATGCTTACCCATTTGCACTTGCCTTCTTGATATTTTGGTCCTCGATATTTTTGACACAATATTCTGTCCACATGATATTTTCCTTATCGATATTCTGTCAGTGATCCATAATTTGACTACTCGTATGGAGTAGGTCCATCCATGCACAATCACTAAAACCCAATGTTAAAAGACATTATAGAGATGCATAGCTGCTATCATGCACAATGTCAATCATAGAACATCTTGTTTTATGGTTCATGTTCCACCTCATTCGCTTTTCAACCAAGTGTATTAGGATGCAAGTGTTTCCAAGTTAGTCAGAATGCGCTGTTTGTATTGCAGGGCATGCACAGAAGCATTACACATGTTAGGCATATATATACATAATTTCCGCATTTTGTGTCGAAATTTTGTTATGTTCAGCGTAGACAGCATCATACAATATTATTTTGTAATGCCAGGTGCTGGTGTTTTTTCATTGGTGAACACATCCCATCCGCCAGTCAGAATGGTTATTTGTTTTTGTGGGAGTGTTTTTTTCCATCTGCATACAGTTATGACCAATTAAAATCTCACATTTTTCACATGTGTAATTTAAGTTCATCTGAAAGACTCACCTGTGCATGAATGGCAGGGCTCCGAACAAGCAAAAGCAACTAGGGGCCAGATTATGATCTTGGCGGACAGGGTACTCCGTCAACGTGATGGATATCCTGTCTGCAAAATTACAATTCCATTATATCCTAAGGAACTTGTAATACGACGGATGGAATATCTATTACATTTGGGACAGAGTACCCCATCTTCCAAGAGTGTAATCAGGCCCTAAGTCCAAAAGCAGTTATAATTGCGAAAAAACACACACGCTGTTTACTCAAGTGCCCATTACGTTTATTACTTTTCATTTTAGTTTTCTGAATTTCTTCGTTGCTGAAGAGTTTTAATGATGAATGCATATTGATCATATTTTTTCTTTTTTTAAAGCCTGTACTGAAGGTTTTTCAGGATCGTAAGCAACCCGCGTACATATACCAGAAGAACAGGGAACGTCTGGTAAAAAGTGGATCCTTTCCTCAGCCCAGCGAACCAGAGACCAGTCAAAGACCCGCCTCTGTGGAACCTTTATCTCCCTTTGTGCGCCTTCCAGCACTTCTACTAAGTTTGAAAGAAAAAGAGGTATGGTAAACATGCAGTAACACAATGTCCATGACGTGCTTACACATGTATGTGCCCAACTATAGCAAGCACGTGGGAGGTTGACAGAGAAGTGGATTCGTTTAGTCTGCTCTTTCGATGAAATTATTTAGAACATTTGTTTTTTTTAATTGGTGTAATTAAGGATACATAATCCCTGGTTCTCTCCTCTGCACCCCTCCAAATGTTTGACCATGTGAATAGTGCAGCCTCTTGCACAGTAATGCTATCCGACTCGGCTATTTCTAAGTTTGACAAGCTCTATTCCTTTCTCGAGTTCTACCATGCCTCACCAACCCTCATTTCACATTTCCTGACCCCTCCTGGCCAATATAATGTGTGACTCTGCACCTTCTTTGCCTATTTGCAGCCTTTTCACTTCCTAGGAAATGCAGTGATTCTGACCCTGGTCACTCTGCCTGTGTGTGATGCTTGTAATTTGCCCCGCTGATCCCTTAAAATACCCCATGCTCTCTTTGTATGACAGTACACTATGATAAAGGAAAACGAGTAGCTAGAAGGAACATTGAGAGCTCAGTTTGCTGAGCTTAGATTGGTTGTGCTATGAAAAATGTTTGCATGGTTGCGAGATGACGATAAAGACCGAGGAGCATATTTACTAAGACTTTGCTTTGGGTTTGCGTAACAAAAGTGACTCGTACCAGCGCTAAATGTTGATTTTGAAATTACTTTCCCGCACAAAACTTGTTTTTCACTGGAAAGTTACCTCAACGTAATGCACATTAATTACATGATCACAGTACTAGTGTCCCACATGCTGCAACAGAACATTAATTACCATTTGATTGCAGAGGTAAGAATGCATAACAAATAAATGGAACATTCATTAAATAGCAATGCAATAACCAACCATGAGACTTATATCACTGATATTAAGCTTAATTATATTATATATTTTAATTAAAGGAAAGTGGTCGCACAACAAAATGGCGTGGCGCATAGAGATTTGAAAAATACATTAAAAATTGTTGCCTAATCTGAGGGTTAGCCGAGGCGCACTTTCAAATTTTACTAATTGAGTAAGATAAAAGGAGTAATTTTTACAAATTGAGTAATATACAATGGAGTAATACAAAGTGGAGCTGTGCCGGAAACCAAAGGAAAAGGGGAACCACTTAACCACTGCTGTGGGGATTTTTAAAGTGCTGTACATGCAATACCTTTCTTATAGGACCTGAGCTGTGCTCAATAGCTATGAGAAGGAGGGCTTCTATATTGGCTGCTAATTAGAGTGCTAATTAAAATGCAAATTAAAGCTCTCCAGCGTGCTCTTTAAAGTGCTGTGTGAATGCAACCCTGTAACCCAGAGCTGTATAGCAGGGATACCCAACCGCTGCCTTGGCTCTGTATATACTATACCAAAGTAAGGTATAGTGTGCACAGAGTAAAGGGAGTCCCCAGAGGTATAGCTGAGTCTAAATTAGGTAAGTACTAACAACTCTCTTTGTGGTAGTGTGGGCAAGCAGTTAGGCTTATCTAGGGAGTGTGTTAAGCATTTATTGTATTCACTCAATCAAGACTGAAGGCACACACTCAGAGAATGAATCCAAACCAATTGGGTAAGTATAAAAAAAGGTATAATTATGTTTTATTTTTAGAACCAAGCAGGACTTGGCGTAGGTAAGTAAAATATACTCCCAAATGCAGGACTTCACAGGAAAATGCAGTTGTGGTTGAATTTGCAATAGTTACAGGTTGCTATTGATTCAATCAATCAATCAAAGAGAACTTTATTCGGTTTTGTGAGAGAAAACCATAAAAGTCGGAAATACATCACAACACACATAAATACTACAGTTTAAATAAGATAAAAGTTTTTTAAAGGATACAAATCGCTCCAGAACCCTTTTTTCCCTTACCCCTCAAGTTAGTCGCCGGTCACCCTGAGCCTTACTGCAGCTTTTAAAAACATACCATACCATTTTCCCTGAAAGCATTAATAAAAAAATAAAAGCAGGTTGTACTTGATTAAAATTGGCTTGTTGTAAAATAGGGAATACGAAGGACTTCCTGGGCACCTGGTAGTTACTGCAAAACAGTAAAAAATGAAGCATGTCCTGTGGAGACGTACCGTTGTATCCACAGGGCAGCAACATCTCACCTTTCTTACTCCCTCTGGGATGTGCAAGGGGAAGATAAAAAAGTCCAATCGAAATCTAGTCAATAAAAAAACCGGTCATGTGAACCGGGAATCCCTAGGAGATAAGGTTCCGTACTAAGGGCCATTTTCAAAAGGTTATGTCTACGTACACTTGGCTGCCTTAGCTCACATTCTTCCCTGTCCAGCATCCTCCGTCTAAAGAAGGACTCTTTTACCCAAGGTAGGTCTTTCCTACAGACATTATCAGGAGTGCAAAAAGGTCTGGTCTGCCTAGTTTCCTTAATCCTTCCTGTATATAGTTAAACCAAGGAATACGATGAGCACCGTCGAGGCCTAGGCAGTCCCTTAATATATCTTTAAGGTTAGCCCCGTCGCTAGACCAGATTTTGATCCAATAATATAAGGGGCGGAGAGACAACAAGTCTGTCAAATAGGGCACACCCAATTCGCTAGGAACGATATAAGTAGCGGTACCCTGCGGGCCACATAATAAGCGTCTCAAAAACCAGTTTTCCACTATTTGGAGCTCCCTGTGCAGGGCATAGCCACAGATCTCACTGCCATATACTGCCTGAGAGACACACCTAAATTTATAAATCTGCAAAAGGGCGCCTATGGGTTTATTGCCCAAATGGGCGGCAAAATTAAAGATGGCTGCGTTGGCACGTAGGAGAGCCCCCTGTTTGCTTTTTTAAAAATAGCTCCAGTTTAACTTGGCATCCAACATAATTCCTAAATAGGAGAAGGCACTGGTCTTAGGAACAGGGATAGTCCCTACCTTGAAATTAAAGGAATTTGTTGGCCTCTGGCCTATCTGCATCACATTTGACTTGGAGTTATTTACTAACAGGTCTCGGTCTTCCATAAAGAATACAAAGGAATTAAGCAGTGATTGCAACCCCCTAGCGGTCTGGGCCATAAGAACTGCATCATCAGCATACAATAGTACCGGCAGGCCCCGCCTGCCCACCTGGGGAAAATCCGCGTGGATAGATAACAGATCCTTCTCTAAATTATTGATATATAGATTAAACAAAAAAGGAGCCAATATACATCTATGGCGTACCACTCTCTGGTTTGGAAACTGACTGGTCACTTTGCTCTCATTGGTATAGTGAACCACTGCTTTGGTGTCACTATGGAACTCCTGTAAAAAGAGGATGATGTTGTTATCTACTCCCATACACCTAAGTGTCTCCCATAATTTGCTTCTGTTCACCCTGTCGAAGGCCGATGACAGGTCCATAAAGGCCAAGTAGACCGAACCTTGTCGTGCGACCGTGTATTTGTTTAAGATCAGGAACAGATTAAGGCATTGGTCCACTGTTGACCTCCCCAGGCGAAAGCCAAATTGGATATCTGATAGTATGTTGTTTTCATCAGCCCAAGTCTTTAGCATATCCAATAAGATACGGCCCACCACCTTTACCGTTGAATCCAACAGTAATATGGGCCTGTAACAAAAAGTACTATCCCTGTTGCCTTTCTTAAAAATCGGTATGATGATAGCTGTGGCCCAGGAGGTGGGTGGAGCTTCTCTAATAGCTGCATTAATGATGGAAGTAAGGACTGGCACCCACAGCTGGAGGTTAGATAAAAAGAGGTCAGGGGGTATGCCATCAGGACCAGGGCCCTTATTTCTAGACAGTCCCTCGATACCTTTTCTAACCTCGTCGGCATGAATGACGAGAGCCGACTTTCCTACCCCCCGGCCGTCCGGTGACCTATTTTCTGTTTGACTAGCAAACATTTCCTGAAAATAGCCAGCCCATTCTTCCTCATTTATGTGTGCGTCAAGTGGCTGGCCAGCATCTCCTGCCAAAAATGGGCTATAAACTACGCTCCAGAATGTTTCACTATTATTTAGGGTACCGGCATCATTGAGCTTTGTCCATGCTTCATCCCTCAAGACGGCCTTGCGGCTTGCTAGTACTAACTTATATTGTCTTCAACATGCTTTCACTGCGGTCGGGTCCCTAGGTTTAGTGTGTAACGCTGCCCTCAGTTCCCTTGCTGCTCTTGAACATCTACAGTTGAACCATCTTGGGCCATGCTCTTTTCGGCCCCTAGCTGGCACCATTAGGAGATGGCCAATAGCACGAGAAATAAACTTCAATGCGTGTAGGGTGATCCATGGTGCTTCCTGCACTTTGACGCAAGTATCCAGTTCCCCTTTGCCCCTTACAGCAATGGACTCCTAAAAAAGTTCCGTAGTGATCTGGGCCACCTTAGTCTTCTACCCTGATCTGTAGCCTTAAAGGGCCACATTATGCAATTCTTCCTGTGATCCCCTTGCTATTGATTCGAAAAGCAGTTAACATTACACAATAATCACTTTTAGAATACTTTTTAGTTACTTTTAGATTACTTTGAGTAATGGGTTGGTATGGCTAGATACCACACAGAAGGATCTCACAATACACGATAAGTAAGCCTTTTCTTGTCTTGTGTTCAAGTTACTGTTTTTCCCATACAAAACAACACAGAACATTTTAGGCCCAAAATCTTATAACATGGGTTCCTATGGGAGACATTTTTTTTAATCGGTTTCACAGGTAATAAGCATCTTACAAGTGGGCGTTTTGGGGGTTAGGACCAAGGTTCCCCAAGGTCTAGGTTGGCACTCGAGTTGCACCACCAGCGGCACTGGGGCGACCAGAGGCAGGGGCCCAATGTTAGCCAATGGGGCTAAGGGGGCCTTCGTTTAGGGACTGCTTACGAGCAGGCCACTCGGGTGTGGGAGCCAAGCTCCTTGGGTTAAGGTCAGCACTACAGGGCCGACAATCAGCACAGGAGCTGCACCACCAGCGGCTCAGAGGCGTCCGGGTGCAGTGTGCCAAGGGGATGTTGAGGACCCTGTGCTTTTCAATGGAGACCTCGGTTCGGCAAAGTTGCTGCAGGCTGGGGCAGGGAGGCTTCCTGAAGGTGACCACTGGCTGGAGAGGAAAGTTGGATTCTTGGGGGATGACTGGACAAAGTCAGTTGGGCCACCCAAGGCCTTGGGGCATTGGGTGCAGGGGTGTCTTCTGGCATCTGGTTTTCTTACCAGCTCCGGTTGGGGGCACCCATCAAGTTGAGGCTGCAGGCGTCGTCTTGAGGCTTGAGGGAGGTAAGAGATCACCAGATCCCAAGTCAGGATGGCTAGGGAGACCTCCTCGTGGTGTTGGGCTACTCGAACTCGGGCCGTGGGCATCAAGTGCAGAGTGGTGCAGAATCGTGGAGTCGCCGGAATCCGGATTCTGGTCTTTGGAGTCTTTGTTGAGCAAATCCAGTGCTCACAGGAGACAGAGTCTGGAAGGTGAGTGCAGGGCAGGTCCTTCGGGCTCTGGGGGGCTGCTGGACATGCTGGGTTCTTCGCTGTAGGCAGGTCGGAGGCGGACAGGCCGGTAGGGCTGGGGCTAAAGCAGTAGTTGTCCTCTTCCTGGGTCAGCACGGCTCTTCGGTCCCTCTTCTTTTTTCTTTGAATCTGAGGAGGCAAGGTTCAGGGTGACTCCTAAATACTAGATTTTGGGGCGTTAAAAGGGGTGTGCGGATCGGGACCAATGGGTCCCTTCCTTGGAGTGGGTACACCCCCTATTAGGCCACCCTCCATGTGAGGGGGCATGAGCCTCTTCCTAATTGGTTGAGTCCCCTAATCTTCAAGATAGAGGAGACTGAGATGTGTGCTTCACCTCACCTCCCCATCTGATGGGTGGAGTTAGCAAAGGTGGGCACACCTCTCCTCCTAGCTTGGTTTTCCCACCGATTCTACCACCCAAAGTGGGGGGCAGAACCAGGGGGAGCAGGTTGCTGTGGGGCAGCAAAAGGCAGGGAAAGCATACAAAGGCGCCAGTCCTTTGAAGCTTCCCCTACGTGGACCCAGCCCATCCTTGGAGAGGAGGCATGACACCTTTGTCCAAGATGGGCTTTATTTCTGGACCCAGAGAGCAGAGGCTCTCTACCCCGGGGTCCAGAAACCTGTCTGGTGGTGGCCAATGGCGGGCAGCCATTCAGGAACCACACCGGGACTGGTCATTTTTTAGGGGGCATCTCTAAAATGCCCTCTGAGTGCATTTGACATTAAATTCCACACTGGCATCAGTGTGGGTTTAGTGTGCTAGACGTTTGCTGCCAAACTTCCCAGGTTTTAGTAAAGCCATTATGGAGCTGTGGAGTTCGTAATGACCAACTCCCAGACCATATACTCTTTATGGCTTTACTACACTTACAATGTCTAAGAATGGACTTAGACACTGAAGGGGTACAGGGATCATGTCCATGTACCCTCACCTGGGGCTAGTGTACCCTGCCAGAGGGGTGGCTTACCTAAGCCTCGGGCAGTGGGTTGCAGGCATGGCACACAGGGATATGTGCCATGTCGACTTTTCACTTTTCTCTGCACCAAAACATGCAGCCTGCAATGGCAGTGTGTGGGTGTTAAGGTACAGGGCCTCTAAGGGTGGCACAATAGGTGCTGCAGCCCTTAGAGGCCGTCCCTGGTCACAGTGGCCTTGATACCCATGGTACCTTTTACAAGGGGCTTACCTGTGGCCAGAGATGTGCCAATTGTGGGTACAAAGGTACCGTTTTTGAAAAAGAACACAGGCTTTGGGAGCCTGATTGGCAGGGACCCAGCACACATCAAGTCAGGTTGCATCAGATGTCAGGCAAAAAGTGGGGGGTAACCATGCAAAAAGGGGCACTTTCCTACACTGTCCCTGTCAGAAAAGTGCTTTAATCATTGCCCGTTTCCCCTGTTACCGGACGTCAGAGCCGCAGAGAAATTTGAAGCTCCTAGGGCTAAACTGTGCCAGACATTAAAGGAAAGGGAAACAAACTACTTGACGGCTGCTGTAGATGTTTTAAAGTGCTATGGGTGCAATGGAGTTCTGAACGGACATATTAGCTGCCGATTAAAGCACTAATTAGAGTGCAAATTAAAGTGCTTCAACCAACATGCTGTCAGAAATTGCTCGAAACGCCAACTTTGTTTCCTGGGACTAATTTGCGGGAATGCCTAGCAGCTGTCACAGTAGAAAAGGTGCTTTCATTCATTGCCTGTTCCTCCTGTTTCACTGTTAGTCAGAGCCACTAAAGGATTCGAGACTCCCAAGGGGCATGATGCTACTGGGGCCGTCGAGAGGACTGAGATGGCTACTTGTAGTAATTTTAGGAAACGGGCCGACAACTGGATGGATTACCCCTTTAAGTTGCATTGAGTTGCCTCATTACAGGTATGCATATTTAATTACTTAAAGTTAGGGTGTAACGAACGTTTCCTGTGAGGCAATAGCACCTTACAAATGCAAACTGCATGGATGAGACTGTCTAATCCAATGTGACACAATCTGCACCGTTTGTCCATGTCACGGCACAACCTCCTAAACCAATAGGCTCTCAAGGGAATGAGCCCAAATCTTAATATCATCAGTTGTTTCTTTAGACCAATTGCAGGGCCATGGCACGAGTAGACTGGCAGCGTCCCCAGAGCCTAAAAGTTGGCGGCCCAACTGCCTTGAAATTTCCCCTTAGGGGCCTTCCTGTTAAGGTCAGCCAAAATGATCTCGTGCTTCCAAGTTAATCAATAAACTGTTCAAATACTATAGTCATAAAGAGTTCCCCATGTTATTGCCGACCGGAGGGGGTGTTTTAGGTTCCTGACCGTGGCCCTTTTCAGTTTTAGGCAATAGGACTTTGCATTCAATAGCTGATGCTGACTTGTCAGGTTGAATTCAGGTCGGAATTGAGCTTGCAAGGTGCAGTCCTGTAGGGAGAAGATTTTTCTAAAACAGTTAATTAGAACGGTGTCCAGCCGGTCGGCAAGCCTATGTTGAAAAACTGATGCACCGTATGCTACTGACGACATTAATTTGCTTGTTACCACCTTCACTAATGCGCTTAAGTTGGGTCGCTCTTCATGGATCTATGCATTTTGCAGAAAACCCACATCAAGGATTTGGCAGAGCTTTGATGGGCTGTGATGTGTGGGGTGATTCGACCTCTTTCATCAACCATATCCCAATATATTTGTAGGAAGTTACCTTCCCAATTGATCCTTTTTTTTTTTTTTAGAAAACAAGACCCGCTTTTTATTAATTTGCGACTGACAATCATGACCTTTGTCTTGGTTAGATTGAAGGACAAGTTGTTTAACTCGCAGTAATTAGCCGGTATGTCAAGCAATCTTTGTAAGCCAATAGATGACCTTTTAGGTCAGTCAGGTACAAGTTAAATAATAAGGGGGACAACATACACCCTTGTTTTAACCCTTTGTTGGTGTCGATTTTACCAGATGTTGCCCAACTTGCACTTACTTTAATTTTGACTCAAATGCGCGAATACAGTGTAAATATGGCATTGAGCAGAGATGAAGAAATGACCCTTACTCCAGTATTGGAGCTTTCATAGATTCCCATGCTTAGAATCATTCCCCGTCGTCGAGATGGGAGTCTCGGTAAAATAAAATAGTAGTAAATAACTATTACAAAAGAGAAACAGGCCTAGGCCTGAACTCATTTTGCAACCAGACCATGTCTTTTTGTAAAAGAGACCAAAAAGAACAGGCAACCAATCAGAGTAGCCTCACCCTCTAGAACCTTGGTGAAAGAACCTCAGCCCCTCAGATTTTCTACCGCACGTTGTGCTACAGGGAGTCTCCTTGAGCTTTGCTCTATTTCAACTCTTTCAACTGTTTTTTCTAGCGTTTTTTCTTCAGGTTTTCTTTCTAAAGCCTGTGGAAATGTCTGATAAAGGGAAGAAAGCTTTATTTAAGGCTTGTGCCACTTGTGGCAAGAAGAGGCTATATGTTGAAGATAGACATAAGGACTGCATATATTGCCTCTACCCAGATCACAAGGCTGCGGAGTGCAAGATTTGCCGCACCTTTTCCACCAAGACTCTCCGGGACCGTGAGGGTCGTCTGTTAACCTGGCTCCACAGACTCAAGTCCAGGAAAGATCCACTGTCAAGCGATAGTGAGGAGTCGTCTTCGGTCGCCTCATCAAGAAGGTCAGTCAAAAGGGGTAGGAGTTCCCCTTCACCATCTGTGGATCCCCCCTCTAAGGCCTCAAAAAAGACCCTGAAGGAGTCTGAGGTTCAGGGTCCTATCAAATCTCCTCACTGCGGTGTAAAGGAGAGGGAAGGACTAAGTACACCACCTGCGACAGTCCCTGGCCAGGACAAATCTTTTAAAAACCCTCTTCACAGTCTTCTGGAAAGAGTGGTCATTCGTCATCGACGCTGCACAAGCCCTCGACGACGAAGCCTCCAAAATCGCAGGCTAAAAGTGCTCCGGCGTCGACGGGAGGGTCGACGTCGTCTTCTATTCCGGTGTCGACGGGCTCGTCGACGAGCACTTCTTCAAGAGCGACGAAAATTTCATCGACGATGGCGTCGACGACGATGGCGCCGACGACGATGGCGCCGACGACGAGAGTGTCGACGACGATGGCGCCGACGACGAGGGTGTCGACGACGACTGCGTCAACACTGACGACGACGTCAGCAGGGACATTGACTGTCTCGTCGACGATGATGTCTACGACACCCATCATGTCGACGACGGTCTGCACACCTCTTCCGTCGACGGTGGCTCCATCTGCATCCTCGTCTACGGTGATTCCGTCGACACTGTCGTCGACGAAGAAATTCGCTTCGGCGTCGACGGATCCGTCGACGGCGTCGTCGACGGAAAAAATTTCCATCTTGGTGAGGAGAAGACAAATATCACCAGAAATGACGTCCCCTAGAATGGTGGATTCTTTACCTCCTGCATTACTTCTCGATGAGGATGAGGACTCTGATGGAGGCTATAGTCATTTTGGGGATGCCAATAGCCCTTCTCAGCTTATTGTCAAATGTCAGGAGACGGATTCGGAGGGTTATTATCAAGATCAGTCATACCAACAACCCTTTGCACGTCAAGAGAACACTCAACAAGAGATGATGTCTGTACCAACTTCTCTTTTGGCGGATTTACAGGGGATGCTTTTGGACTATCAACGGAGATGTTCAACTCGTAATCCGCCTCCACAACCCGCTCTCTTGTCCTCAACTCTGCCTCCTCCTCCTGATACGGTGAGGAGTTCATCACCTCCATCTGCTCGACTGCATACCCAATTTCATGCATCTTCTGATGTCCTTCCTCCAGATCAACACCAGGATGTCTCCTCTGAGGAAGAAGAGGGAGAGCTGGTTAATCAAGATCAAGGTGATGAATGGGATGATTATGTAATCCCTGATCCCGCTTCTCCGGCTCCGGCCCCGATTGATTCTCCCCTGCTGACATTGGGGGTTTTCACAAATTGATGGAGAGAGCGTCTCTACGTTTCGAGCTTGCTATGCCCTCACTCCAAACAGAGTGCTTTCTTTATGATTTTAAAGAACCAAGTAAGAGAGTGGTGCGCTCTATTCCTATCGTGGGGCATGTCTGGGAAGAAGGCATTAAGGTCATGAAGAACCCGGCCACTGTAGTTCCAGTCTTGCCGCGTCTGGATAAGAAGTATAAGGCTCCAAATGACAGCCCAGCTTCCTTGACGGGTCAGCCACGACCCGACTCGGTCATTTCGCAAGCAGCGCAGAGGAAGTCAAGGAATCCTTCAGCGCCGTTATCTACACCACCGGACAAAGAGGGCAGACGCCTAGACAACGCGGGGAAAAGATTCTCCTCCATGGCCAGCCTTGTCATCAGAGCTGCGAACGCTTTAGCAATTCTTGGAAGATACGACCGCCAGATGTGGTGTGACCTTGCGCCTTACCTGGACCAGTTATCTGATCCTTCCAAGTCTGAGGCAAAGAAGATCTTGCAAGAAGGGGAGGTTACGTCCACTGAGGTCATCGATTGCGCAATGGACATTGCCACAACAGCTTTCCGGTCCCTGGCTGGTGCAGCTGTGCTTCGTCGCCAGGGTTGGCTAAAGGCCACGTGGTTTCGTCCTGAGATCCAGAATAAGATCCTGGATCTTCCCTTTGACGGAGAGGAATTGTTCGGCAAGCACATAGACGATACCCTTCAAAACATCAAGAAGGATACGGAGACTGCTCGGTCCTTGGGGACCCTTCAATACAAAAAAGCGCCATTCCGTGGAGCGAGAGGCAGAGGAGCTCCTATAGGGGATCTTACCAACAACAGAGATACTCCTCTTATGGCTCCACACAACAATCTTACCGTCCTTATCAGAGGCAAGGCCAGACCTCGACTTTCTCTAGAGCAAACACTAGAGGGAAGCAGAATCGTCCCGGACGGGACGCCCCTAAGAGACAATAGCGGCGATCTTGCTCTTTGCGCTGTGCCCTCCTCTTCCTCCAAGACATCTGTAGGAGGCAGGGTATCTCAATACCTCCAAAACTGGGAACGTATAACAACAGATCGTTGGGTCCTGAACATCATTCAGTGTGGTCACACTCTGGAGTTCACTCATCTTCCACCATCCAAGGCCCCTGCCGCCAACTCCGTAAAACACCTACATCTCCTCCGGCTGGAAGTCCATCAGCTTCTGATCAAGGGAGCAGTGGAGCCGGTCCCTCTCTCACAGAGAGGAAAGGGGTTTTATTCCAGATTTTTCTGGTGAAGAAAACATTGGAGAAATGGCGCCCCATTCTAGACCTCAGGGAGCTCAACACTTATCTCACGAAGCTATCGTTTCGGATGGTATCTCTCCAGGACATTCTACGTCTTCTCAACAAGGGAGATTTTATGGCCACTCTAGACCTAGAGGATGCGTATTTCCACATCCCCATTCATTCGGCCCACAGGAGGTTTCTACGTTTTACAGTCGCCAAGAGCCATTACCAGTTCAAAGTGCTGCCGTTTGGTCTTCGCTCAGCTCCGAGAGTTTTCTCCAAGGTGCTGGCACCAGTAGCAGCTTTCCTCAGGAAGCAGAATTTCCAGGTCTTTCCTTACCTGGACGATTGGTTGCTAAAAGCTTCGTCCAGGGAGGCAGCAGAGGAAGCGGTCAATGCTTGCACTGGTCTCTTCTCCAATCTGGGCCTGACTCTCAACAACGCCAGGTCTTCTCTCCTTCCGTCCAGGAAGGTTCAATTTCTGGGAGCAGTCTTGAACACATCTCTCAACAAGGTTTTTCCATCTCTGGACAGACAAAGAAATCTAATTTCCATGGCTCATTTAGTGCGAGGAAGAAAGTGTCTTTCTGTTCGCCGATTCAAATCCCTTCTAGGGATGATGTCCTCATGCATTCCTTTAATACCTCATTGCAGACTGAGAATGCGTCCCTTGCAGGAGCACCTAAACTTGCAGTGGAAGCAGGTGACAGGTTCTTTCGACGACCAGCTAGTGATCACTCACGCAATGAAGCGAGCCATCCTCTGGTGGACAAGAATAAGGAATTTGTCCCAAGGTCTGTCCTTCGTAAACACTCCAGCGCCTCAAGTGGTGACGACGGATGCCTCTCTGGAGGGTTGGGGCGCAGTATTGCAGGATCTGCAGGTCAGTGGTCATTGGCTGCCGGAACATCGCCTCCTACACATCAACCTCTTAGAGCTTCGAGCGATTCGCCTAGCCTTTCAGGCTTTTCTTCCAAGATTGCAGGGGTTGTCGGTTCTTGTCCGGACGGACAACACCACAGCCATGCATTACATCAACAAGGAAGGCGGCACCAGGTCCTTCCCCTTGTCACAAGAAGCCCAGGCGATTTGGGAGTGGGCTATCCTGCACAGAATTTCTCTGAAAGCAGAACACTTGCCAGGAGTGCTCAACGACAAAGCGGACAGGCTCAGCAGGCTGAAATCTGTCACCCACGAGTGGGAACTGGATCAAGCTTCGCTGGACAGAGTCTTTCACCAGTGGGGCAGACCCTCCATAGACCTGTTTGCCACACCAGAGAACAGGAAATGCCGGTCTTACGCCAGCAGGCTACACCATCGAGGGTCTCTGGGGAATGCGCTTTCGATCGCTTGGTCAGGCGCATTTGTATACGCTTTTCCTCCCATTCCGCTGATTCCCAGGTTGCTCATGAAGATGAAAGCAGAACCGTGCAAGATGATCCTCATAGCTCCAGCATGGTCGAGACAGTTCTGGTTCACCGAACTTCACCTTCTCTCCTTGGATCGTCCTCACCCATTGCAGCAGATTCCGCACCTCCTCACGATGTTTCAGGGTCAGGTTTGGCACCCGGATCCTCGCTCGTTACAGCTCTCAGCTTGGCTCCTGAGCAGCGAGAATTTCTTGACTTAGATCTTCCAGAGGAGGTTAAAGATGTCCTTTCGCAGGCGAGGGCTCCTTCCACTAACAAAACTTACCGCTTGAAATGGAAGCGATTCTGCATCTGGTGTCATGGAGCAGGGTTGGATCCTTTCCTGTCGCAGCCACACCAGGTTCTTCCTTATTTCCTGTCCTTGGCTAAAGCAGGTTTGGCTCACTCTTCCATTAAAGTGCACCTGGCAGCGGTCTCTCGCTTTCGGCGCACCTCATCTGGGCCGTCCCTGTGGTCAGCCAGAATTGTTCAGCAATTTCTCAAGGGCCTCTTCAGAGTATTTCCACCAGTGAGACCTCCACCTCCCACGTGGCATTTGAACTTGGTTCTTTCTCAACTAATGAGGCACCCATTCGAACCTATTCATCGAACGGATTTAAAGTTCCTCTCCTGGAAACTTTCTTTGTTGCTGGCACTAACTTCAGCTAGGAGGATTGGAGAATTGCAGGCTCTTACAATTCAGGAACCTTTTCTTCAGTTCAAAAACAATACAGTAATCATGAGAACTAATCCTAAATTCATTCCTAAAGTGCCTTCTACTTTTCATCTCAACGAGCCAGTGATTCTTAAGACCTTCTTCCCTCAGCCTTCTTCTCCTGCTGAGAGAGCTCTTCATTCTCTGGACGTACAGAGGTGCCTGAAATTCTATTTAGACCGAACTAAGTCCTTCCGTAAGACTTCTCAACTTTTTGTGTCATTTAGCGCTCCCCGCAAGGGTTTTCCCTTTCCAAACAGGGGATAGCTCGGTGGGTTGTTAGCGCTATTCGATTCTGTCATACAGCAGCGGGCAAACCCCTGGAGGGTAGAGTCCGGGCTCATTCCACAAGGTCTGTGGCATCCTCTACGGCTCTGTTTGCTGGTGTCCAGATTAAAGACATTTGTAGAGCTGCTACCTGGAGCAGCACTCACACATTCACGAAACATTACTGCCTGGACGCTTCACTGCGAGATGACACGGCTGTGGGCCAAGCAGTTCTGAGGAACCTATTCCAATGAGTGGTGAGCTTTCCTTTTCATCCCTCCTTCCTTCTTTTTACCTCTTACACATTTTATCTTGTTTCTGAATTCATTTGCTATTACCCTGTTTATGGCATAGTCAGTGGTAACTATCTTTCTGCATATTATTCATGTAGAAATATGTTTTAACAAACATTTATCAAAGGGTTATGCTTCATTACAAAATGTGTATATATATATATATTTACTGCTAGCTACTCTGATTCTAAGCATGGGAATCTATGAAAGCTCCAATACTGGAGTAAGAAAACAAGTTACTTACCTGTAACTTTGGTTCTCCAGTATTGGAAGCTTTCATAGATTCCCATGCGACCCACCCTCCTCCCTGGGAAAGCTCAGCCTCTTTCGACGTGATTATTTTACAACGTACACGAAAATCTGAGGGGCTGAGGTTCTTTCACCAAGGTTCTAGAGGGTGAGGCTACTCTGATTGGTTGCCTGTTCTTTTTGGTCTCTTTTACAAAAAGACATGGTCTGGTTGCAAAATGAGTTCAGGCCTAGGCCTGTTTCTCTTTTGTAATAGTTATTTACTACTATTTTATTTTACCGAGACTCCCATCTCGACGACGGGGAATGATTCTAAGCATGGGAATCTATGAAAGCTTCCAATACTGGAGAACCAAAGTTACAGGTAAGTAACTTGTTTTCATTTGTTTAGTTTGGCCCAGAGGTCTTCTCTTGGCATGATGCCAAAGGCGGTGGTTAAGTCAATGAATGCAGGGTATAATAGTTTGGCTTTTTTCACCACGGTTTCATCAATCAGGTGCGTTAAACACATGAGGTTGTCCTTTATGTTACATCCCCTCTGGAAGCCTATTTGAAAGGAGGGAATTAGATGGCAATCCCTGGCCCATTTTTCCAACTCTTGTTTTAATATTCTTGTGTAGCATTTGCCCTCTACATCAAGCAGTGCAAGTTCTCAGGTGGTTTAAAGTCTCCCCTTTTGTGGATTGGGACTAACCAAGAGCCCATCCAACTGTCAGGTGTGGAGCTACTTACGATGCATGAGTGGAAAAGTAGAATCTGTGTTTTTGCTCATTTGTTGGGGGCCAGTTTAAAACCTGAGGCCAGCAGACCGTGCAGGCCCAGAGCTCCTGTGAGCTGCATGAGGCTGATAGCCTTCTCAACAGATTTGATTAATACTTGAATGTTGGAGTCCCTTCAACCAAGGTAGGGCAAAACTGACTTAGGTCTGCTTAGACTGTCATCGATGTATAGTTTCTCGATGTATTTTACCCAGCTAGCGGGAGCAATACTAACCACTGCTGAGAAGGACTCGTCGGCTGTCGTACTATTGATCAGGCACCAAAACATCTTGGAGTCTTTTGATCTTAAATTTTCGCAAAGTTGTGCCAATTTATTTTTTGCCTCTTTCTTATTTTTACTTATATCTTTCTTCTGTATTCAGTATTTGGAGATCGGATTTTGCTTTTGATTTATAATTTGCCGCCTTTATTGCAACATTGTACTCTCAAGCACTTCTTCAATTTGGTTTTCATGGGGTTTACTTACTCTGCAAGCTGGACGTTCTGTGAGGCACTCTTTCTGGGTGTAACTGAAGCCCTTCCTACCCTTGTGGCCTCGTGGAGTTGTGCTAATAGGGCCAGCCATGACTCAAGCTATTCGGGTCCCTTCTGGCCTTAGCTGAGAATTCCTCCAAGTAGTGCTCCATCAGGGGTGCTAAACTGTCCTGTGCCTCAGTTGACTATCTAATCCATATGACTGGTTCTAAATCCTCCTGGGTGCCGATTGGAGACCAGTTTGGTCGAAGGGAGCTTAATATGTGCAAATTGAACTTTAGCATAGCGTGATCATTGACGAGTGTAGGCAATACCTCAAAATTCCTTATTTGATGGAAATTTGTAATTCAAATCCAAATATAATCAAGCATGGCCAGCCTAATAGGCTAGAAATGGATGTAGGCTGCCGGTGAATCTGTTGTGAGTCTACTTCAATCGTAGACCCATATTTTAAATGTAATACTAACTTCTTCTCCATACTTATCTATTCTTTGGAATTGCCTTTGTATTGAGGTTGAGTTCCAACACTGGTTGTCATAATGCTGCCGTATGGTATTTGGACCTACATCTGTTAGATTGCCATTGAAATCGCCCATGATTAGTCATACGATCATTGGGATTCCATTTCGTGTGCTCTCCCAGTACCAGCAACAGATGGACTAGTAACTCAAACTTTTTTTTTTTCTTGGGATGAGGATAAATGCTTTCGTCAATCAGGAACGAAGGGCTGTCATGGTTAGTTATATTCATGGGGTTGTTTTTGACGATGATGAAATTGCCCTTTCTCGCAGCAATTGTAGTCACGCTCATTTTTCAGATAGACCGATGCACCGTCTGAGGCATGACCCCTACCTTTAATTGGTTGGGTGGGGGATGCAAAGACAGTAAAGGCCAGGGAAGTGAGTCAAGCATCCAAGTTTCTTGAACAGAGACAATATTCGTTTTTCTAAGATTTAAAATAGCTCCCTTTTCCAATCTGCTACTGACAGCCCTCTTATGTTCCTTTAACAAACAACAATGGAATCATACTGTTGAGTGAAGGATTTACTAGGGCCGCTGAGTTAAGACGTGTGGGAGCATGCCCAATCTGTGATTTTTGGCTGTACAAATTCTGCCCTTACTGGACATTAGGACGTTGATTGTTAATTTGCCTGTGATTACAAGGGGCTTTCGAGGGGCACTTTTAGCGTTGATAAGGACAGAGACGGGACTCACCATTTTTTCTGTGAGCCCGGCCCCAGTCCACAGGCTTCTGGCTGCTGGAGGGCCTTGGTTGCGTGAAAATTACTGGATATTTCTTTTCAATTGGCTTAACTACTTTAATGCCTCACTGAGCTAATTGTGAATGATTTTCCTCCAAAACTCTAATTTCTGAATGCTCGTTGTCTTCACCTACACCAGGAGGGATAAAGGCAACTGATTAAATGTGTTTAGATCTAAAATGATTCAGGCCAGTAGTGTCAAGCAAAGTATTATAATATTCCCTCTATTCAGCAGGGCCCATTTTCCAAGGGAGACATAGTCAGGATATAGGATGATCTTGTTGCTAGTCATATTAATTTTGCTGTATAGTTGGCAGTGAACTGTGTCATTCAAGATCAGGGGCCCTTTGAGGAAGGTAGCTGAGGCAGAGGTATCTCGGCTACTAGAGTGGGTTGTGTGATTGGTAGACAAAGGCTCAATTTGGTCTACCCTTCCTATAGAATATGTGGCCTACAACTCTAGTTCACATGGTCCCCATGTAGGAAGGTAGGATCCTTCTGCATAGTTACCCCCAGTTTTTGCCTGGTGCTAAGCTGTTTTTTGACTGGTCTGACTGGGATCCTGCTAATCAGGACCCCAGTCTCTCTGCTTTTTCCCTTAAATTGTAATGTTCAGTACCCAGGTACATCCCAGATTGGATACTGGGGTACCCTTATAAGTCCCTAGTATATGGTGCTAAGGTACCCAGGGCATAGATACCCCAGAGGTCCCCCATGGGCTGAAGCATGTATTATGCCACACATGGGAGACCATTCAAAATGGAACTACAGGCCTGCCATTGCAGCATGTGTAAGATGGTGTTAGCACCACTTACTAAAGATATAGGTTTCCTAAATCTAGGGTCACTGCACTTAAAACCTATAAGTCACCCCTATAGCTGGCCTTTGCAATCCTGCAGGCAGGGTGCTTGGTTCTAAGTGTGGGTGCCTCTGCCTGAGCAGGACACCCCTTTAGCCTACGGAGTCCATTCTCCCGGATTGTAAGTGAAGCAGTCATATACCATATAGAGGGGCAAAACTGGCTGCAACAAATCCTATCATGTTTGGTATCAAACATGTTGGAATCATACCCCCACACCATAAACGGCGTGGGAGGTATGATTCCAAGCACTGGAAGAGCAGGGGAAGGCAGAACAATAGGCATCCTGTCACAGGGAGGTGTGACCACCTCCCAGACAGGATTTAGTGTATTGGGGCAGGGTGGGTGCGCTTGCCAGCACCACTCAGTCTGCATGAGAGGCACATTTGGTGTCCCCATGCATAGTCCAGATCAAACCAGTCTCTGGCACGAAACTGGACAAAGGACATGGGAGTAACCTCCCCCTGTCCAGGCCCTCCCCAGGAAGGGTCCCCTGAATCGTCCCAGCCCTTTCCTAAGGGTACTTAAGGGCTTATCTGTGGGTGGGTCCCAAGATTCGTCATGGGACAAGATTCAGATCAGACACCACTTCCTTCTACTGTCTGGGCACTCTGGACTTCGGTTGGGCTCGACTTTGTCTCCCTTCCAGTTTGCTGCATCGTCTGTGCCTGTGCACCATACAGGAACCTTCCAAGGCCTGTGGGCATCAAAGAAACCTGAAGGGATCTCCCTTGAAGTGAAGGAGTCACTTCCCTGCTTTCGCAGGCACTGCAACTAAGTCGACCGGTCTGCTGATCCTGAGCTCCTCCGGACTCCAAAAGGTTCTGCAACACAGGTGGTGGTTCTCCACAGCTCCCTAGGCCTGCCCTGCCCTCTCACCAAGTTTGAGGCCAGTATCCCTCATGGGGGCTGCAAATAACTGAACCCCTGTGCACCATGCCAACTTGCAGTTGCAAAGGCTTGTTGGCTTCCTTCCAAGAAGATATACGGGCTCCAAGTAGCCCCAACCTCGAGCATCTCCAGTGATCAGAATCTTCAGCCATACCGCATTATGTGTATCGAGGCCTGCATCTTTTGGTGACCTGCTTGAGGTCCTCTCGCGACTCCAGTGCCTCCGGCCTGTGGGTCCATTTGAGGGTCACCTTTACTTCTGTTGGGCTCCCCGATTGCTCAGGCCTGCCCTAACTCCCCTGCTTGTGGTGAATCCCCTGGACCTTGCTTGTCCAGACACTGTACCTTCTTTGACTTCTGCGTGGGTTGCACTTGCCAAGGCTTGTTGGTGCTCCCGCCGGACTCTCCACAGCTACCACTTAGAGAGCTCTCTATGGTTGTCTAAGACCTCTTAAATCACCATAAGGGTCGTCTGAACTGATGCAGGGTGGCCACTTACATTAGTGGACATCATATACCAGGCCAGCTTCTCACATTGGTGTGCAGGGGTTGGGATTCAAGCCTGCATTGTTTTACCAGATAAATCTTTGTGATGATTAATTGAAAAACCATCACTAATACTAGGCACATATAATACAAGCTTAGAATAGTAAGTTCTACTGAACTTTGGGTTGGGTAGCTAAGGGTCTAGCGCACCCTTTCCCCAACCTCAGAGAGTTTAGTTCCCACTAGGTTAGGTAGGTGCAACACCACACCTCACTTAGTATGTCTTCTAAAGGAGATGCCAGTGACTCTCTGACTGCTAGATACAGTGAACATTTGTTCCAAGAACTGAAAGCACTGTGTGCCTCTAGAAAGTTGAAGACAGGGAAAGGAGATAACACTCAATGCATCCTAGAGGTGTTACTGTTAGATGACCTTCGAAAAACGGTGTGGGAGGTATGATTCTAAGCACCTAAAGAGCCCTCCGTTAGGCTCTCCATGTCCCTGGTACTAGTCTTCCAGACCCGTACAGCACAAAATGGTTACTGCCGGACAGAGACATGATTCTGCCCTCCTGCTGCTGAGCAAAGCTTGAGCGGGGGAAGGCAGAACAATAGGCATCCTGTCACAGGGAGGTGTGACCACCTCCCAGACAGGATTTAGTGTATTGGGGCAGGGTGGGTGCGCTTGCCAGCGCCTCTCAGTCTGCACGAGGGGCACATTTGGTGTCCCCATGCATAGTCCATTTCAAACCAGTCCTGGGAGACGTTGGCTCCTGCTCTGGTGCAAAACTGGACAAAGGACATGGGAGTAACCTCCCCCCTATCCAGGCCCTTCCCTGGGAGGGTCACCTGAATCGTCCCAACTCCTTCCTAAGGGTACTTAAGGGCTTACCTGTGGATGGGTCCCTAGATTCGTCGTGGCATAAGATTCAGATCAGATACAACTCCTTCTTATACCATCTGGGCACTCTGGACTTCGGTTGGGCTCAACTTCGTCTCCCTTCCAGTCTGCTGCATCATCTGTGCCTGTGCATCATACAGGAACCTTCCAAGGCCTGTGAGCATCAAAGACTCCTGAAGGGATCTCCCTTGAAGTAAAGGAGTCACTTCCCTGCATTCGCAGGCACTGCAACTAAGTCGACCGATCTACTGATCCTGAGCTCCTCCGGACTCCGAAAGGTTCTGCAACACAAGTGGTGGTTCTCCACAGCTCCCGAGGCCTGCCCTGCCCTCTCACTAAGTTTGAGGCCAGTATCCCTCGTGGGGGGCTGCAATAACTGAACCCCTGTGCACCGCGCCAACTTGCAGTTGCAAAGGCTTGTTGGCTTCCTTCCAAGAAGATCTTCAGGCTCCAAGTAGCCCCAACCTCGAGCATCTCCAGTGACCAAAATCTTTGGCCACACCATATTGTGTGCATCGTGGTTTGTATCTTTTGGTGAGCTGCTTGAGGTCCTCTTACGACTCCAGTGCCTCGGACCTGTGGGTCCATTTGAGGGTCACCTTTACTTCTGTTGGGCTCCGTCTAAATGCTCAGGGCCTGCCCTGACTTCTCTGCTTGTGGTGAGTCCCCTGGACCTTCCTGGTTCCGACACTGTACCTTCTTCGACTTCTGCATGGGTTGCACTTGCCAAGGCTTGTTGGTGCTCCTGCCTGACACTGACCCCTCAGCAAACGAAATCCAATGTGGGACAACTTGTGCACGGCTCCTGGTCTTCCTCAGCGTCACCTGGTCCTCACAGCTGCAGAGTCAAGGTCATCGTCATCTCCCCTGCAACATCCGCCATCAGAGGACATTCGTCTTCCCAGTCCCATGGTCACTCCTGAGTGACATAGACTCTGTCCCCTCTGCTTGCAGGTACCTCTCATCTAGAATCCACCTTCGGATTCCACCAGAAACTTTCTCCTTCTTCAGCAGCAGCACTTTCCTGAAGTCCTCCATTGGGTTCGACAGTGGTTTCCGACCCCTTCACACCTATGCACCCGGCTTCCCTGGTGTAGGTAACGTGGGTACTAGGGTATCCACGGGTGGGGTGGCTCTCCAACCTTCTGTCTTCCACAGGGTTTCTTCAGGGTCCACTGGCAAGGGTCCTTAACCTTTAAAACTCCAACCGCGACTTACACGTAGACTTGTACGGAGCACGTAGTCGTGTTCCCACACTGCACATGCACTCCGTGGGGCTCCTAGTCACTCCTAGTCACTCACCTTGGGTGGTTCCTTCTCAGTGTATAAGTCTGTAGATTCATCCACTGGCCTGAGGGCTTTTATAGTATACCCGCTTGATCCAGGGGGGCACCTATTATCAATGGAGTTTGGGCACTTATAGTGGATTTATTAGCTTCATGATAGACTTTCAGGGTTTATCTTTGTGGCATTACATTGAGGAGGCCCTTCAAACAAGGGTTGACCACTTTTCGGGGTTCGTCAGTGGCTAAGACGCTGGTGTCATGCATTTGCCCCGTCTTCTTGCGCAGCCGCCCTAGGTCCTCAGGTTGACCCTACTCCATTGATGCCATATTATGGTTGGAATCGCCTGATCCGCACGCCCTAGCCACCCTGACTTTAACAGCTTTGTCTTTCAGATCTTCAATCACGGTTGCCATTACCTCCTCGTAAGTCTTGCTCGCCACATGAATAACAAAGTGAGCTTCAGCTCCACACCAGAACCCTCCAAAGCAAAAAGTCAGCATTCCATGCCTCCCATCCCTCCTCAACATGGCCGACCCACCTCACCTCTGACCCACCATAAGAGGAGAGCCGGCCCATCCCACTGCCTGTTTTTTTAGTTCTGCGCTGAACTCTCCATGTGCACTTACAGGTAAGTCGCGGTCCTGCTCTAGCAGGTCCCACGACCCTGGGTTAGAGGCCCTGCTCCAGCAGGCCCATTTCTGGGGTTTCCCCTCTCCCCCCCCCTCTCTACCACTGGCTGTGGGGGTGGGCTAGGCCCTGCTATAGCGAGCCACCGGGGGAAGGGGGTGAACCGCCTGTGTTCAGGCAAGTTTGTTCGCGGGTGTAGACGTGTTCATTCTACGTCTGGAGCCGGGACGGGGCATTCTGCCTTAACTGCCCGTCTCGGCTCCGGTTCACATACATTGCCACCTCAGTCCTTACCAGCATCTCTGCGGGATAAGGCCGGGTACTGTGGCTTCTTCCTGTCTGGGAGACGCATTCAGGATTGTAGGGCGGGGCGACCGTATGTTCCGTTTCAGCCGCCTTGTTCCTTACCGGCATTTCCGGGCATTCTATGGATTGCTCTGCTCACCTCCCTGCGCCGACCCGTCCGTGTTGCAGCAGGAGAGGGGGGAGGGCGTAGGCCGCATTTTTTATCCGACGCAGCAGCATGTCTTTTACGGCAGCCCGGCTCCAGGGCCTATCCGCGCTCCACGGGGGCGGAGTCGCGCTCGGCCGGTTTCCCGCGTCTAGGGGTTGCCTGGCTACGAAGTAGCTGTGAGGTTTTTGCTGGTTCACCTCATATTTACGACAGCATTCGGTATTTAAGGGCAAGTGTTCTGTCCTCTTTGTTTTCAGGGGTGAGTGCGCTTACCTCCTTCTCCTGCATTTGTGTTTGCCTAGCATCGAGCAAGATGCGGATGTTCCTGTGGAGGCAGGGCCCAGCTCTCAATCACCTGCTGAAACCCTGTCTCTACAGGCTATCCAGTCAATGATTCAGGCGGCAGTGGCTGCTGCCTTTGAAGAGAGCAATTGTGGGCATGGCCCTCTTCCCCCAAATGCCAATGTCTGGACCCCCCTCTGGGTAATGAGGGTGAGGAGGAGGACCTCAGGGGTCAGTATATGCAGGACCAGGAGCTGAGAGAAGTCCTGCAGCACATCAAAAACAACATGGCCTTCCCGGTTCCTACTGTGGACGAACTGTCAGACGATTTCTTCATGCAGTACCAACGCAAGGAGCCCGAATCCTTGCCTCTTCCTCCCTCGGTGAAGAAGGTTATTGACAATGAATGGCTGGAGGTGGATAAACAGACTTTATCCCGCTATCTCTCCAAACAATACGCCATCCAGGATTTCAGGAAGGACTTCCCCTTCTCCGTGAAGGTTGATTCTCTCATGGCTGGTCTTGCGTCATAGGGGTCCATCATTTCTGAGGATGCTTCCCCATCGGACCCGGTTGACAAGCGGGAGGAAGCGGCTGCTAAACGGACCTATGCGGCTGCCAACTTCTCCATCCGGGCATCCGCCTATTTGTCTTACACAGTTCAGTCTCTGTTGAAAGGCTTCCAATCATTGTCTGAGCTGTTGGAACAAGGTGCTGACATCCTTCCTACGTTGGCAATTATGGAGCAGCAGATGCGTCTCTTGTCTGATACATCCTTCGACACCTTGGGGGCCGCCAACACGGCTGGTGGGGCTGCTATCCAGACCCGTTGGCAGGTCTGGCTCCGTCACTGGAAGGCGGATGCGGCCCAAAAATCAATCCTGATGAAGATCCCTTTTACTGGGACAAACCTTTTTGGCGTTTCCCTAGAGGAGATGGTCAAAAAATCTGCGGAGAACAGGAAACGTTTGGCTCCCATCCGTCCTTCTCATGGCTGATTTTTTGGTCGCAGAAAATCTTTTACACCTTCTTCTACTCCCAAGGGTGGCATGCCCTTTCATGGTCGGGGTCGTGGCCGGGGCACCCCGTTCTTCAACAAATCCCGGTCCCAGCCTATTTCCTCTGCCCCTGTGTCAAAGTCCTGTCTATCCTCGGTCCCCGGATTCCGGTCCTCCGATGGGTGGCCGTCTGCTGAATTTCGTCACTGCCTGGGAGTCCTCCGTCTCAGACCAGTGGGCTCTAAGAATAGTCTGGGAGGGCTATTCAATCGTGTTCGACTCCCCTCCTCCGGACGCTTTCCTTGCCACCCCGCGGCCTTCGGCATCAGGAAAATGGGAAGCTCTGATGGCCGGTGTCCAGAACCTCCTGGTGAAAGGGGCCATTCGGCCGGTTCCTGCTTCCCAACAGGGGTTGGGTGTCTATTCCATCCTTTTTCTGGTGAGGAAGGTGTCGGGGGATTTTCGGCCAGTGTTGGATTTGAAGCGGGTTAATTCTTTCATTTCCCATCTATAACTTAAGATGCTCTCTTTACAGGAGACCCTCCTGCTGCTGGTTCAGGGGAGGTGGTAACTTCCCTGGATCTCCTGGATGCTTACCTCCATGTGCCCATCCACCCATCTTCCCAGCGGTTCCTGCGATTTTGCGTGGAGGGTCGACACTTCCAGTTCCAGGTACTTCCCTTTGGTTTGTCCTCAGCCCGAGGGTCCTCACAAAGGTTTTGGCCCCATTGGTTGGGATTCTCCACAGGGAGGGGATTAGGGTTTTTCCTTATCTGGATGACTGGCTGATATCTACTGTTAGAAGGTGGTTCTGACCATCTGAGCCGCCTGGATTTTTCGCTTTTTGAACACCTATTTGTTGAGCTTTTACTGTGGGAGAGCCTCATAAGTTGGGACTCACCCACAGTGAACTCATGATGAAAGGGACTGCATGTGTATTTTACCGGTGTCCCCTTGGCGCGAGTAGGCCGCTGCGCTGCAGCCAGAGTAAGGGGCACTGGGCTGGTTACATGCAGACACGTGTGTACATGCGTGTGTACAAGTGTAAGGGCTGCACAGGGGAGATTCCTGGCGTGCGCAGCCCAGGAGCAGCTACAAGTTGAATGGTGTGGCAGGACTTATGCAGAACTGGGTGGTGACATGGAATAGGCTTTCTACAAGGGGAAGAAACATTTGAGGGAAAGTCAGTGTGCTTTACTGTTTTTATTCCTTTATTCTCCTATGAGGATGGGGAGCACATGGGCTAGTTTTACTTTCCTAGGGTCTACAAATTCCAGACACGCACTAAAGTCCACTGTAACTTATATGAGAAGAAGTATTCTGCAGAGTCCAAAGTCATAGATGTACTGCTTTTGGGTCATCCAGAAATGTCATATTTCTCTGAGTCAGCTCATAACCAGGGCCTGGCTGGGGCTGACTCTGCCAGGCTGAATTAATGACCTTCCTCCCCAAGCTGTAGCATCAGAGGCCCAGCCCTGCACAACAAGCATTCCAAGGGCGAAGGCCTCCACTCCAAGAAGAGAAGATGGGTGGAGCTACAGGTTCATCCATCAGCAGCTGACACCTAGTGCCAGGCACCAAGCTGCTCTGGAGAGAAGGCAGCGAGGGGGGAAGGGGCTCACAGAGACCATGTGGCATGAGACCCCTGGACAACACCATTTGGAACAAACCCAGAGGCCTGCGCAGGAAGGAGGGAGCAGGGGCAGAGATGTGAAGTGTCGCTGTGTGATAGGGCAAACAGAGACTTCCTGCCAGCCCCCTCCCCATTCTTTAAAAAGAGTCTGCACAGGAAGAGGAGCTCTCTCTGGGGTGTGGTCTGCTGAGGACGACTGGTGCTGGAGCCTGGCACCATGGGCAGCTGGAAGGAAGAACCTCCAGACTGGCCCAGGACCCTGACTTGCGCCACAAGGAGAGACCAGGACAAGTGACCAGGAGCCTGGGCCTCTGCACAAGGAGAAGAGAGGCCCAGGAGGAGAGCCAGGCGAAAGGCTGGCGCAGGGAGCCAGGGAGAACAGCCCCCTGCTGAATGCACCCTCTTGGAGACCAGGAGGGCAAAGGAAAGCACTCCAGATAGCGAGAGCTGGCCACCAGGAGCAAGAAGAGGCCAAGATTGTCAAGACCGGCCGCAGGGGGGCCGAGATATGGCCCCCAGAAGGTAGGCGACCTTTGACCCTTGCTGAAGACCGACGACAAAGCGCGTGGGGCTCCGCTGCCAGTCTTGGGTGTGCCCCCGTCGCGCCCCCCCAGGTGGGGTTGCCAGGAGCCCACCCTGGCCCCCGAAGGAGAACGGAGGCGGAGGAGCGCCGTCGCGCCCCTCCCGGGACGACTGGAAGGGGCCCGGGACCCCATCTCCGGGCCCTGACGTGAAGAGCACGAAGTGACCCAGAATCAATCAATCAATCAATCATGTCACTTATAAAGCGCACTACATACCCGCGAGGGTCTCAAGGCGCTGGGGGAAGAGGGGGGTGGTGCTGCTACTGATCGAAGAGCCAGGTCTTGAGGAGTCTTCTGAAGGCCAGTAGGTCTTGGGTCTGTCGGAGGTTGGTGGGGAGGGTGTTCCAGGTCTTGGCGGCGAGGTGGGAGAAGGATCTGCCGCCGGCGGTCGTTTTCCGGATGCGGGGGACTGTGGCGAGGGCGAGGCTGGTCGAGCGGAGCTGGCGGGTGGGGGTGTAGAAGCTGAGTCGTCTGTTGAGGTAGGCTGGTCCGGAGTTGTGGAGTGCTTTGTGTGCGTGGGTGAGGAGCTTGAAGGTTATCCTCTTGTTGACAGGGAGCCAGTGCAGGTCTCTCAGGTGGGGTGTGATGTGGCTGCGTCGGGGATGTCGAGGATAAGACGTGCAGAGGCGTTCTGGATGCGTTGCAGCCGTCTCAGGAGCTTAGCCGTCGTTCCTGCGTAGAGGGCGTTTCCGTAGTCCAGCCTGCTGGTGACGAGGGCCTGGGTGACTGTTTTTCTTGTTTCGGTGGGGATCCACTTGAAGATCCTGCGGAGCATTCGGAGGATGTTGAAGCAGGATGAGGAAACGGCGTTGACCTGCTTAGTCATGGAGAGGGTGGGGTCGAGGATGACCCCTAGGTTGCGTACGTGGTCGGTGGGTGGCGGGGCTGTTCCCAGTGATGTTGGCCACCAGGAGTCGTCCCAGGCTGAAGGGTTGGAACCAAGGATGAGGACCTCCGTCTTGTCCGAGTTCAGCTTCAGGCGGCTGGTCCTCATCCATTCGGCGACGGCCTTCATTCCTTCGTGGAGGTGGGCTTTGGCGGTGTGAGGGTCTTTGGTGAGGGAGAGGATCAGCTGGGTGTCGTCGGCGTAGGAGATGATGTTGAGGTTGTGCTGTCGGGCGACGTGGGCGAGGGGTGCCATGTAGATGTTGAACAGCGTTGGGCTGAGGGAGGAGCCTTGGGGTACGCCGCAGATGATCTTGGTGGCCTTGGATCGGAAGGGGGCGAGGCGGACGCTTTGTGTTCTGCCGGAAAGGAAGGATGTGGTCCAGTCCAGGGCCTTCTCTTGGATCCCGGCGTCGTGAAGGCGTGTTCGTAGTGTGTGGTGGCAGACCGTGTCGAAGGCGGCTGATAGGTCCAGGAGGATGAGGGCTGCTGTTTCTCCGTTGTCTAGCAGGGTCCTGATGTCATCGGTGCCTTGCAAGGCATGGGGAAATCAACTGTTTTGGTGCCTGGTGGCCCCCAGAGGAGGGGGGTCGCCCTCAATTGCGGAAAGAGGTGCAGGGGGAGCTGCAGGAGCAACACAGCCTCCCCCAGGACGAAGAGTCCAGTCCTCCCCTAAGTCTCTGGGGGACTTAAAAGAAATAACCCCTCAAGGGCTCAGCCAGGCGTCATCAGCATCCCCATGGCTGGAACTTTTGTTCTGCAGCTGGGGGTGCCTTAGGGACTGCCTCAAGGTGTGAAGGGCTGAGTTGGGGATGTCTGGAGAAGGGCATCCCCTGGAGGTGAAGAGGTGTAATTGCACCACAAATGCATTTACCCATGTTATTTCTTCTTAGAGGGACTGAAAGGCACATGTGTAATGTGAAGTACCTGCGTAAGGTAGAATCATAAACAAAGTGGGGTTATGTTGTTGGACACTCCTGCGAGGGTGTCTGGCTGTATATGCTTAATCCTGTGATTATAACTGTGATGCCTTTTAGGGGCTTGTATTGCAATGCATTACAATGGTTAACAACTGTGATAAGTACTGTCATTTTGAGTGATGCTTAGACATGTATTCTTGCTGCTGTGTTAGGTGAAGAACAACCCAGACTGTTAGCCCCTAAGATGTAGAGGTGTATACTATATGGTCAGTATGACATGTTCAGTCAGGGTTATGTGTCACCAGGGCAGGGGTGCCTATTTTAAATGCTTGTTGAGATAATGGGGTGGGTCGCCACTGGGATGGTGCCAGTGCGCAGGGCCCTTGCTCCAGGTTATGTTCAACTAACTGCATAAGGGGGCAAGATGAGGTGCATACATGGGAGTGGTGGTATTAGACCCCACCCCCCTTTGGGAGGGGTGGAAATGTTATGCAATGTCACAAAGTAATTCCAACAGCTTATGTATATTTGTAAATTGTTGCATAGTATTGAGTAGTGTGTGTGTTTAATAAATGTACTCTTACTTATATAAAGCAAAGTACAGACTGGACAATCAATTATTGAGTGCTATTTCTGCGTATTGGTAAATGGCGATTACTAGCCCACACCACCTCCCTTGAGTAAGCCTTAGACTGCTCTGCAACGCTACCCTCTGAGAGTCAAGCGCTACAATAGGGTGTTTGGTTCCCAGTGAAGGACAAATGTGACATGTTATTTGTGCAGGCCTCACAGATACTGCCTCGTTTTCCAACATACCGCTTCTCTTTCGAAGGGGACTCTACACGTCCAGAGGGTCTGCGAAGTCCTCTCCGCCCATGATTTCCTGATCAACCTCGAGAAGTCTCACCTGTTGCCTTTCCAGGACTTGGTGTCCATCGGGGGTTGCCTGGACATGGTCCAGAGGTTGGTGTTTTTGCCTGTGGAGCGGAGGAATACCTTGTGGAGGGACCTGGGTTGTCTCCTGGTTCAAGACTACACCCCTGTCCATCAGTGTTTGAGGGTTCAGGGGTTGATATCGGCTACCATCAATGTACTGCAGTGGGCTTGCCTCCATATGTACCCCTTGGTGAACCATCTCCTGTCCCGGTGGGCTCCCTGTTAAGGGGACTACGATGTCCCGGTGGTGGTGTCCCCACAGATTTGTGCTGATCTGGGCTGGTGGTTGGTGGAATCAAATCTCTCCCGGGGCCTTCCGTTCCTGGTGTCCCCTTTCCGGGTGGTCACGACCGATGCCAGCCTCTTGGCCTGGGGGGCTACCTTGGACTCCCGGTCTGTTCAGGGTCTGTTGAACCGTCTCCAGGCGGTTTGCTCCTCCAACTTTCAGGAGTTGAAGGCCATTCACCTGCCTTGCCTGGAGTTTGCCCCTCTGCTCCTGGGTCATCATGTTTTGGTCCGGACGGACAACCAGGTGGTGATGAGGTGCATCAATCATCAGGGGGTTGCAGGGTTCGTTCTCTTTGGCTCTTGGTGCAGGAGCTCCTGTCTTGGGTGGAGACTTCAGTCTTGTCCCTCAGGGCGGTTTATCTCCGGGGCATCGAGAACGTCGTGTTGGATCGCCTGAGCAGGGTGTTTCCGCCGATGGCTGCCATCTCCCTGAGGGTCTCTGTGTTCCGTCAGCTGTTGGTCCGGGTTTGGGCACCCGACGGTGGATTTATTCGTGGACGAGTTCAATGCTCTCCTGCCCCACCTCTGTGCTCTCCCCCGTGTCCAGGGGCATGGAGGTTGGATGCATTGTCGTTCCGTTGGCCCGATTCTCTGCTGTACGCATTTCCCCCGGTTCCCTTGATTCCTCGCGTCCTGTGCAAGATCTGCCAGGAGAAGGCGTTTGTTCTGGTGGTCGTTTCCAGCTGGGTTCGGCGTCCTTGGTTTCCTCTCCTGAGGGAGTTGGCTGTGCAGGAGTGCTGGCCGATTCCGGATCTCCCTTACCTCTTGCGGGGCCCCCCGCTCCCGGAGGGGGTATTGCGTCGGCTTCATCTTCAGGCCTGGCTCTTGAGAGGGTGACCTTGCTGGCACAGGGTTGTTCCTGTGAGGTTGTGGATTTGCTTCAGGGTTCCCGTCGTCCTGCTACTCTGCTTTCTTATTCCGGCCATTGGTCTTCCTTTTCTCGGTGGTGTGTGTTGAAGGAGTTTGATCCTGTGTCTGTGGATCCCTTGAGGGTTCTGGATTTTCTAGCTAAGGGGTTTTCCTTGGACTTGGCTCCTTCCACTTTGCGGGCTCAGTGGGCGGCCTTGCGGGCTTTTCACTGTCCGGTGCTGGACTGTCTGGATCCTCGGGTGGCTCAATTGCTTTGCAATTGCTTTTTGCAGCGTCCTCGGGCTGCTTGCTTGGCTCCTTCATGGGATCTCCCTTTGGTGTTGCGAGCCCTTCAGGCTGTGCCCTTTGAACCCTTGCGTTCGGTTGATTTGAAATTTCTCACCTTGAAGGTGGTGATATTGGTGGCAATCGTCTCGGCAGGTCGGATCAGGGAGTTGGGCTCTTTTCTTCGCTCTCCTCCATTCTTGTGAGTCCTTCCGGATTGTCTGGTGTTATGTCTCGACTCGAGGTTTATGCCCAAGGTTCCTTCAATTGTCAACCGCTCCCGTGAGGTGGTGTTGCCTTCTTTTCCTGCGGTTCCAGAGTCAGGGGCTGATTCTTCCCTTTCGCTTTTGGATGTCCGTCAGGCGGTCTTGGTGTATTTGGACCGGACAGCTTCTTTCTGTTGTTGTGACAGTTTGTTTGTTACTTTTGGCCCTGTAAGGTCTGGTCACAAGCCTTCTCTGGCCTCTTTAAGCCGTTGGATTAAGCAGGCTATCTTGCTGGCCTACGGGTCTCAGGGGTCTGAGTTGTCGGCCCGGGTCAGGGTCGGTCCACCAGGAGTCCCTCTGTGTCTTGGGCCTCTTTCAAGGGGGTTTCTATCGAGGATATTTATCGGGCCGCGACCTGGGCCTCCCCGCACATGTTCATGGATCATTACCGGGTGGTTTTGGGTGGTCCTTCTGCGGGGGGTTTGCTGAAGCGGTTCTCGAAGCTGGTTCTTCCAGCTCGTGATTTGCCTGTCTGTTGTGTGGTTTCGTCCTTTGACTGTGTTGTTTTGGATTAAACCTGGTTCTTTGGCATCTCCTTTTTGTCAGTGGTTTCTTGTGTGTGGCATGAAGCCGCTTGGCTTGGGTATATGCTCACTTTGTTACTCATGTGGCGAGGAAGACTTACGAGGAGGTAATGCCCCGGTTACTTACCGGTAATCTTCATTACTCAGAGTATAGTCTTCCTCGCCAAATGAGTTCCCATCCCTCCCTCCCTGTTCTTCTATCGGATTCCTTGATTTGGGGCTTGGTAGTTATTCAGCCAGTGGGATGGGCTGGCTCTCCTCTTATGGTGGGTCAGAGGTGAGGTAGGTCGGCCATGTTGGGGAGGGATGGGAGACACGGGATGCTGACTTTTTGCATTGGAGGGTTCTGGTGTGGAGCTGAAGCTCACTTTGTTACTCATGTGGCGAGCAAGACGTACGAGGAGGTAATGGCAACCTCGATTGAAGATCTGAAAGACAAAGCTGTTAAAGTCAGGGTGGCTAGGGGGTGCGGATCAGGTGATTCCAACCATAATATGGCATCAATGGAGTAGGACCAACCTGAGGACCTAGGGCGGCTGCGCAAGAAGACGGGCAAATGCATGACACCAGCGTCTTAGCCACTGACGAACCCCGAAAAGTGGTCAACCCTTGTTTGAAGGGCCTCCTCGATGTAATGCCACAAAGAAAAACCCTAAAAGTCTATCATGAAGCTAATAAATCCACTATAAGTGCCCAAACTCCATTGATAATTGGTGCCCCTCTGGATCAAGTGGGTATACTATAAAAGCCCTCAGGTCAGTGGATGAATCTACAGACCGATACACTGAGAAGTCCTTTATTCAGACTTTGCCGCTGTCAAGAAAGACTAGAAAGAGACATAAGAAGCTAAATAAAAGCAAGGGTAAAAGATCACCTTTAAGCTGTCACAAGAAGTGTGCTAGCTCTATGACAAATGTTTCCCATTCTCTGACCTCAAAGAAGCTGTTCCATCTGACCAGAGGGAGAATTCACATAAGGATAGCCCGCAAGGATCCATCTTCTGCGGGATCAGTTACAACAGATAAGTATCCACCTGTGGATAAGTCAGTTGAATTGCTGCAAGCAACCCTTAAATCTGTCCCTGCACTAGTCTTCCAGCCAGCCCCGGAGCCGACTCCCAGTCTCTCCATCAATAAGCAGGTAGTAGGCACTCAAACGACATGTGGAGTGCTCTCGGAAATGACTCGGCTGAGACCCCTGAGCGAGTCCTGAATCCAAACATTGGCCACGTGCATGGGCCCAATACAGGGAGCATAGACTGGACTTAGCAAAGACAGAGCTCGGGTGTGAGAAGCTGGCCTGGTATATGATGTCCACTAATGTAAGTGGGCACCCTGCACCAGTCCAACGACCCTTATGGTGATTTAAGAGGTCTTAGACACCCATAGAAAGCTCCCTAAGTGGTAGCTGTGGAGAGCAGCCTTCAGGCGTAGTCCAGAAGGAGTGTGAAGCTGCTTGTTTAACCAGAACACAATCTTATATGTATTGATTAAGTGAAAAAGAACCACACAAGGTATTTATAAAAATATGCATTTATTATATAATACTCTCTATTACATTTAGATATCTCCTACCCACAGATATGCACAATGCACACAATACTTTGCATAGAAATCACAGTAAATACACAGTGGACCCCAGGGGGGACCAAACCATATAAAGTTTCATGTACCATAGCGCGATTTGGAAGCCTGCTGTCCTCATAGCCGATACCCTCCAGGGGTTCTCCTCTTGAAAAACCCCCATTTCCCTTGGCTGTCAAATCCACTTGTAATGACTATGAGGGGGTGGAGGGTCGGGTGGTTGCTAATGTTAACCCAGAGCTGGCCTTGTGGTAAGTCACGTTTGGCTGCATGGTGGCCACCATCAATAAACTTGTTATTCAGTGTCTTATCCGGTATCTTATCTGGTACTAAGCTGGTTGCTCCTCTATTGAGCTTATCCCCTAGATCGGGTTGAGGAGTGTTATCTTCCATCTGGTTACCCTGATTGTCGGGCACCTTCATGTTCAGGCCAATACTAGGCCACCTGATGTGAAAGGTGTGTGCATGGCGCCATGCGGAGTATTTGTGCGTGAATGCTAAGGAGAGAGCAGGACAGTGCCATATCTTAGTAGATATGATGCGTTTCTGCTCTCTCTCTCTCACGCAATGCAGCAGCAGCTTTTGTTGCTGCACTGCATTGCATGACTTCTTTGTAAATCTGACCCTGAGTGTGAAGATGAGGTGGCTTACATTCCAGTCACAGAATAGTACAAGTTCAACGCTGGCTCAATTTTACTAACTAAACTCTTGTGTGCAGTGTTCTACAAGGCCGCATCATTTGCATTGTTATGTATGGCTCTCAGTGAGAGCCTCTATTGTGAATACCAGCTTCAAAATCTGCTTATTCACTGCTATGACATAGTTGCCACATCATGAAGAAATTCAAAGCTACTCTGGAAGGTCTTTCTGACTTTCTGTCAGTGCAGCGCTAGTTCTTTGCTCCAAAGAAGAGCAGAAAACACAGGTTCGGGAGGAGAGGAAGAATGAAGACACAGAGGATGATGTGGTGGGTGGCATGAGGCCAGGTATTTGATTTTTTACAGGTGGACAGGGAGGAGAGGCAATTATATGTATGACTATCCCACAGTCCGCCACCCCTGTGTAGCAGTTGAAAGCTAGGGCAGATGATAATGGGTTTTCTGATTTACAATGCTCTCATTGTGCTTTTGACCTCACTGAGAACCCCTTGGTACAAAACTTCTCTGTTGTTCACTGTTACCCATCAATTCTATGTCCTCCATGCTGCCTCAATTGAGAACACTGAGAACTCTTTCCAGTCACTCACTTCTTGCTTTCCTGTCACAAAATCATCTATGTGAGATGAGGGTGGTTTGGCGGCAGGGGAGGGCGAGTTCAACTAGCTTAATGATGTACACTTTGGGACAGATTTTGGGGGGTATACCTGTTGGAGTGCAGACTGGCAGATAAAAGGAATCAAGCAGTGTCTTTTAAAAAAAATAATATAAAAATAAGTGCAAGGGCCCAAATTATTTCTCATCAGCCCCCCTGGCACTGCTTCCCAATGCCGGGTTTTCTGAATACCAATGCTGCCTAAATTTGATTCCACCTCAAGCTATTATTTTCACCACTCTATACTCCCTGTCTCTTTCTCTCACTTATGCAGACACTTTCTCATCATGGCTTTCTATCTTGGTAACTGTTTTCCTAAATGTCTCTCCCTCCTTCTTTGTCACTTTCCTGCGTTTATATCTCTTGCTCTGGGTCACAATCTGATGATGAAAAATAAACCTTGGTGCCCTAAAATGAGTACTTGCGCACCTGACCTGAAAGTTCTTGAGGCAGGTTAAAACAAGGGTTTGAGATGCAACACATTTTGCTGACAGTGAGATACCAGAATTATGAGTAGGCTGAGAGAGGCTGACCAGCAGATCAAAAAGCACGTAAGCTTATAAAGAACATATGTACAAGGCTTAGAAGATAAAACACCACACTCCAAAAGAAGAGGGACTGGACAGGTAGAGTGTGATTGTGACCATCACCATATGAATTGGTGTAGGACAGATAGAAAAACAGCCAGGCCTGAGTGAAAAGGTTAACTGCTATCAATAGACCAGAAACTAATAAGGGGCAGTTGTGCAAGCAAGAGAATGAGAAAGGTCATTCGGCTTTCTCCAAGTTTTTTAGGTCTCACCTACAAATCGCTTTGTCAGTCCCTTGTCAAAGACCTATTGCGATTGCTGCAAGTGCCACGTCAACTACCACCTCCCCATGCCTTACTCCTGACGTTACTTCTTAATTATTTTTGCGAGTGCCGGACAGCAGCACACTGGTACTGGGCCAGTCACTTTCTTTAGTTTGTGTGGCATCCTGCAGAGGTTTTTTCTTTAAATTGGGTATTTTGTAACGGTAAATTAAAGTAAAAATAATAGAAAATGGCCATCGTGGAATGCGTTTTCTTTATGATAAAAACCATTCCAAGACAGCAGCACATGCATACACACATATGTGCTTTCATATGGATGGTCATCTTGGGAGTTTTTTTAAGCATAAACTAAAAGAAAAAAAGCATTACCAAATGACTGCTTGTGCATACGCATGCACGCTTACTCACTGACGCCAATCTTGAAATTTTATTTTTTTAAATTACCTTTATGCAATGCAAACAAGCACCTGCAATGCCTAAAGCTCTGCGCCTCCTTATATAAAGGGTGTCGTATTATTTTTGCCAATGCTTGTTTTAAGAATGAAAGCAATAAATGTGCCCCAAGGTGACTTGCACTGTGAAGAATATTCCCATAAGGACATGTAGTCGGTGTTGCGGACTTTAAAATTGCCAATGCAGATTTGCTGGAGGTTTTGCTTAATCTATGGTGAATTGTAAATGTTTAAGATGCTTTACTTGAACTACCAAAAAAGCATAGACACTCTTCTGAGGACAATTAATTTTCTCTGATCCTCAGCGAGAATTAAACGGAAATATTCGATTGTGATGCTTGGATGTACGATAGAAGAACAAGAGCACAGCTAAACATGCCAAAGGTGGTATTGAGATGAAAGTGTCATCTTTTCCATGGGCTAATCTGTCTTGTATTGTGCTACGTATCTAAACAAATGTGAACGTTTTAAGGATAGCTAGTCACCAAGGTATCTTCAGAGGGGAACATGCAACCTTTCTGGCCAGCCCATACAAAAACAAGCTCTACAAGTAAAAAGCTGAAGACTGGGTTTTTCCTTCATGCAGCTCCTCGTGAGTGCTGCATGGATCTCTAATTTTGAAGAAACTCAGATGTAAAATGGCTGACACTCGCATTTTTGTCCATTGATTTGTGAATGACATAACCCTTCACCTGTCTTAGTTTGGTATTTTCACTGTTGACTGTAAAGTTTCTCAGAAACATTTACATTTTCAGATATTGTGTTTTTATGTCTCTTCAAAGTATTTATTTTGTAACTAGACAATTTTTGAACCATGCGTCTGTATGAGAGGCGACAGTGGATTAGAGTACCTCAGCATCCTATATGCACCCGGAATTACTTTTCACCCCCCGACTTTTAACTTGGTGAGAAAAACAGGGTAGTCTACCAAGACCCTATATTTAAAGGAAGGAACTTTACAAAATGGGCCTTCTAATGAAGGGGCATTACATGTGCATGCTACCAACATGCGAAAACAGTCCATGTGCACAGGGAATGATCCTTTTTTACTGCTAGGGCCATGCTCAATGCACTCTTTAATGTTCACAGAGCCTTCAAGAAAAATGACCACTATATCTACATGTTAAGGCCAAGCTATACAAACAAAACAGGACACTGTGTTTCAGGCTTGCTACATTTATCATTATACCACCTTTCCATAAGAAATCAGTAGGAGGAACTGCTTTCTCAGTACAATCTACCCACCTCTGGAACTCACTACCAGCCAGTATTTAAAGCATTCAAGAGCATATGGACTTCAGGAGACAGTTCAAAA
The DNA here is from genome assembly GCA_963921515.1 of Calotriton arnoldi. Classification (NCBI taxonomy): domain Eukaryota; kingdom Metazoa; phylum Chordata; class Amphibia; order Caudata; family Salamandridae; genus Calotriton; species Calotriton arnoldi. Next base: position 450,951 of record CAWUFW010012778.1, on the reverse strand, counting down.
CATGGCATTTCCAAGATAGTTACATTTACCCTCATCCTAAGAACAGAATCCAGAAAGACAAGTGCAGCTTCATGTGCAATCTTCAGACCACAACCCACAGATGGGAAATAACCCAACCAGCAAACTACTTTCTCTATGAAGGTAAGCTAACGGGCTGACCTGTGGTTCACATGGATTTTGTTTAGTTTTGTCAATTCATATATAACATTTCTGTGCCAATAACATAGTACTCAGAGATCGGCAGACAACTGTAATTTACTCCTCTTACACTTACATAATAAGATATCTGCTACAGGGCTTGTCCATCACCAGTACTATACCAGCCAAGAAACCAGCCATCACCAAATGAACAGGCATGGAATGACTGAAGAGGTCTGTCACATACTGATGGTTAACTGGGAATCTTTAATCTAGTCCGCCAGCACTTCTTTGCCTCTCACGACATTCAGATATACGGTGACACTAACAATGCTCATTGCAGCAGAGTCTCCACTTTTTCATTCTCTCCAACCATAACAGGTCAGGACCAAAGGTATTTACAAAATTTCAGGTTGGACAACTCAGTGCAGTAACAAGCTAAGTAGACTACAATCATAAGAAATGCCGTACGGGGACCTGCTGAGCTGTTGAAAGCTGCCAGCTTACTGAAAACCATAAACCTCTCACACCTAATCATCCACCACAATTCTACCCTCTGCGTTCCTTAACACGATAACTGCACCTCAGTGGTTATCACGCATGATATGGAAACACTTCCCACACATGATCACAAAACCCTTCCAACCACCCACCCTACATGGGGTAGCCTGCTGGCCATGTAGTTATGCACATCTGTTTCCCACATGGGGTCAGTGAGCACTATATAAATGCTGCAGTACAATTCAATACATTTCTCCAGATCAAGCCAGCCAAAGGTATGTTTTGCATTCTTCCAGTTTGTACACACATCATTAAAAGGGCATTTATTCAAAGCTATGGGCTTGTATAGTCCAAGATAGAGGTTTGTCTGAGAGAAAATATTTAAAAGACTCATGGGCGTATTGCAATGGGAGAGGATGATAATCCTCAGCAGAAAAGTCCCCGATTTCCAAGATGGAATATATAGTAGCGCAATAATAAGAGATTCCAGGTGAAACACTATGCTAAACGATTGACAGTCCAGTCTTTGTATGAACCAGTTTATTCTCTTGAATGTAAACGAGAAACGTTTTATATTGCATTTACAATGAATAATACAGCCACGCAACAGACCTGTGGGAGGACGTGTTTAGTCCTTTAAGTGGTGGGTGAAAAAAGGTACTCCATATGTATTTAAGAACCTTTTCTTTCGGCTCAGGTCAGCTGTCAGCACTGTACAAGTACAACCCATTAGAGGGTGCCAGTTTGTTGCGGCAGGTGGGGTTACATATGTTCCTTTACATGGATGACAACCGTAGTGTGCACAACAGAACACTGGCGGTGTTTCTTTCTTGTGTCCCTGAAGAAATCAAGAACAATTCTGTCGGTAGCAGATAAAACCCTGACCTTAAAAGTGCATGCTACTAGAGTGGTATTTCTTTCTCAGATGAACAATATAACCTCATGTCGGTTGTGTGCTAAAATGATTCCGCTGCACGTGGCTTCCAATATTTATATGTTCATGACATGGAATATGCCAAGTGAAAATTTCATATCGAAGTGCTGACCACAGAATTTGGTCACTTAACATAAATGAGAAAGGCATGGCAATTGTTTGGACACAACGCATTAATACAATTAACAGAGGAGATACACCTCTTTAAAGAACACTAAATCACAATGCACTAATGGTACACTTCTGTTCCCAGAACCCAGCTACCTCTCGTATCACTTTTTAACTGTATGCTTGTCTTTGACCCTGTACATGGCTTTTCCTGCCTATTGGCTAGGTTCACGCTAAACAAATAAACACATACACGCATACCAACATACATAGGATGTCCTATATATCAAATAGGTGAATTTGGTGAAAATTACAGTGTCCTGAGAGGCAGTTGAACATTTGTCAACAGCACCGTAATATTTATTACATTAAGGGCCATATGGGAATTCAGACATACTCAAGAGCGTTGACAGTTCACCCTTTTATAAGAGGGACAACTGTTCTAGACACCCACAATAATATATACCATTTTTATCAGCACACTTCAGACTGTCTTGTAACATCTTATAACCAGGGAGCTGAGTCACCAAAATGGCTGGGGTAATAGTAGTGAGATCACAGCCTTTTGACTCCCCTAGTTACATTACAGGATTGAGTCCTTGTCCCAACTCTAGCTCCAAAAAAGTTTCAAATTTTCTGCTGAAGTTTCAAATCCTTTAACTACATTTTTACACCCTAGCCTTATGCCACGTTGCCATCCTCCGTAACCACATTATTGCAATCATTTATTGGTGCACTGAAAACAGGCTTACACTTCCCGACATTGTACTCTTTGTGTGGTGAATGAACCCTAATCGAATCTTTATATTTCTTCTCTTCTTCCTCTAATAAAAACAGAGATAATCATTCTCATGAGGCTTATGTCCTTTCTTCACAACATCCTTCACATCAACATTTGCCTTTCCTCTCCACGCCATCCATGCTGGTGATAACTTGGTAGTGGGTACTTGGCTTCTCATCAACACAAAAGGCACTTTCCATGTATCCGCATTAAGAGTCAATCTGTAGGCGTTTAACAGCTCGCGTCTTGCATGTCCAAAGCATACAAGAAAGCTAATTGCAAAGCCTCTTTCAGCAAATGATTCACCTATTCCACCAAACTATTTGATTGCAAGTGATGCAAAGAAGTGCACTAATGTTCAGTAGGCCCATGGCCTAAGAATGTCATAATCTCCCTGGAGCAAAATTAAATTACATTACATTATCTGTCAATAACTGTGTAAGTAAACCTTCCTTAGCAAATGTGTCAGTTAAAACTGGAAAAATCGTAGAGATGTTGCTGTTCTCCCAACTTCACCTCTACTCAATGGAAGCTATAGTCAACTAATACTATTTTAAATTGTTTGTTCTCTCTTGTTTCAAAGAAAGGAGCTATGACTTCTACAGGTAACATTTCCCACATTTTTTGTGGACATGCAGTTGCTTTATCAGACCTTGCCACTTTCTACACACACCTGGCAATCTAAAAGCACCAACTTAACTTCAGCATCCATTAGCTGTCACCCAAACTTTCGTCTGTGGTATCTTTTGGTAAAAACGTCTTCCAAGAATGCGCTTCATGGGCTAATGTTATAATACTTGAATAGAGTGACCTTACTGGAACTAAACGATCTCTACGCTGGACACATCACTCTCCAAAAGGTAAATTTTCCTTAATACGAGCAAGCCTTTGAATAACACCACTGGCTGACAACCAGCTACCCACAATGGCATCTTTAACTTGCCTTAAAACCTTATCCTCGCTGAATAATACATTCATTTGTCCATCTGCATAGTCTACTTTCCATTCACACATATAGCTGTAACCTACTCCTTTTTATGCTTTCACATCATCATTTCCTAATTTGGAAAATGCATACGCACCTTACACTAGTCTCTGTAGAGCACTTTAATTATAAAAAATATATATTCTAAATCTACATTAATCACCCTTCTCTTTTTTGTAAAAGGCACAACGCATTCACATAAAATCATAAATGATTTAAAACAGATCCTGGTACTACAATGTTATCTAAAATACCGACTGTGTATCATGTATATTGCATTGAATCAGAACTTTTTTTTTTAACCTGTTTTATTAGTTTTTAGTACCGTACATAGGTTGCAAGATCTGTATCATTTGAAAACATTCATATACTGAAGACAATATAGTAATGACAGTATTTGATAAGGAGCAGCCGGTTCGATATATCATATTAATAACAGTAATTAGATCAAACTTCAGATCACAACAGGGAAAGTCACCCCATAACATCCAATCAGATCTTGATCATAAAACTATTGGTGAGGCTGCATTTGGGTCGTTCAATAGTTCCTCCTTTCACAGTAGAATAAAATCAGAGTCACAAACACTTTTATATTACGAAGAGACTAACAATATTTTCCAAAACTAGGCTGTTGAACCACCAGTCTTAGGAATGGCTCCACTCTATTTCCATGTTACAGCTGAACTGCAATAGTCTATGTTAGCCAACATGTTCTCTGAGATGTGCCCTCTTCGTTATAGAGATATGTGCAAGGTGCAATGACTGCAGCTTCCAGCAGGCATTCTGCCTCTCCTATAGATTGCTCTTCTTTGTCGTGCCAAAGGCATGTATCTCTTCGCCTTCTCTTTGCGAGAGCTTGTGTTGTGCTCTTTGATGTGCTTCTCCTTTGTACAGAAGTCACCCCTGATCACATGGAGCAGCTCCTTATTGCCCTCAACCCTCTAGAGCATTGGCACATACTTGGTAACTCACTGCTTTTAGACACGCAATAGGTAAACGAGGGGATGTGTGTGACTGAGGACTACAGGAGGTGAAATCACCCCCATCACCACCGAAAATGTAATGACCTGGCTAGCAGAGCTGGATACTTGCCACTTTGAACGTATTGAATGATAGTGAGGACACATTGACATCATGGCGATATAGTATACCCCACAAAATCTATGTAACTGTCTAATGCGGCAAGACTATGGAATACTCTTCCCATCTACCTCCATGCAACGACTCACCACCTTTCGTTCCGGAAACAATTGAAAACATGGCTATTTCAGACCCTCCCGTAAACATCATCATCTGTTGCTTGCTGTTGTTAGCGCTGGGATGCCTAAGGGTAGCCATGCGCTCTATCAAATGCTAATTATTATTATTATTAATAATAATAATAATAATAATAATGCTCAGTTGGCCTCCTCTGTAATTGTTTTTCCACAGGTGAAATCTTGTTGCCACTGTGGAAAAGACAGACTTCCAAGGTTAGCTTATTAAGGTATTTTTCTAAAAACACACATATTCATACAGCAAAGAATCCAGTCAACAACTGTCAGCCTCCTGGCATAACCCAGCATTCAAAATAATGATTCTTATTATAGATTAGTGCTGCCACTTAGAAGACACACTTTCAGCTTTTTAAAAATATATTTTACATCTGCTTTCATATTCAGCTGAACACAACTAGAATACACTATCTAAAAATATGATTAAGCGTCTATTCTAGTTAAATGCTCTTCATATAAATGATAATGAATACCTATCAACCAAATGAAAATTGGAAATAGCCTGGATTACCATAGCACCGCTGACTGGTCATTTCATTAATGCAAATGATTCCCTTGTACAGGTTAATTACAGATGAACCAGACTTTATCATCTCCCAATCCTACAATAAATGTCAAATTAGACGCTGGTTAGCTGCACGTTTACCATGTGTAAAATCTTTGTTGTATGATTACCTAAAATCTTTCACAAAAAGCAATTGCATAAAAAGGCACCAAGTATAAAAATATAAAAAGACAATGTAAATTATGCCGTGAAGAGATGCCGTGTAAAAGTGTGAAGTGTCACGATGTTTATCGCCGAGCAAGGTTGACAGCGCCAGGAGGTGTTACAGCCCAGAAGTGTGGGAACAGCAAGTGATTTATGTAGCGAGTGCAGAATAAGGCGACACTGGGCAAGGCCAAAGCCAGGATGTACGTGAGCGTGCAATGTTGTGCCATGCAAGCGTGTGTAGAGTTGAATTGTGCATGGGCATGTATCAAAATTAATACAACATATGACGCAAGTTAAAAGCAATACTCCTCCCAGGTCAATAATAATCTGGTGTTAGAAGCAACGATACATGCTATGGAAGCGCATGAGTCTATAAGGCATGTAATTGTGCAAAGTACCTCACCAGAAGATTATGCCAGAGATAAATAAGGTGCTAGATGTGGAGTCTGACCTGCGTGCGGGCCCCTTGAGTGGTGCATCCTTCATGCATACCAATGTGCTCCTTGGAGATCTAAGGTGCAAGGTGCAAGAGTTAGGCCAGTTCATATGGGATGCTCCTCCAGAAGATGATACTGCTGCAATAGACGATCAGCAGCTTGTGTGTTGCGGTCTTTTGTCTCCGTTACTTGGGTTGTTCTTAAAATCCTTGCTGCTTCCACGTAAAACTTGGCAATTCGTGCAAGGGCCATCGGTGCCGTGATGGTGTAAATGAGCGTTAGGGCCTCTTTGCATGTTCTCACGCCATTTTGCAGGAGCATTGTTCTTAGGTATAATCGTCTCTGTCCCAGCAGAATTGGGCAACAACAGATGATATGCTTGGCTGATTCTATGTGATATTGGCACAGACAGCATCCCTTTTTTCTAGCAGTCTATGTTGTTTACAGTGGGCCCTGTAAAACCATATTAGCAGTGTTAAGAGCCTGGTTCTCAGCATGTTCTATAGGGCTTGCCTTCCCAGCCCTGCTTTCAGATATGGTTGGCTTGATGTGATTTCATGTGAGTAAGCAAGGCCCTCTGTGACAGGGATATGTCTGATTCGTTCAAGGTCATGTAACCTTGAGATGCGCTTGCCCTGTTGCTTTAGCAAACTTTTTAGGCTGGCCATTGTTAAGGTTGTATCAGTTATGGTGTCTGGGGGCAAACCCAGTGACTCGTTTGCCTTTGAGAGATACCTGGCCCAATGGCTGTTATTGTCCTGGAAAACTGCTTTTAGCGCTTCCTTGATGGTATCAGCACCCGCCTTGGTCACACGATAGTAAAATTTAACGATGTCTTTTTTGCATTCGATGTCCCTCATTGAAATATTGAACTCCAGCTGAATCAATGCGCGCCTTGTTGAGTGTGGGAGGTTGAATACCGTTTGGTAGGCCATTATATGCAGTCGCTCCAGTTTTTCAGTGAGTTGACCCGGAAAAACGAGCTGGCCATAGCTCAGTGTTGGAATTAGTTTTGCTTGCATGACCCGTCGGATACTCTCTGCGGAATGGCTTTAGAGCTTGTGATTTAGTTTACATAACCCATATGCAACCTTAGCCGCCTTTGCTTCAAGTGCCTTGGCCTGCAAAGTTGATCTGCCAGTGTCTGTGAGTTGTATTCCCAGATAATTATATTTGTTGGTAGTGGTGATTCTTAGCGGGCCAAGATGCCATTCCAGCAGTTGCTTTTTTGATTTGTGGCCGAAAACCAGGACCTTCGTTTTTGTGGCATTAGCTTGGAGTTTGTTTTCCATGTTGTATAGATGTAATGACTCCAGTGCCCTTTTCATGCCAATTCTGGTATGGTCCAGTAGTACCTGGTCGTCCGTGTACTGCATAATTTGGAGTCTGAGATGGTCTAATTTGCGTGGAAATATGTTAACTTTCAATACGCCCTCTCCCAGGTCCGCAGTATATAAATTAAACAGGGTGGGAGCAATCACACAACCCTGTTTTAGCCCTTTGTTAGTGTGGATCTTGGCTGTCACGTGAGTCTGCGTGAGCTTGGTGCAAACCCATGTGCCTGTGTGGAGCATCATAATGGCCGCCAAAAGCTTCCTCAGGGTTCCCCACTTTGCGAGTTTTACCCAGAGTATGTTGCGGTTGATGCCATTAAAGGCGGCGCTATAGTCGACAAAACAGTCATAAAGCAGTGGGGAGGCGACCTCTGGGGAGGCGACCTCTGTGGCTCTTGTTGCCAGATATGACAAGGCAATGGCATTGTCCAGCGTGGGTGAATTAGGCCGGAATCCTGTCTGGTATTGAGGTATAATATGATTTTTATTTATCCAGGCCTCTAGGTCTTTCAAGAGCACTTTTGCAAATGCCTTCCCATCAATGTCCAACAAGGCAGTCAGTCTGTAATTCTCCAGATGGGAGGCATCCCCCTTTTTGTAAATGGGGTGCAAAATGGAGCCTTTCCATGAGTCCTGTACTGCCAATGTGTTGAAACATTGATTAAACAGGCTGTGCATGTGAGGGGCCCAAAATTATTGGTCTTCATTGAAGATGCTGCCCAGTAGACCGTTCGGTCCAGGAGCCCCATCCTTCTGGATGCCCTTCAGGATGGTGAGGGTTTCTTTTTCTGTTATGATGGTGTAGGCTACCTCGAGTTCACCTGGATGGTTACCCTCCGCCTCCATGAAATTATCCAAGGATTTGTCTGGATCGACATAGAGCTTTGTTGCATGGGCTGCCCATTCATTGGCGGGTACAGCTTTCTCTGTATGGACTCCGCGATTGAGGCTGCTGACATATCTCCAAAATGCCCTGTTTTTATTGGGTGCTAGTAGGGCGTAAATATGTTTCCATTTCTCCTCTATATGAGTTTGTTTCAGCTGCCAAGTGTTTTTTTGTGCGATTTTCTAACTATTTTCAGATTTTTTTTGTGTCCGCGCTCACTTTTCTCTCCTATACAGTAACTCTGCCTGGCAGCACCTTTTTTTGCTCTCATTGAATTCTTTGTTGTCAAGGAAGTGAATGGGTCCCTTTCCGGTGAGTCTTCCTTTATGTGGTGATGACTTTCCTGCACTCAGAGCGTCGAATAGCGAAACCATTTTCTCTTTCCAGCTTGTCTCGATGCCAGTTGTGGATATGACCTGCTTCCATTGGCTATAACTGGCCCGGCAGGAGAGTCCCCATTTGATTCTTTTTATTAATGCCGGCTCTTTAGTTACAAATGCAAAAACAACAGTTGATGGACAGAATGCAGAACAATGTCATACATTCACCCAGGTACAGAGATCTGGACCTAAATCCATCGTTTTTTTGCTCACCATGCCATTCCAGTTTGAACCCAGCCATATGCAAATCAGTCTTGACCCTGTGCCTCATGGGAACAGTCCAGCCCGAACTGCCAAGCCAGGTCCTCCCTGGACTGGAAACAAGCATCCTAGGACCGGTTTCGGGGTTTCACCCCTCTTCAGCCAGGATAGCTTGATTCCAGTGGCATGGAGAGCACGGGACCCACGTCTGGGCATACCCGTCCCACTCGGAGTGACAAATGCAAAAACAACAGTTGATGGACAGGCACAGGGTCAGACTGATTTGCATATGGCTATGTCTGATCTGGGGTGGCGGAGTGAGCTAAAGAATGATGATGGATTAAACCCAGATCAGTTGACTGGGGGTGAGTGCTTGCAATGTTCAACACTCCGTCCATCATCCCCTTTGGTTTTGCTATGTTCGCCCTAAGTTGGCAGGGTATGCCCAGACGTGGGTCCCTTGCTCACTTTGCCACTGGATTCAAGATAGCCTGGCTGATGACGGCTGTAAGCCAGAAACCGGTCCCAGGATGCTTGTTTCCGGTCCAGGGAAGACATGGCTTGGCAGTTCGGGCTGGACTGTTCCCATGAGGCACAGGGTCAGACTGATTTGCATATGGCTATGTCTGATCTGGGGTGGCGGAGTGAGCTAAAGAATGATGATGGATTAAACCCAGATCAGTTGACTGGGGGTGAGTGCTTGCAATGTTCAACACTCCGTCCATCATCCCCTTTGGTTTTGCTAGGCTCTTTAGTTACAGCAAGCATTTGGCCAGCTGGAAGATGTACTTCGTGCATTGTGGCATTTACATTCACGAAAATGGATAGTGGATGGGGGTCGCTTGCAGTAGTGTGTTGCACTCTGTATTCTTTGCACCTCCTTAATAAGTCTTTGCTCAGGAAGATGTAATTTAGCGTGGAAATATTTTTAAAGGTGGGTTGTGGTTTACTATTCAGCGACCCTGTTTGACTCGCGCACCCCAGTTTAAATTAGTTGATGCAGGCCTCCATGGTTTTATGCCCACTCTCCCCTTTGTTTTGTTCTAGGCGGCAAAGATCTCTCAGGTTAAAGTCCCCGGTCATGATGCAGTCATTCCCCGGGTGTTCGTAGAGGTATTCTCTGATCAAGTCTGTGATTATCTTAATGTTTGTGGATTTTTCCTTCTTTTTTGGGTTAACATAGAGGTTAATTACTGGGATGGTAATTGGTGTTCCATTTAAGCCTAGTCCTTTTATATTTAAAATCTGGGCATCGGGTGAGTGCGTGGGCCATTCCTTAGCTCGTACTTGCAGGTTTAATTTTATGAAGATCGAGACCCCACCAATGTGTCTTCTAAAGAGGTTTTTCTTGTGTGCCAGTGTATGGAACACCTGGAAGCCTTTAATAGAGCTTAGTGTTGTCAGCCATGTTTCCTGTAAACATAAGATGTCTCCTGTTTGGAGGAGTTCCATAGCATCTTTGCTTGCTGTGATGGTTTTAAGCCCAGTGACATTCCAGCTTCTTATTCTGATCCTAGATCTTGTAGTCTGCTCCTTTGTTCCTTCAGTGCGGGTTGTTTGGACTTCCCTCAAGATCCAGTGGTGTTGATGTCCTTAAGGGGTTGGATGCTTTCCTGTACTAGGAGTTTACCCTCCCGTTAGTATGCAGTGCAGTTGAGATCCAGGCCCAGTCTTCTGATGTCTTCGAATCTTGAGTTGCCCTTGCGTCCGTGTAGTATCTAGTTCCACCACTCTTGTGAAGCTGGATTTTGATGATGTTATCGCAGATTTGATTTAAAATCGCTTTGGTGCCCCTTAGTACATATTTCAGGGGTTGTTGTGCCACTTGAGGTTGCGACCTCTGCAGTAGGACATGGGGGTACTTCTCCATTGTGCAATTATCTACATGTATCCCCGACTCCTTAAGTGTGTCTTTTTCTGCCATGATGTTTTGGGTGTCGGCCCTGCTTGTCCACTTTGTCAGGGTTGACTCTCTTTGGGTTATCCAAGTATAGTTCTTAAAATGCACAGAATCTAATTGGGCTGTTGTTAGGTAGGCCAGTGAGGGTATGCTCGACAAGAGGTATAAGATGTTTGACCAGTTTAGGATGTCGCCTGGGCCTCTTGTTTCAAATTCAGGGGTAAAAATCACCGCAAGCAGTAAATTGACTATTGATTCTTCTGTTTCTTTTTTCTCATTCTTACTTGCCTGGTCGTTATTCGTGTGAGTTTGGTCAAAGATCTCCATCCAGCTTTTATGCAAACTTGGGCCTTTCCATCCAATTTAATGCTAAGAGGGTGCTTGGCCATATGGACCTTTTGAGGGGGTGTCATCGTCCATGCTGTTGTTTTTTGAGAGATAACTGTGTTCAAGCCTTCGCGTTTTGTTCCCATTAACGATGTTTGTAGCTTTGCTATGCAAATTTCCCGTTCTAGTGCTGGTGGCGGCGGCCCCAGCTGCTCGCATTGCTGCATTTCCACGGGCCTATGTGCTGTTGTTTGTGCAGCCGGGCTTCTACTAACCTTAAATGGTGCCTTTGGCTGCCCATGGGGTTGCAGGCTTGCTGCTCTTTTGGGCGCACTATTGATGTTAGAGTTTACTACCTCAGAGTAGAACTTTACCTGGGGGTTGGAGGCAATGTGTGAGGTGAGATAGGTAGACGTTTCCTTATTTGGGCCATCTGTATTTTGCGAGTTCGGGCTTTTAGGTTTAATTTCTTCCTGGCAATTTTTCACCTGTGCCGCTTTGTCCAGGGTTCTGTGTCTTGCTTGGAAGATCGAATAATTCGCTGGTCCCCTATGGGTGCTATCTGTTCCAATCATGGGCTGGCTGTTGGCTGAGTTTGGTGGGCTTTAAGCTTCTTTTGTGCGAATGACAAACCCTTTTTCCTTTTGCTTATTTTCTGTGATTTCCGCAATTTTTTCTTTTGACGTCTGGAAAGCTGACCTTCGGTTTCTTTCTGGCCTGTTGTTCTACTTGGATGGCCATGTTATGTTATATGTTATGTTATGTTATACCATTTTATAAAGCGCACAGCTGCCCCGGCAAAGGGGCGTCTCATCATCCATGCTTATTTTCGGATTACTGCCTCCATCCAGGAGCGTGGTACTGATGGAGCCTGTTGTGCCGATTGGTTCTCCTAAATCCGTTGAGACAATTGTTGCACCGAAGGGTAGTTCCTCATTTTCCCTGTTTTGTTTGTTGTTTGTCCACGCTTCCCTACATTGGTTTATGAGGGTGGAAAGCAGATTTGGCAGTGTCGTTAGCTTTTCTACTATTGCTTCACATGTGTTGTTTGCTGGGCTTGCGGTGGCCCCATGGCCTTTCTCCCCTGGGGCCCACTAGTCAACTTTAGAATTGAGCATGTCCACTTTTTTGTTGATAGTCAGTACGCTTTGTGCCAGCATGTGTATTAGTTCCACTTGTATCTCTAGTCTATGGGATTGCCAGGTAAGTGTCTTCACTGCTGCCAACAAGGAAGAATTTATTGTGTTCAAAATATATGTCAGACCGTCCTTATGATTAAAGTCTTGGTTTTGGAAATGGGTACCGGGAAGTCGATCCATGGGCACTCCTTTGGGTGCATCTGCCCTTGATTGTGATTCATTATCTGTATCTGCTGGTGTTTTTTCAATAGGTCTGTTCCTGGGTCGTGGTGTAGCTCCTGGAGCATGGGGTTCTGTGTATAGAGTGCTGAGATCACCGAATTGTTGTTGTGATTGCAACCTTCCTGGTTTGTTTGCTGGAGTAGAGCAGATCTGGCTAATTCCCCGGGCACAAGGGTTAATGGAGTCATCCAATGTATCGTGTTGCTGATTGTTGGTGTGGTGGACGAGGGCCTCTATTTCAAACACATTCCTTTTTTGGATGGGGCCCGTGGGTCTTTGGCCCTGCGTTTTGCCTGGTTCATCGCCGTCGTTTACTTTTGATGATATCTCTATAATCTCTGATTGCACTATTAGTTGCTCTGACGTGCTATGGTTGAGTTGATTGTTAATGGTATTTTGGGCATTGGTGCTATCCACAGGCATGTCTGCCGTATCTGCAAGTCTCACCATCTCTGCGAATAGTGATTCTTCAAAGCTATGATGAGCTGTACTGTTTGAAGTACAGGGGGGGCCTCTCTCTGCATCATTGCTGCCTGGTCAGCCATGGAGAGGCCTGGTCTGGGGTCTGCTGCTGGTCTGTCATCCTCCACCATGCAGACCCCTATTGTTTCCGCCTTCAATCTTGTGAAGTATTAATGTATCGGGATGCTTGATGTGGCCAGATTGCGGGTCTCTCAGCCTCTAGAGATGCCTTGGCCTTCCCCTCCCTCCGCTGCTGTAGACTGGCTATGCACTTTTGGGACCCATCATGTGGCTCCCATTCTTGCTTTTCTGTCCTCTGTGTATTCCCACTTGAGGCCCGCCCTTATATCTGCTGTTCCTGGTTGTGCTGGGGGTGCTCTTATGCCTGCCCTCTTCACTTTTTTGGTGGTGGTACTATTCCTACGAGCCTCAAAAACCCTATGTGGGGGGCGTGGCTTTGGCGCGCATGGAGTAGGACGCATCTTGCCGAGGCTCCGCTCCATCCGTGTCCTGCTGCCGCCGCAATCCTGGCCGCCGGACCTGCTTAGCAGATCGGAGCGTCGGACCAGCTGTGGGGCTTCATCGGCAGTGATCGTCTCGGCGGGGGCTGCCTGGAGGAGCCTGCGGGACCGAATTTCCCGGCCCGCCGCGACGCTGCATTCTCCGGCCGCCATTTTGAGTGACGGCGGCGGCCGCGGCTGCTTGAATGCTTGGCGCCCCTGAGAGTTGAGAGGGGCCGACCCCCCAGAGGTGCTGGGGGTCGCTGCTGCGGATGATCCACACCGGGCCCCGAGTCGCTGTTGGGGGCCCGCCAGCCGTTGGTGCCTGACGATCTAGCCTCCGGACCTCCTGCGGCCTTCCCAGCTTGGCCTCAGTGGCGACGGGGCTACGCCACGACCTGAGAGGCGCCTGCCTGGCGGACTGCTACCCCTGGAGCCCAGGTAATGGGAGAGCGCAGGGCCCGCTTGCCGGCGGCTGGGTGGGCCCCGATGGAACCGGCATTTCAGCATCGGGCCTAGCTGTTCTGGCCCTGAGTGCGGCCTGGGGTCTCCCGATCCCCGCTCCAGCGATCTTGCCTGCATCTGGGGAGCGAAGCCGGGGACGCATCCCGACTGAGGGCGCATGCTGCGGCGGCCTGCCCTGCATTGTCTGGCCTGCTTTTCCTGGCCCTCTTGCCCCACTCTGCCAGTGACTTCATCCTGAGGGGCCTGGGGAGCGCCTGCCTGTTCGGAGGTTTTGCGCTGCATGGGACCCTGCTTCGCCGCCTGCGGAGCCCTTGGTGGGGGCCCGGAGTCTGCCTCTTTTCATTCATCCCATGGAGCCCACTGTTGCCTTACCTGCCTGGCCTGGCTCCTAGCCGAAGATCTTCCTGATGTTCATGGAGTGTGAGGTCTGGTCTCTGTGACGCCTGCCTCCCCGTACCGCTTGGGAGGTTACCTCTTAACTGGAGGAGTGTGGTCCCCTGCGATCGCCCTGCTGTCTCTGGCCCTACGAGCTTGGAGGCTTTTGGGGCTTCGCCCGGTCCTGCCGGTGGCCAGTGATAGCGTCCTGCGTGAGTCTCCTGCTCCTCGACGCTTTGCTGTCGCCCTCCCCGGGGCCTATCACCCGCTGGGGTAGCTTCTGTCTTACGCAGCTGAGTACCTGGATCCCTAGGCCTCCGCGGCCATGCCTCCCAAGAATAAGGCCAACAAAGACACTGACTCTACGGCTACACAAGATAATCCAGTTACCTCCCTCTGGTCCAAATCGACTCCGCATTCTCAGGGGGACCCCCCCGCTCCCTCGGGGTCCTCTGGGATGTCCAGCTCCGAGGTACCAATCACTCAGGCATTTATGTCGTCCTTCCTGCAAGAAATTAAAGACGAGATTGGTTCCCTCCGGCAGGACTTCAAAGCCGGTCTCCACGACATTCGCAAAGAGGTCACTGAGATCGGTGACAGAGTCGATGGGCTCGAGCGTACGATGGATACTAGGACGGAAGACCTTGACAGCCTCTGGAAGAAAGTGAACGAACTGGAGGACCAAAATATCACCCTACAATTGAAGCAGGAGGACTTGGAAAACCGCAGTCGGAGGAATAATCTGCGCATCAGAGGGGTCCCATTGGGAATGGAAGGGAAAGACATCTTGACTTACACGGCGGACCTCCTACATGCCATTCGGGAGGATGAGGGCGCCTCCCCGCCCATGCTGAACAGAGCGCATCGCGTCCCTGGCCCTCTCAATCGCCCTGATTTCATACCGGACATCATCACACGGGTCCACTTTTTCGCGGATAAAGAGGCCATTCTTCGGAAGGTGCAAGGGGTTACATCGGTCTCCTACAATGGACTTTCTGTACAAATCTATCAAGACCTTGCACCCTCCACACTTCGCCATAGGAAGGAATTCAAGCCCGTAACAGACAAGCTGAGAAACCTTGGAGTCAAATATCAGTGGGGCCATCCTTTTGCCCTGATGTTCACCTGGGAGGGTAGGCGGCGAGTCCTTCGGTCCCTGCGGGAGGCGCAGCAGCTCCTTCAACTTCCCGTGGAATCTGACGATGAAGATACCTCATCCTCCCGTGCACGCCCGGCGGGCGCACTTCGACCGGACTGGTCCACGGTCCCTCCTCCTCGATCCAGACGCCGCTCCCAGAGACTTGAATCCTCGCAAGTCAAGCAGGAAATCATCAGCCACATACGCTCCTTGAGTGGCTCCCCAGCACTCATGGACTAGTTGCTCCCGGCTACATGACGCTCTCTATCATGGCTTATTCCCGGCCTATGCCTGACAATGCCCCTTGCCCAGGCCTGGTGGCCAGATTGACTCTTAGTCTATTTACCACTTCATGGGACACGGATGGCAGAGGCTCCTGAACTCCTGGGTGCCTGCTGCCCCCCCACCTCCTCAGAGTCCCACAGGAGAGTGACTTCTCCGGAATGGCCTGCCTTCGGGATCCCGGGCCATCCCAGATAGACTCTGACTTGACGTGGCCCAGTTGGCCGATTCTTTATTTGTTCACTCTATTCTTTTTTTCCTCCCTTTCTCTCTCCCCTCTGTAGGACTCTCCTTTGCGCGGGCCTTGGATGGATGTTGTGTGGTCGCAACTCTCTGGGGGTGTGTTGTGGGGTTTCTCGTGGCTGTGTGGGTTCCATTGGTCCTCTGCTCCTGACCTCTTTCCATCTTCTTCGCTAATACCCTTGATTGCGAGTCTCCCTCCCCCTGTTATGCGCCCTTGGAGGGCCGTCCCATCTCAGCTCCTGGGGATACCTATTTGAGCTCCTTCGGAGTATATCTGACCGGCATTGAGACTTGGGGGGACCCGGGCCCTGGCTGGGTGGATGGTGTGCGATATCTCCACCTAACGACACTATGACGAACACTATTACACTCCTCTCCCTCAATGTGAAAGGGCTGAACTCCCCTAATAAGCGGCGTCAGGTATGGCGCTACTTGCTCCAGCATGACCCAGATGTGGTTTTCCTGCAGGAGACCCATTTACTCTCCACAGACACTCACCTCATGTCTCACCGTAGATATCCTACCCAATATTGGGCCTGTTCTCCTTCCAAAACTAGTGGGGTAGCCATCCTTTTTAAATCAGGCTGGTGCGAGACATCCCCCAGACGCACGGTTGACGAGGGGGGGAGGTTTCTTAGGGTCCATATGGCGTGGGGTCGAGGCTCTTGTACCTTTGTTAATATATACGCCCCTAACCAACATCAAGACGCATTTTTACGCTTACACCTTCGGGCCCGCCTTCGCTCCCTTTCTACCCCTGTTATCCTGGGTGGCGACTTTAACCTAGTGTGGGACCCCGAGCGGGACCGTATTGCGCAAGCACATCGTGCCGCCGGGGCGATGTCAGCGAAACTGCGGGATGCCATTACCAATTTCGGCCTGGTTGTCGCTTGGCGACACTTGCACCCAGATTCTCGGGATTACTCTTTCTTTTCTCATGTGCATCGCTCCTATTCGCGTATCGACTATTTCTTCCTCTCGCTTCCCTTGGCCCATAAATTGTGCAGCGCGGAACTCTCCGATATATCTATCTCTGATCACGCACATGTCTTGCTCACGCTTCAATCCCCTGATGCCCGTCGAGAGCCCCTCCCTCGGTGGAGGCTGCCCCCTCAGACCCTCCGAGACCCAGTGGATGTGGCGGACATCTGCAAGGAGATCGAAGCCTTCTTTGCTTCCAACTCTCTGTCTGATACTCCCGAGGATGTCCGCTGGGATGCCTTCAAAGCTACCATTCGGGGGGTCATCACCTCAATATCCATCGCCCGGACCAGGGAGGTGCATCTTGTCGAATCCACCCTTTCTAAAGATATTAAAGATTTGGAGCGCGACGATCATGCCCTCCCTCTGCAACAAACGGCGTCTCGCCACCCTCCACGGTCTATTGCGCCTACAGCATACGAATAAGGCGGAACGGCTCCTACTTAATCTTAAACAAAAATTCTACATGGGTGGAGACAAGGTTGGGGCGTGCCTTGCACGTTGCCTTCGGGCCCAGACTGCCCGATCTCATATTGCGAAATTCAGGCGGCCGGACGGCACTTGGGCCATCTCGGAAGCCGACAACGGCCTCACGCTGGAGGCCTTTTATAAGGATCTCTATGCGCAGGCTCCCTGCCCCCCAGACTCGATCCAGACCTTTCTTGATTCTTGCTCCTGGGACCCCATTGATCCCTATTTCACGAAACTACTGGATGAACATATCTCCCATGAGGAAATCGCTAAAGCATTAAAACAGCTCCCGATTGGCAAAACTCCGGGCCCTGATGGACTGCCGGTCGCTTTTTACCAGGCTTTTTATCTGCAACTGCTGGACCCCCTGCTCCATCTTTTTAATAGCTTTACTGATCACTCGGGCCTTTCTCCTACGAAGAATGAGGCGGAAATAGTGCTTATCCCTAAGCCTTGCAAGGATCCGACTGTGCCATCCTCTTTCCGCCCTATTGCCCTGTTAAACACCGACGCTAAAATATACACGAAAATCCTGGCAAATCGCTTGGAACCCCACCTCCCAGGCCTTATTGACCCCGATCAAGTGGGGTTCATCCGTCACCGCCAGGGTGCGGACAATCTTCGCCGGATAGCCCATCTAGTGGAGAAATCGCGTATCAGAGCTATTCCTGCCTGCCTGGCCTGGACGCTGAGAAAGCGTTCGATCGCGTGGATTGGGGTTTTCTTAGGGCTGTCCTTCAGAAGGTTGGTCTGGGGCCTGGATTTATTTCTAAACTAATGGCCCCCTATGCGAAACCCACTACTCGCATCCGTTTTAATGGTTCCACCACGGCCGCTATTCCTCTACATCGCGGCACTCGTCAGGGGTGCCCGCTCTCCCCCTTATTGTTCGCCCTTGTGGTTGAACCCCTGGCTATCGCCATACGCCGCAACCCAGACATATGGGGTATTCCCATGGGGGGCACTGAGCACAAGGCCTCGCTATTCGCCGACGACCTTCTCTTATCCCTGTCTTCCCCCTCGACCTCCCTCCCTGCGGTGGCTATGCTTTTGAGGTCCTTTGAAGCTGCCTCTGGCTATCGGATCAATCTTGCGAAATCCCAGACTCTTAATCTTACGCTCTCGGCCCTAGAGGTCCAGGGGATGCGGGACTTGCTCCCGGTACAATGGACTGACAAGTACATCCGCTATCTGGGACTGGACCTGACTCCCACACTCGCGTCTTGGACCTCGTCCAATTGGCCCAGATATCGAAAGTCCATTCGGGAGGAAATGCGTAGATGGGAAGGTCTCCCCCTGGCGTGGTTAGGGCGACTCAACACCATCAAGATGTCCCTTCTTCCGAAAATTCTTTATCTGTTTCAATCTCTTCCTACTCCCATACCACACGCGGATATTCTGGCCCTGCAGCGCGACTTTACCAAATTTATATGGGGGAAATCTCGCCCTCGCTTCTCTCACAAAATTCTTATGCTTCCCAGATCTCGGGGGGGCCTTGCCTGCCCCAACCTGTTGGAATATTATTGGGCTTGCCATCTCCGCTTTATATCTGAATGGATCGTCCCGGAAAGCGAGAAGCACTGGTTTCACATGGACCGGGCGGTGTCCTGTAGGCCCTTGTGGGACCTAGCTTGGCTCCCCGGAGGGGCTCGCCCTCGCAGTGCCTACATAGCTACTCCAACGAGAACGGTCCTGGAGATTTGGGACAAACTAGCAGTGCCCCGGGGCCTCACAGCGTTCCCTTCCCCTAATACCCCCCTAACGCGTAACCGTGTGTTCCCTCCCGCGCTGCAACCTAGGGCTTTTGACGCTTGGACGGTAGAGGGACGACGAGTCATTCAGGATTTTTTCCAGGGCACCACTCTCCGTACCTTCGATCAGTGCAAACAATTTTTCCATCTCTCGGAAAGCGCGCGTATGCAATACTGCCAGGTGCGACATTGGCTTAGCTCCCCGACATATACCCGGGAAGTGACTCGCCGGCTCAACCCCTTTGAATCTTTGGTTCACAGGTTTGATGGATCAAGGGGTTTGATCTCCAAAACCTATTCCGTCCTTCAGCACTCCCAACAACTAGCACCGCATGGCTACCATGTTTTTTTCGATTGTCTAGGATGTGTTAAGCTGTTTCCTTATTCCAGTTGTATTGTCTATACAATTTGCGGTTGCAGCGTGGCGCTGCGGCCTCCTCTAACCACCTTCGGTCGCCTTGGCTGGGCCTTGGCTGCAGTCAGTCCACTGTGCTATATAGTTATTTAAATTCCTTCTTAGATTGGCCTCTTTCACCTTAGGGCAGACTCCGTGGGCATCTGTGGGCTGTATGGGGGCCATGCAATTTTCCAGGCGGGTCCGGGCAGATCCGGGGGGGGGGGGGCTCGGGAGGGGGCTGGGAGGTGTGAATGGATGTGGGCTGTGATCAACTGACACAAACCCACCTCTTCTTGGCACCCTTGCCATCTGTGTCAAGCCCTACACAGCACTAACACGACACAGCCACAAGCCACAATAACGTGAAATCCAGTATTTGTAAAGCGCACAATTACCCGAAGGTGTCAAGGCGCTGGGGGCCGTCGGGAAGATTAAGCGAGCTATTGCCCAGAGTCACATGGTGCTGAGCTAACCTGCTGCCGGCACCGGGGATCAAACCGTGAACCCCGTGGTCCAGAGTCAGGCACCCTGGTCACTGCGCCACACCTCTTCCACCTCTAGCCCACGCATCATAATTGCTCACTTGAGGAGCCCCCAAGCGCCCCCACAGTCAGCTACCTTAGTTCAGGGTACTGGGGTCCAGTCCAGTCCGGTCCACTCCCTCTGGGCACTATATTTTCGTTCTATTTTTCAGCACCACGCTGTTCTATTGTCCCTTGGCTCGTTCCTGCTGGGTTCACTGTTGCTGGCTTAGTCTGCTGTGCCCCTGTATTGGAGCACTGATGCCGCTACCGATACAGCTGCTGCTAGCACCCTCCCCGCTCCCCCGCTGCTCACAGGGAATGGCAGCAGTGGCGATGGTAGTGATGCGTGTGGGGCGTTGTGCATGGTGCGAGCAGCGGTGCGGCTTGATGCTGGCTCGACCCGCTCCTCGTCTGCGTCTCCCCCTGACCTGTAGCCGGTGACCATATGCTGGTTTGATGGTCGAGTGGTCGAACGGGGGTGTGGACGCGAACTCCGACACTGCTACCTACCACAGCCGCACACAGCTTGCAGCTTGTAAACCCATAGTTTCCGGTTTCATCAGCCGAAGCTTGTTCCGTTCCTTAAGCGTGAGCTGCACTTTTTCGGTTCTTTAATTTTCACTTGAGGGTGTTCTAAACTGTGAACCCAAAGTTATCTCATGTTTGAAATATACTGCACTAAAGTTATAAAGTAATGGGGAGTGAAGAAATGCTTACATTAATTTTAATAGCGCGGACAAACATACATTAGCTTTGAAAGTGATAAAGGAACGCAGCTTAATTATTATATGTAGGAGTCTATGCCTGACACATCCTAATTATGTAAAATATTAATATAGATCTACAGTCACAAGTGGATCCCACACCCTCTCAGCTTCATAAGGGCATCTGCCTACTTACTTGTATCTTATTGTCCAATAGAAAAAGTGATGCCAGCGATCCAGAGTCCACGTTTTTCTTTCATAATGAACCAATCTGTTCCAGTGGCAGTGATTAAAATGAACCCGTATTGGCATTGTCAATCTTTTTGACTTTTGCATTTTGAGCGGATGGCCACAACATTGAGTAAAACACAGAAGAGGTAGCAGTCACAACGCTTATTTCCCACATCAACCTCTACTGCACACTGCTGCTACCTGTTCGGTAACTGTTCGTTGTGTTGGGGGAATGTCACTGCTGCTGCCCGTGGTGTGTATGTGTTGTGTATTATTAAACCTTGAGGAACAGCTCGCCACTATAGAAAGTTCGAAATGATTTGCAGTATGAGGGGTAGTGGGGGAGGAGAGGTTGTATAAGGTGCAAAGATTTGGGTAATCCAGGGTGAAAAGGGGAAGCAGATTGTGCAAGGGGAGGGGCAAGGTTTAAGGTGCAATGTAGTTGAGAGTGTGGAATGTAAGGATTAGGCGAGCCACTAGCGTAACAAAACTTGAGGGCCCCCCATGCAAGGCATGTGGAGAGGCACCCTACAGACTTAATCAGGAGCTCTCCGGCCAGGGTACTGTGCTGAGGGGTCCCCCTGGAGTATGCCCCCCCCCCACACCGCGGGGGCTGCAGGGGCCTGTGTTACGTCACTGAGGAGAGCACATGCTGCAAGGGGATGGAATAGCAAGCTACAATGGGTCGGAAACACAGGATGCACGGGAATAAGGCACACAGGATGCCATTTGATAGGGAGCAGAGAATACAATGGGCGTTGTGCATGATGCAAGGTCGTTGGAGGGTACAGGGTGCAATTGAGAAGTGCTGGGGGAAAGCGGGAGTGCTGTTTACAAAAGAAAGTGCTCTAGCAGATGCAAAAATGCAGGGTTTGAGTTGGAACAAAAGGTGAAAAGGGAGGAACTGTGCAAGTTGTGATTGGGTGGATAAGATGCAAGGGAGTGTATGCTTCTTTACTTTCACACAGTATAGGCACCGAAGAGGCAGTAACAGTGCATGCTCAACTCACATGCCTACAAAATAGGCACCATGAACACCTACAGTGGTGGACTTTCAGCAGCAGCTTGTGAGCAGAAGCCTGCGAGCAGCGAAGAGATGGTAGAATCATGGTCAGGTCCGTGTAGTGTAATTATCTTATTATTATCAGACTGAGGTTGGGGAGAACAACAGGGTCATATAGCCACTAGTAAGCAGCAAGGAGATGACACAGGCATAGGTGAAATTCAATATCATCTGATGTTCTGGACTGTGATGACTAAAGTGCTGGGTGCTACAGAGGTCTGCAGTGGTGTATTAGCTGCTAGAAGTGGCAATTAAGGTGTCAGGGAGGGTATCGGGGTTTGTGCAGGGCTCACATTATCGTTCCATGCAACAACCTGTTAACTGCCAGGAGTGGGCACTGCGATAGTTCTAGTTTTGTCAGGTTTAGGAAAACAGGGACTCTGCAGAAGCTTAAGAGTTGCTAGAGGAGGCACTTTGACTGTTACGTGTTTGGGTAAACTTTTGGGCTTATCATGCATGGGGCAGGGGCTCCTGCAGGAGCCCGTGAGCCGCCAGGAAGCAGCACAAAGTTGTTGCTGTAGAGAAAGCATGCCAGCTATTCTATGTGCGTAATAGTGCTTGGGGTGGTAGACATGCTAGATGGTTGACTGAGAGTACAGGGCTTCCTAGTCTGCAGTGGATGTGGAAATCCCAAGAACACTTCCTCATCCACCGTTCACTTATTTATCCTTCTAAGCACTCTCCGTCCTCTACTGCACCCCCCATGCATTCACTTCTACACCCATTCATGCAGTCATTACTTCTTTGAGGCATAAATACATCCGATCATTTGCCCACTCTGACTCATTTTCATATTTATCCTTTTCTATATGTACACTCTAGGCCGCATTCCAGACCATGGACTTCTGTCCTCTGTGCCATTGTAGACAGAAACAGTCCAGCCTGAACTGCCAAATCGGGTCCCCTCCAGATGGGAACTTAAGCAGTCACCAAGCTGGTTCCGTCCTACTTAGGTCTCATCAATGAGGTGTCACTTGAGTTCCTTGGTCTGACAGCTGTCACCGTCTGCACCTTATTTAAAAACTCATAGGAAACTATTGAACTAGTAGATGTACAGACTGATCTCTCTTTGGACAATGCTGGCAAATGTGGGTTTGAGCTCTCAATCTCAACAAAATGGTTGTGCCGTGCTCTGATCTTCTCATCAGCTGGTGATCTATCTATTAGCACGATCAGTGCCACAGTGGTCCCCCTCACTTATAATATTTAAACAAACATCATCATTACTAAATCCTGAAGTTTGCGAGTGAAATAGGCATGTCTAAGCATGAAGTAGATGAAGAATCCTTTTATTTAGGCATTAATTTCACCAAAATTAGGAAAATGTGTAAAAAACCACAGGAGCAACACGTAGACAAAAGTAGTATTAGTGACACCTGGTTGGACGCTGTTGTTTATAAACAAAGAATATTTAGATTTGAAGATAGTATGGACGCTGTAGGACCAGATAGTCCTTAGGATGGTCTTCTCCCAAACGTTTTGCCTACTCCCCTCCTGTTGCTGTAATGCATTTTTGTTGACTTTAGGACTTTGTGCATTTTACCACTGCTAACCGGTGCTAAAGTGCTTGTGCTCACTCATTAAAGCATGGTAAAATGGGTCTAAACCTGGTTGGCACAGTTGATTTACTTATAAGTACCTAATAAAGTGGTACAACATGTACTCAGGGCTAGTAAATTAAATGCTACTAGGGGGCTGCAGCACTTATTGTGCACCCACTTGTATAACCCTTTAAAACATGTCTCAGACCTACCATTGCAGTCCACGTTCAGGTTTAAACTGCCAATTCGACCTGGCAAAATAGACTTTTTGCCAGGCCTAAATTTCCCTTTTTAATACATATGTCACCCCTAAACTAGTCCCTAAACAGCTCATATGGCAGGGTGTAGTGTAATTAAAAAGTTGGACGTGTACGTTAAGTTTTACATGTCCTGGTAGTGAAAAACTCCCAAATTTGTTTTTCACTACTGTGAGGCCTACTTCACCCATGGGATAACATTGGGTTACCTTATTACATTTAATAAGTGATAACTTTTACACTCAAATTAATTGTAAATTAAAACCCTCTTTAATGGTAAAGGTGGGATTTTAAGTCATAATTCTGAAAATGCCACTTTTAGAAAGTTGGCATTTTTTGTCCTAACCATTTGGTGCCTGCAGCCTGTGTCCTGGGTGACATCACTGGGTGTAGTTGACAGTTGGCCTTTGGGTATTCTTTTCAGGCAGTGAGACAATGGGAGACTAGGTGTTGGCAGCATGGGCCATCCTGCCAGGATAGGAGGGGCAGAGCTGTTCCCTGCCCCACTTGCAATTCAAAGGTGCTGCCTCAGCACACTCACAAAGAACTTGATACTAGTTCATTGTCACCCTAGACCCCTTAGAGTTTCTGCAGGGGAGGAAGGAAATTCCAAAACAAGATGTGGGGGGAAGTCTCTCATTTGAAAGGCTGGTGCCAAGTATACAAATTGGGCCCTCACAACAACTTTTCAGTTCACTGCTGGATCTGCAGAGGAGCCCCCAGAAGGACTGCCTTGTAATTTAGATGACTGCCGTGCTGCATGAGGTCTGCTTTGTGCCACAGAGGACTGCCCTGCTGCTACCAGAGAACTGCCTTGTTGCTTGAAGCTTGCCTTGTACCCTCAGAGGACTTCCTTGCTGCTTGAGGCCTGCCTTGCTGCTTGATCCCAGGACTACCAGAGTGACTCCAAGGGTCAGGTGTCTGACCTCCTGTTCTGAGCTGCAGGGATGCAACAAGCTCCAGAGGTATCCCTGCAACTGCCCAGCTGACCTGTTGCACTGGACCTGCCTGAATCCTGCTGGCCTCTACTGGAGTGAGTTTCTGATCCACAAGAGGTACCTCCCAGGTCTTGGACCCTTGATTGGCATTAGTTGAGCTCCTCCTGTTTTGAAAGGGAGACATCTTGAAGTTTTGTACTCTTCGCGACCGCAAACTGGCCTGTTTGCACCAAGATCTTGCTGCCCATGATGACCGTCAACGCAAAGCTGTGGTGAAGCCGACACTTCCAGTGAAATCGTAAATGCCAGATTTGCCCTGCTTTCTACAGTAACAACAGCTTGCGGTAACTGCCAACGCGAAGCTCCAGAAATTAGCATGGCATCCATGATGCCTGTCAGGATCTATACGCTACTGCAATGACCATCCGCGATGCCCTGTCTGCTTTTCGCGCTAAAGTGACAACCATCTGAGAAGCTCTCCTAGCAGCCTTCTGCACTGCAAACTGGACTCTTCGTGCTGGACTTAAAGAAAGTAACTTTTCAGTGGGTCTAACCTGATCCTTGTACCCGTCCTGCCATTGCAGTCGGCCAGAAATTGTGACTTTCCATGGTCTAGCATGACCAGCTCACCTCAAGTGGCACTTTGTGCTTTTAGGCGCTATACTTACCTAAACTTTGAAATTGCATATCTTTGGTTCTACTGATTGGATTTTTGTTGTTTTGGTCTCCTTTTATTATTAAATTGTTACTCCGTACTTCTAAATTGGTGTGGGGAATTTTTTTGTGTTGTGTTTTCACTTTGTTACTGTTTGCATGCTGCATAGATACATTACACATTGCCTCTAAGTTAAGCTTGACTGCTTTTGAGTCAAGCTACCAGAGGGTTAAGCACAGGTTAATTTAGTGACTTTTGTGGTTCACCCTGACAAGGATTGTGGTTTTTGCTTGAGAAGGGTTTCCATTCTCGTCAACCAATAACCCTATGTCTTACAGGCGCGAGCTATCCTAAGATTCAATCAATGAATAAAGCAATGTTATAGGAGAAGAACATATATAAACATGGGAATCTTCAGGCGAGTATTTTTATTGAGCTTTTTTTCTCTTTTATAATCCTTGTCACAGCAAAGTGCAAAAGTGCACTATATATAGTATATACACAGTATATATATATATATTGCAGTAGTATTTTATAAATAGAAAAATATTAACTATGACATGAGACATAGGTAAAAGCATTGGAATTTTTGGGAAAGTGCTCAACAGTTAAAGTGATCACACTGTGCTAGTGAGAAAAAACTTAAAAGCTCAAGTAAAGTGATCAAGTGGAAAACAAAAAACAACGGCTGTAGACAGAAATCAGTACATCTGACAATTTTGGAAGAACATTGTGTAATAATTTTAATGAACTTATAGTCCAAATGCTCTTTGGAGGCAAGCTTTATTTGGAATAAGTCTTTGCATCAGTAGGTTTCGACAGTGTTTTGATCCAAAGAGAGTCACGGGTAATCATCAGGATTGACGTAGTGAAGGAGCACTGTATTGATCCTATGTCACTAGTTTCAAGTATGGCGATGGGTGCTGGCTCCATATATAAGAGGCAGTCCAGCTAGGAGGTAAAGTGTCTGGACTCTCCAATTTGTGAAGGTTGGTCCTGTCGAGTTCAAAGGGCAATCCTTGGCATGTTGAGATGTAGAACAATGAATCTACTGGCTTTAGGTGCTAAGTCATAGCAGGCCCTAAATAATGGGCTCGCCGAGTGGTGTGTAGCCCATGCAGGACTGAAATCCGGGAATAATGTCGGCAAGAGGCCAAAGATTAAGAAGTACACCACTGTAGGTAATTAGCCGGTATGCATAGGGTAATTAGTTACAGATTGGTGCCTGTGAAGGGGCCTAGAGTTTAGCAGTGACCCACAGTGTAGAGTAATGAGCCGGTGTGTACCACAAGGGGCCATTAATTTGGTGCCAGTGAAGCCAAAAACGAATTATGACCAGGGTCACTAGAATTATGTGATTTTGCAGCCACTGAGTTTTCTGTATAATTATGGATCTACCACATTTATCACATAATTCTTTATCTGCTGCAAACTTTGTTTTTTGCTCGAACTGATCAAAAACTCAAACAACGAGGCAACACATGTTGCCATGCAATGGAAGGCTCTTGCAAAGGTTGACTGGTCCCCATTTTGTGATGTATTGCTTTTTTGGATGTTAAACTGGTCCTAATGAGGTGAACCCTTTCCCCAGACAGTGTTCAGCTTTGTAAAAATGACAAAATAAAGTAATATTCTCACAAAATGTGCTGTATTATACCGGATAATTTCCCTTTTCTTGGTTTATAATTTAGTCAACTCTATTGAATGATTTCGTCCTTCCCTGCTGAATAATGTTAGTAACCATTTAAACTACTACCAGGGGTCCGTATCTAACCGTTTAAGGAAAATATTCCAATTAGTTACGGGTCTTGGTTGCTGATAGGAAGATTCTACTTGGTATTGACCTACCACCCAGGATAATTCTATACATGGCAAATAAAAGATATACATGCACACAACCTCTGGTTCATCCTGGAAATTAAATAAAGCCTTATTCAAAACAGATTTCTTTAAAGATCTTTTGTTTTAGATAATTGATTGTGCGATGAGACACATTCCTAGGCAGCTGACACGTGTTTTGTTCTAGCACTCCTTCTGCCACTTACAAATGAGACACAGACTGTCCCGACCTCCATCTAATGCTGAATCTGGTGACTAATTCAATAGTGTGATTATTTATTGAACCTGTCCACGCTTGAAACAAGAAACATTTGAAACTATATTTGCTGTTAGAAGGTATTAATTTGCTTGAAATAGCCCTGAATCTCTGTAAACGTCCAAAGTCAGCTGCTTATCCTTAAGTACCGTTTGGTAGCTCCAAACAATTCACTAAAATAATGAATTGCACCTGTGAAACAAGGAAACTTCTTGATGCATCAGGGTGGTTTGTCAGTCGGCCTGGAGGGATCCAGGCTTTGGTTCCCAAATAAAGGTGAACCACATACAGCCATGGTCTCGACAGATCCCCTTGTGCTCCTCTGCCAGCTGCAAGGAGCTGAGTGTCCATGGAAGTGCATGTCTTTGTAGGAATCCAGATCAGACCCAGAGCCTCTGCTCTGCCGTGGCTACACAAGGAACCACCTCAAAAGCTCACTTGAGTTGGCGGGTGGGGGTAGGACTGTTAGCTTTAGGGGAAACCTTTTTAAACCTTTTGTAACTGTTGTCTGCCTCTTATGTTACCTTCTAATCCACTGCAACTTCTATTCTGGATAATGCTAAACTGACCAATTTTCCCAATCAGGGACGATTATCATCTGCAGTAGGTTTACATTAAATTTATAGTTTCTAAATTCTTGAATTTCCTCTCTATATGAAAACGAAATGGACACGATTTTTATAGTTCCATTACAACCTGCTATTTAATTTAGCAGTTCCTGGGTCGTTCTGGTGGTATTGATCTAACAGGGAATTTGTATAAATCTCTATGATATTCTACTTTGCTTTTTAGATAAAGATGGAACCTGTTTGTATACCATCCCCTACTCCTCCCAAGCAACCACGGATTACTGTTGGAAGAGTAGTTTCTGAGAGGCGGCTCCCATCTCCTCCATCTACTTTTGAATCACTAGAAGATGTAATAAAAGCGGACATTCGAGATCCTTTGGAAATTTTTAAAATCATTTCTGAGAACGGTCATCTTGGATTCCTATACTTGACTCCTCGAGATTCAAGATCATCGACTGACTATGATCCTTTTAATCTAAAGTAAGTTTTGTGGCTTTATATTTCTACTTTATGGGGGACAATTTGGAACATGATGGATACTGGAATAATGAATGAAGACCCACATTTATTAAAGTTTGCACTATTGATCGCTCGATACAACACAGTTTAGTGCTGTGACCATTTAAATGCAAAGTAAATTAAAACTATCTAATGCATCTCATTGCGTCGTACAAGCACGCGAGCAACACTTTAGTAACTGTGGGGTGAAGTGTGTTGAAATTGTTTAGTTAAGCTTATTTAATTTTTATGCGTAATACTTAATAGTTTTGTAGCCGCATAGCAGTGTGTTGCCTAAAGGTAACGCTGATGCTGATATTGGCTTCAAAACACAATCTTGCTTCAGAAGGGATAATAATTACATTTTCCAATACTCCTGGGTCTGCTGCAGAGCCGAGGAGAAATGTTTTTCTGTGGTAGACTGGTATCATCATCATCGTCATAGAAAGCTTTATTCGACTATTTAAAACCAATCATAAAAGCAGCACAGATATTGCGCAGTTCATCACAAACATAAAAACATGGTTAGAAACAATCTATCATACAGGTAACATTTTCAGTTTAAAAACAGCTGATTTTAGAAAGCTACCAACACTTAAACAGACCTGGATATTAGCCAATTATCGTAGAAAAACAAGGCTGGCTTGCGTTGTCGAAATCCGTATATATTTAAAATAGGTTCTAAATACTATCGGGTAAACAGTACGTAATATTTGCAAAAGAAAACAAAGTGCTCAAGAGATTGCACCCCAGACTCATCAAAGGGACAAACTAAAATGGAGCTAGTATCATATTGACCCAGGGAAAAGCAGAGCAGAGATCTTATGGTCCCTAATCTAGGGATCCGAACCCAGCACAACTAGTGCTCGAGAAATGGCGTTGTTTGAATAATTGCATACTCTCTCAGGCTGGGTTTACTTAACTGTTCCTGCTCCCTGGAGGGCTATACAGATCTAAAAAAAGTGAAGTTGTTTAACTTTAGGGATATAAGCTTTGGTAAGGGACCAAGGAGATGAAAACATACCCTCCCAACCAAAAGCCTTGGCACATGGACTTTACGTAATTCAGCCTAGGAATGGTAAAACCCTTATCACAACCCAGACTATCAAGTATGATCATTCTATTCAGGGAAGTAGACTTATTAGCCCAAGCAGAGACACATAGGACAAGCGAGGCCACCCTGATCAAATCTGAGAAATAGATGATGCCCAGCTCCTCGTGGAGGTAAAAATGCAGGGTCGAGGGTGGAAGGCCGAGGAGCCGACGGCAGAAGTGGTTCTTTTCTGCCTGGATAGAAGCAACCTCTCTATAATCCCACACCCCGGCACCTTACATTAAAATCGGAAGACGTTTACGCTGAAAAACCTTCAAATAGGGGCTGGACTGGTTTGTTGCCCACTCTCTGATTTGCATATGGCCATGTCTGAACTGGGGTGGTGGAGTGAGCTAAAGAATGATGATGGATTAAACCCAGATCAGTTGACTGAGGGTGAGTGTTTGATTGGCTCAAACGTTCCGTCCATCATCCCCTTTTGTATCGCTTTGTTCGCCCTAAGTTGGCGGGGGTATGCCCAGACGTGGGTCCCTTGCTCACTTTGCCACTGGATTCAAGCAAGCCTGGCTGATGACGGCTGGAATGCCAGAAACCGGTCCTAGGATGCTTGTTTCCGGTCCAGGGAAGACATGGCTTGGCAGTTCGGGCTGGACTGTTCCCATGAGGCACAGGGTCAGACTGATTTGCATATGGCCATGTCTGAACTGGGGTGGTGGAGTGAGCTAAAGAATGATGATGGATTAAACCCAGATCAGTTGACTGGGGGTGAGTGTTTGATTGGCTCAAACGTTCCGTCCATCATCCCCTTTTGTATCACTCTCTGGGCGAAGGCAAACAGAACTCCCACTGCTTGGTTAAATTGGAGACACCGGTTTGCTATACAAGGCAACCAGACGGATTTCTGGTCAAAAATAACCCCCAAATAGGGGAAGTCTAAAACCCTTTTGATACGCCTGCCTTCGATCAGTAAAGATCCTTCCTTTTTAGATCTAGAGCCACAAACCATATACTTGGTTTTGGTAGTGATAATGTCCAGATCTAGACCATCCATGAAGGTGACAAAACTGCTGATTAAGATCCTCAGTCCATTAGGGTTGTGGGACATTAACACAGCATCATCTGCGTAGAGTAGGGCTGGGATGGGTGTGGGCATGTCCTTCCTTGCACTTGATAAACATGTTCAAACCATTTATATATAGCAAAAAAAAAATCGGGTCCAGGACACAACCCAAATGGACTCCTCGTCCGGTGCTGACTTATGGTGCCAGTATTCGGGCATAAAGGGAAGTGAGTAGCCTACAGGTGGACGAAAATCTTGTTTTTCGGTGTCTTTTGGGTGTTCCCCCTGCAGTTCAAATTATGCTATCTATGAGGATCTTGGTGCAGGTTACTGTTTAAAAAGGATTTAATGGCTTTCCTGAATTTGAACTGCAGGGGAAACACCCAAAAGACACCGAAAAACAAGATTTTCTTCCACCTGAAGGCTGCTCACTTCCCTTTATCCCCAAATACTGGCACCATAAGTCAGCACTGGAATATATTTTCTATTGCAAATTTCTATCAGGAGAGTAATCAGTTTATTGCCTATATTGGCCGTCAAGTTAAAAAGTAAGCCTACCAATGAAATGGTGCTTCCTATTTAACAAACAGAAGTCCCACGTGCACGCGGAGCCAAAGGTGGGTCCCAGATAAGAGAAATGATAGACCATCTCTAAGGAGTGGCTCTTGACAAAAAAACGCAGGTCTTCAAATTTTTACTTACACATGCCATATTAAACATTTTACTGAAGTTGGTATCAAGATTCAACTTTTCAATGAAGTAAACAAAAGCATCAATTAATTTTTTCAGGCTATTTGGAGTACGTGCCACGAGAACCGTGCTATCGGCATAATGGAGGAAAGGCATGGGTTTATTCTTTACCGTCGGTGTATCCTGCCCTTTCTCAATAAGCCTCCCCTCAAGGTCGTTAATGTATAACAAGAACAAGATCAAAGCCAATACGCACCCTTGTCTTATGACCCGGGCTAGACAAAAGCATCTGGTTAATTTTCCTTTATCCCCAAATTTAACCAAAGCTGATAAATTGTGATCCAGGGCCTAAAGGGAACCCACCAGTTATTTATTTAGACCTCTGACAAGTAACAGTGAGCAAAGCGTTGATCTATTAATGATGTTGAAGGCCCATGACAGGTCCATAAAGGCCAAGTGTAGTGGTGTGAAATAGCAGTAGTAAACTTACGGACTCAAAGATGTACATTTAAACATTGCTAAATCGTCCCTACTGCTGACCTCAGATAGTATCTTGTGCTCTGTAGTCCACAACGATAATCTATCCAGGACAACTCAACCTATTATTTTAATTATCAAAACCAACAATGAATTTGGACGATAGCAATGAGGATTAAATTGTTTATCCTTTTTAAAAATAGGGACTATAATGGCTGAACTCTAAGACTGCGGGAGCTCAATTTTGCAAGCAGAATTGATACTGTTCGTCATTAAAGGAGCCTAAAGCTCAAGTGTCTCCTTATAAAAGTCCATTTGAGCCCCGTGTGGACCGGGAATTTGTTGGAGAGATATTTAATAATGGCAGAAAATATGGCATTTAACACTTCTAATCTAATCTAAATACAATAGACAGGGGAAATATTGGAGGAAAATCCTCTGAGTTCTCATTGTTGCTGCCCAGTAAACCATAGCTCTTTTAAATATGGTCTATCCACCTGTCAGGTTTGATGATCACTGCCAGGCTAGAGTTTCTTGAGCCTCTAGTAGAATTGTCCAAGGCCTCTGCCATTAGCTCCTTTCTCCTTTTAGTTAGGGATTGTTTATAAAAAATTGACACTGGGAAATTACTTCCCTGTGACTTGGCACTCTTCTCAATGCCTTAAGTAGTCTTCAATTAGCCAAATTACACACATTGTCAAACCAACTAGTAGGATCTCTCCTACCACATCTTATTGGCTTCGTAAGCAATTAATTTGTTTTGGAGCCCAACCAACAAAAGCCCAAACTACATCTGATATATCTTCCAATGAGAGGCAGTGGCACGAGTTAAAGGTTGGACTTTATCAATATAGGCATCGGACCACAAGATCTGCGTGTTTCTGCAGGAAAGTGGTTCCATGTCCTTTAGTCTTACATATAGCATAACCCCAGAGAGTTTAATGGTTTTACCCTTTGGGCTGGCCAGAGTTATAATCAGCACATTATGATCACTACAAATACTCCGGAGAACATCTACCACTAAAATATGGTGGCTCAGATTTCTTAGTCTAGAGTTGAGCTAGATCCATGTCCACCATAGGTTGAGGTGGATGATGCACTAGGTCCTAATAACTCCTGGGCATTGCACAACTCAGTGTGTAATTAAATAAAATGCTCCTACTAGGGTCCTGCGCGAATTTCCCCTTGCTCGAGTAAATCCTTAAAAAACATCTCCAGTCAAAGACAAAGGCCTACCTCCAAATTTGGCATTAAATTCGGCCCCCAACAGTAAGCTATATATGCCTTTGCTACATTTGCGGTCAAGGTGGGCAAATTGTCTATAAATTCAAATAGAGTGCAAAAATGGATATTATCTTTATCCCCAAAAATCATTATAAAAAGTAATCATCACCAAATTAAAATTATCCGCCCATTTTTTTTTAACGCCTGAATACATATGTTGTTGATTGTGATAGGAGTTATCAAACATTGTAAGGTGACCTTGAACTATGTAGACATCCTGGCTTTTGCCCTATTTGAGGGTGAAGGGATTGCGGCCACCAAATATTACTGTGGGAAAGTGCCCTTTTTTGGATGATCCCCACACACGTTTTGGTCCAGACGCTGTTATTTTGGAACTGGACGATATTGTCGTCTTTAGCTCTGCCTGGGAGGATCACCTAGTCCACCTGAGAGATGTTTTGCAGGCCCTGCAGCAGGCAGACCTCACAATCAAGCCCAGTAAGTTTCAGATTGGGCAAAGTTCTGTTGTCTACTTGGGCCACCTTGTAGGTGGAGGCAAAGTGATACCTCTCCAACCCAAGATCCAGACTATTTTGGACGGGGAGCCTCCTAAGACACAGACCCAGGCCAGGACATTACTCGGCCTGACTGGATACTATAGGAGGTTTGTGAAGGGGTATGATACCATTGTTGCCCTTCTCACTGAGATTACCTCAAAGAAGCAGCCAAAGAAGATCATTTCGACCACAGGTTGTCAAAATGCCTTTGAAACCTTGAAAGCAGCCATGTGCTTGGCCCCTGTCTTAAAAGCACCTGACTATGGGAAACAGTTCATTGTTCAAACAGACGCTTCTGAACATGGGATTGGGGAATTGTTGTCACAAACCAACGATGAGGACCAGGATCAGCCAGTAGCCTACATTATCAGGTGTCTCCTCCCTAGAGAGCAGCGTTGGAGTGTCATTGAGAAGGAAGCCTTTGCTGTGGTTTGGTCCCTGAAGAAGCTGAGATCATACCTGTTTAGGACTCACTTCAAAGTTCAAACCAACCACAGGCCTCTCAGGTGGTTAATGCAGATGAGAGGAGAGAACACCAAATTGTTGAGGTGGTCCATTTCCCTGCAGGGGATGGAGCTTTGTAGTGGACCTTTGTAGTGGAACACAAACCAGGGACTGACCATGCCAGTGCAGATGGCCTTTCCAGGTTCTTCCACTTAGACAATGAGAACTACCAAGAGGGAGGTTAGTGCTCATCTCCTTTCATTTGGGGAGGGGGGGAGTCATGTAGGAGAGTGCCCTTTTTGGATTGTCACCCCCCCACTTTTTGTTCTAGACGCTGTGGGTTTTGGTACTGGAAGTGCACTGGGACCTGCTAACCAGGCCTTCGTGCCAGTGCTCTTTCCCTCAAAAGGTAATGTGAATTGGTACACCCAATTGGCACGAAGCTTTAACCCTCCTTGTAAGTCCCTAGTATATGGTACCAGTAGTACCTAGGGCAAGGGAGTTAAAGGGGTCACCAGGGCTGCAGCACTATTTGTGCCATCCTGTGTGAACCAAGCAAAACTAAAGTTTGCATAGCTGCTATCGCAGCCTGCACAAGCAGCTTCCCTGCTCAAGTTCGACTCTGCACACACCACATGTGACAGAGTCCCTTCACTGCCTTGGTATATGTAAGTCACCCCTAAGGTAGGCCTCCTAAAGCCCAGGAGGCAGGGTGCATTGTATCCAAAGGTGAAGGCATATATGTACAGACATATATACCTCTACAGTAGCCTTGCCATTCAAGGTTGCTGTAAGTGAACGGCGGTCCATAGGTAAACGTGGACTGGCTACCGGACCAAACCGAGATAGCCAGTTCTGCGATGGTATCACCGAATTTAGTTGTGTTTGATATCAAACATTGTGCTTTTTTAACCCTGACACGATTCTTGTGTCAAGGGTGAGCTGGCATGCACCAGATGGCACCCTTAGAGGAGGCCCACCAAGATACCAAGTCCCCTTATGCCTTTGCAGGCTTCCTGACCCATTTATCGCCAAGACAGAAGTCTGACCTCCTGCTGGTGAGTGGTATCACTCCCAGAGGATGTGAGACAAAAGGTCTAGGCAGGAAGGCCTCCCAGGATGGCTACTGAAAGACCCATCAGGGCTGTGAGCCTCAAAGGCTTCACCGCCTTCGATACGTAATTGACTTGTCTACCAGTGGCCCGTGCTATCTTGAAAAGACCTAAGAATAGTGGGTTCTGGGTAGCTTGGTGACATACACCCCCCCCCGATGTTGTCACCTCAGGGGCAGATTAGCCGCAGGATTAGTAGCCCATTGGCTACTAGCCCTCACCCCCCTAAACACCCCCTAAATCCAGGATTTAAGGGGCACCCCTGACACCAGAACTCCAGATCTGCGCTGAAGAAGAAGAGTAGAGACCATGTCAGCACAAGGCAGGACTCCACAAAGAAGTGGTGCAAAGTACTGCACCTATGGCAGCCCTCTGCACCCGCTGGACTACGACTCGTCCAGGACCAGAGACCGGTTCCAAAAGGAAGATGAACCCCTCTGCGACCCAAAAACTTCACCAGGACTCCCTAGGACCAGAGGCACTAGTCCACTGCTGCCGGCAGGCACAAACCGCACTTCCAAGTTCTAAAGAAGGACTGTCCACCTGGCTCCGTCGAGGACCAGCCCAAAGGTAACCAGCTAGATGCCTTCTGGAAAGTGTAGTCCTGAAACTCAGCGAGTCTCAGTCCTCTACAGCTTTCCCAGGACTTGTGGGAAAAAAATTGCTTCACCGCTGCATTTGCCGTGGCCAAGGTTTATTGGTGGTCTTGCTGACTACTAACTACTTTACATGACGCTCCAAGATGAGGGAATTCCTTGCTCCATCAACCTTCTCCTTCTGTGGTGCAGTTGTCGAGTATTTGCATCCCAAACCTGTCTGCGTTGGCACGCCTGGTAAAGTCAGCTCCTGCAGTCCCGTTCAGCACCATGGCAAGCCAGGTACACCTCTGCACTTGATACGCCCAAGTTAGGTACAGCTGTTCTGCCTGGTGATTTCTGGTCCTGGGGCTCCTCCAAGCTTCACCCCCAAAGGGCTCCTGTGAACTCGACCTGCAAGCATCGGTTTGCTAAGTACTGCTTTTTCAGCGCCTGTGGCTCCCATTCAGCACCACGGACAGCCAAGTCACCTCTGCACCCGGACTCCCTGGGCAAGGTAAAAGCATTCTAACTGTTGAAGCTTGGTCTGTGGACCCGCAAGACCTTAACTCCTAGTGGGTTCTGTGGAACTCACCCCGCAAGTGACCGAGCGTCACCTGAGACTTTTCCCACCGCAATGATACAGTGTGACAATGGGGGCTAGTTCTTCGGCACCTGTCCTGGGGTGGGGGAGTTGGGGTTGTTTATTCAGGCGGGGTATGTTTTGGGGACCCAGGCGTGTCAGAGGGGGGGCGGGGGGGTTTCATAGCTGCAAGATTACACCACGACAATGGGATCCTCACTAGGCTTGAAATGCATTTCGTGGAACGTGCGGGGCTTGCACTCAATGGTACGCCATCATAAGATTCACTCCTATCTAGTTCGCAGGGGTATTCAAATAGCTTTCCTACAGGAAACCCGCACATTGGCGAAGGAAGGGTTGGCACTGCAGCGCCGCTGGAGGGGTCAAACATATTACAGCACTTACTCCGCGTTTGCACGAGGGGTTTTAATTTGGATAAGAGCAGGTATTCTGTTTCAGTGCACACGTCAGGTCATAGACCCTGAGGGACGCTATATTGTGGTGTCCGGGAAGCTGGATGGCAGGGACCTTACACTAGGGAGCATATATGCGCCTAATTCGGATCAGCCTGCCTTTTTCTCTCACCTATCTCGCGTACTGGCGACTGTCCTCACGGGCCCGGTCCTGCTGGGGGGAGATTTCAATTGCACAACAGATGTCATGCTAGACCGTTCCCATCCCCCACTCCCTGATGCACCGGCACACAGGCTAGCAGCAGTGTGCTGCCGTTGGCAGCAGAAATGGGGCCTGGTAGACTCCTGGAGGGCACAACACCCGGAGACCCGGGACTACTCATTCTTCTCATTCTTCTCAGCCTTACACGACCTCCACGTCCGATTAGACGCCATTCTGTGCTCCCCGGACGTCCACGGGGGGATTGCCAGTAGCGAGTATCTCACGCGGACGCTCTCGGACCACAATCTAGTACTGGTGAGCCTGCAATGGTCTCGTGCACGACCAAAGATCCCCACCTGGCGCCTGCGTCCCGAGGCATTAGAAGACCCGGTTTTTAAGGCGACAATAGTGGAGGCTATTACTAATTACTTCCAAGATAATGAAGGTACTGCCACATCCTCATTAGTGGAATGGGACGCGTGCAAAACTGTCATTAGGGGGAAATGCATCTCTGAGATGACGGGAGTCCGGAAAACATTGCTTCAGGATATTGAGAGAGCTGACCTGATATTGCGCGACCTGGAAAGGGAAAGGCCCGAGAACCCAGACAAACAGCAGGAGCTCTTAGAAGCCAGGGAGGAAGTGGCAGTGCAAGTGGAGCGGTTACGCTGCTTCGATTATAAAAAGTATATAACCCGTGCGCACTCGGAAAGGGACAAGTCGGGGGCCCTACTGGCTTGGTTAGTCAACCCCGGCCAGGAGAGGCTCAGTAATTCTGGAGCTTAGAGACCAACAGGGGATGGCTAAATATGACCAGCAGGGAATCAACGACCTGTTTCTCGACTACTATACCGGCCTTTATAGTAGTCAGCCAGCTCCTACAGAGGAGGAATTGAATGACTTCACGCGGGATATTGAATTGCCAGCAGTGGACGAGGACACAGCAGAATTACTAGGGCGGGCAGTCGAAATAGGGGAGGTGCGGGGAGCTATCAAGGGTATGGCCTGCAACAAAACTCCAGGCACAGATGGCCTCCCCATTGAATTCTACCTAGCATACATTGAGATACTGGCCCCCAGATTGGTGCAGTTATATAATGATGCCAAAAGTGCTGGCTTACTCCCTACGTCCACCAGGGAGGCGGTTATCGTGCCGTTACTTAAACCGGGCAAACAAGCATGGGATAGAACAGCATACCGTCCGTTATCCATGCTCAATTTGGACTATAAAATCTTAAGTAGAATCTTGGCCACCCATTTGCTTCCCTAGATGACTGCACTAATCCATACTGACCAATCCGGGTTTGTCCCCTCTAGAAACACTGCGATTAATGTGCGGCGCCTCCTGCGAATTTTAGAAGGGGCCTCCTATGACACTGACACGGCGACGGTCTTTGCCATAGATATAGAAAAAGCATTTGACAGCCTGGAGTGGCCTTACCTATATCATGTGATGCGGAAAATGGGGCTGGGTGAGGCCTTTGTGAGCTGGACGACTCTCCTATATACGGACTCCACTGCCCGAATTAAAACCGGGGGACTCATCTCAGGGGCCTGCAGGGTGGGAAGGAGAACGCGTCAGGGGTGCCCCCTTTCCTCCCTGTTGTTTGCTCTGGCTATGGAGCCACTGGCAGCGCAGGCCAGATCGGGGCGTGCCTATCAGGGGCTTAGTGTCCATGGGGTGACTCACCACATAGCGCTGTATGCAGATGACCTGCTGCTCTTTCTGGCTGACTCGGGGACGGAGCTTGTTGGGGCGAAAAACCTGCTTCAGGCTCTCAGTAGGGTTGCAGGACTCAAAGTGAATTGGACAAAATCCTGCCTGTTCCCAGCGAGAAAGGGCAGAATAGGCCCACAAGACTCAGAGGGGGTGGCCTGGGAAGACAGATGCCTGAAGTACCTAGGAACACGAATATACCATGATGAAGATGACATCCTGGAGGGTAACATAGGGAGGGCCATAAGGGGGACGAAAAGTAACTTGGACTTCAGGGGTTCCTTGCCACTTTCGGTTGCGGGCCTCGTGGCACTGCTTAAAATGGTCACCCTGCCCCGTTTATTATACTACTTTGGTACTCTACCGATTTGGATCCCGGCGAAGTACTTTGCACAACTCCGGTCCATGGTCACTGGGTTCCTTTGGGGCGCTGGCAGACGCAGAGTGGCTCTGACTACTCTTATGCGACCTAGAGCGGAGGGGGGCCTAGCAGTTCCCGATTTCGAGACCTACTATTTAGCAGCACAATTTCAGTGGCTAACGCAACGAGTAGCACACAATACTAGGGGGGCTGAGGAACAGCGGGAGGATTCTGGAACCCAGCAAATATTGTCCCGCATAGTCCTGAGGCTCCCTGTTGGAACTGAAACCCTTCCGACGGAGCTGGGCACAGCGCGAAAGTGCTGGAACCGATACCTGCGTAGGGCTAAAATTAAGCGCCCTTATGCTCCGGATATCCCATTATTGATGTGTAAGGCCTTACCACATGGCGGCAATTGGTTGAGACTGCAGAACTGGGCGGACCAGGGGTTGGCCAGTTTAGGAGACCTATACGAGGAGGGCACCATGCTCCCATTCAATGATCTGCAAGCTAGGTATGACCTACCCGGGGGGGACTTTCTGCTGTATACAGCACTTACTGCGGCTATCCGAAAGCACTGGGGAGAGGGCCTCAATGAACCAAAGACGTCAATGGGTTGCCAATACGTGGTAATGGCAGCAGGCACGTTCAAAGCAGTGACGTGCCTATACAGGCGCATGACATTAGAGGCTTTACTTCCCCTGACTGACTTGAAGCTTAAATGGGAAGCTGATCTTGGGGAAGATATCCCGGAGAAAGCTTGGGGGGAGTTGGTGGAGAGAGCTTGGAAGAGCACCAGGAATGCACGATTCCAGTTAGTACATTTCTATATCCTGCATAGGGCTTACCTAACCCCGGAAAAGCTTAATAAGTATTTCCCCAACACCTCGGCGGCTTGCCCGCGATGCAACGCCGCGGGGGCAGACTTTAAGCATATGGTGTGGGACTGCCCGCTTCTAGACAGTTACTGGGAGGAATTAACAACGATACTGACTGATGTCACGGATAGGGAACTGGAACCGTCCCTGAAACACTGCGTCTTACATTGGTTCCCTCATACGTCCAAAAATAAAGTCACAAGTAAGTTTCTTGATTTGGGTTTACTCCTGTCTAAGCGTAATATGACTATGCATTGGAAAGCGAAGGGGACCCCAAGCGTAGCACGATGGAAAGCTGAGCTCCTTAAATGGGCTGAATGCGAAGGAGTGATTAGATTGCAGATAGCGAAACGCACAGGGAGCGAGAAGGCGTTGGAAATGGCGAAGGCCTGGGAGACATTGGTTGTGGCACTCAAATCCCCTGATAATAGCGACGATGACACCTCGGTGGGAGGCCCTGCAGTCGACACAGGGTAATCAGTGGGCGAACGCAGAATTCCGGGACCTGCTACCCCGCCTCAGGAGACCTCATCGAAACACCTTACCGAGGCGAGCCCGCCCACAGTGATTCCCCATCTAGTGGGGATGCCCACCAAGCCCTGTATGGTTCTCTCATATCCCTGATCTAGAACTACGTGACACGCCTGGGAGGGAGGGTAGTTGGAGGGGGGTGGTTGGAGGGTAGGGGGGGAGAGGGCAGTTTGGGGGCCAGAGGCTGCATTTTCCGCAGTTGCATCAGGACCGGACTGCAAGAACTGACGCAGAGCCGGTTAGCCGAGGGGTGCACCTCAAATTCCAACTGAACTGCCGCCTTATGGGTCCTGTTTTGCTGTACTTTTGTTCCAAGTAACTTGTTGTTCAACTGTACGATTAGCCAGGGCGAGATACCACAGCCTATCTTCTTTGTATAAAACTCAATAAAGTCTGTTTAAAAAAAAAAAAAATGATACAGTGTGACAGCTCTGCAAAGTATTGATTTTATCATCACTGTAAATTCTATAACTCCTGTTATACAAACTGTACATACTTCATTCTGGTGTCTAAAATTATATAAAAATAAGCTCTATTTTTATAAATCAGTGTTGGATTTCTTTCGAGTCATGTCAGTTACTTATCGTCAATGTTGGTACTGTAAAAGGTTTTGACACATGTTCCTCTTAGTAAGCCTGTCTGCTCGTTGCCACTCTACAAGGACTGAGCGAAGGATTACTGATGTGAATCTGAGGTCCACTTTTGGGTATTGCAATACTATTATATGGTAAGGCCTCCTAGCCATACCACATATTATTGCAACCTTGTACAATTACACATAATCATCACAATAAATATCATTGATGGCCCAAGTTTCCTGCCTCATTACAATATCAAGTTTGTGAATTTCTTCTAGTCAGTTCTCAACATGTAGCTTGGATGTGACACCCACAATGTTTCAAATTGCAGTTGTTATTTTAGATGAAATAGTAAAGAATTGCAAACATCCGTTCTCTCGTAGGGGATTTCCATGTATAGTCATAAGCACTTGAATAGTCCCGCCCACGTGCGGTGACCCCGGAGCACTTCTTTAGATATATCTTCTTAAGTGGGTATTTTTCGCCTTTCTTCAGGAAGGCCTGCAAAGACACTTAAGAGAAAGAGAGACAATAATGCAGCCTAAATACATAGACTACACTGTCCGCATATTCAGCTTGAAGTGAAAAAAAGGGAGCCAGTATACTATATTCTGTGCAATTTTTGTAGTGTTTAACACACAGAAAAATCCCCTTCACAAAACTCCTTTTTTCATGATAGAGATGAAAGGAGAGGACAGAATAGCCCCATAGGCTGCCATTATATGTCTTAAAAATAGAAGCTGTGCCTTTAAGAATCCAGAGACCACCAGTATCCCATCATGCACAGCAAGTGGCAGTTACTTCAGTTCTTTTTTTCCGGCTCCTGCTATCAGGACCCTGGAGGATTGCGCTCTACCAATTTCTGGTTTTTTCTTCAAAATTCACTTCTGGATTTAACAAATAGCTACTTAACTCAACGTCTTTGGTCTTTCCCTACCTTTTCCTGTCTTTTTCTGACGGGAATTTTTACAATTTTCACTCAAAAATGCCA
The DNA here is from genome assembly GCA_963921515.1 of Calotriton arnoldi. Taxonomy (NCBI): domain Eukaryota; kingdom Metazoa; phylum Chordata; class Amphibia; order Caudata; family Salamandridae; genus Calotriton; species Calotriton arnoldi. Next base: position 409,105 of record CAWUFW010012778.1, on the reverse strand, counting down.
TCTCTTTTTGATAAAGCAAACACAAGGAGATGATGGACGGAGCCCTGAAACTTTTCAGACATTCACCCCCAGTCACAGATCTGGGTTGAATCCATCATCGTTCTTTAGCTCACTTCGCCACCCCAGTTCAGACACAGCTATATGCAAATCAGTCTTGACCCTGTGCCTCATGGGAACAGTCCAGCCCGAACTGCCAAGCCATGTCTTCCCTGGACCGGAAACAAGCTGTGAGAAGTTGGCCTGGTATATGCTGTCCACTAATTAAAGTGGGCACCGTGCACCAGTCCAAACGACCCTTATGATGTATGAGGTCAAAGATAACCTTTAGAAAGCTATCCTAGTGGTAGCTGTGGAGAGCAGCCTTCAGGCTTAATCTTGAAGGAATGTAAAGCAGCTTGTTTTACCAGAACATCACTTCCTATATTGACTAAATGAAAGGAGAACCACACAGTAGTTATATAAAAATATGTATTTATTAATATAACACTCTCTAGTATCCTCTACACGAGGATAGAACACATAGCACACAATATGAGATCAATTGAACAGTTGTAAGTAGCACAATACACAGTGGGCTCCAGGGGGAGACCAAACCATAAACTAAAATAGTGGTATAACAATCACGACTTGAGTCAAGACAAGGTCTAGAGCACGTAGAATCGCTGGGACCCCAAGGAACCACGCAAGGTGAGTAGATAGGGACCCCACGGAGGACGGGTGCAGTGTGCTAACACGACCGCGGGCTCCGTACAATTCTATGGGGAAGTCGCGGTTACAGTTTTAAAGGTTAAGGACCCTTCTTGGAGGACTTTGAGCAAACCCTTTGGAACTTAAGAGGTTGGAGAGCCACCCCACCCGTGGATACCGTAGTACCCGAGTTACCTATCCCAGGAGAGCCGGGTGCATAGGTCTGGAGTGGTGTCGGAAACCGCCGTCATTCTCAATGGAGGGCTGTGAAGAAGTACTGCTGCCGTGAAGGTGAAAAGGGTTCGGTGGAATCCAAGCCTGGATTCTGGAAGGAAGGAACCTGAAAGCAGAGGGGACAGAGTCTGGGTCACATCAGAGTGACCAAGGGCTTGGTAGACGAATGCCCACCGATGTTGGGTGCTTCAGGTGCGAAGAGGGGATGCTTGACTCTGCAGCCAAGAGGACCAAGAGACGTCGGGGACGACCGGGACCCGGAGGTGAGCTGTCCCACGAAGGATGTCGAGTGCTGAGGGCTCGGTGTCCGGCTGGAGAACCAACAAGCCTAGGCAAAAGCAACCCTCGCAGGAAGGTCAAGCAGATTACGGTGTGGACCAGCAAGGTCCAGGGGACTCACCAAGCAATGGAGAGTCAGGGCACGTCTGGGGCAACCAGGAAAACCCAACAGAAATCAAGATGACCCTCAGGAGGACCCACAGGCCGAAGGACCAGGAGTTGCGAGGGGACCTCGAGCAAGATTGCAAAGTACCAGCCTACGGAGCACTCGGTGTGAGGAGGCCGGAGTTCTTTGGTGCAAATACTGCTCAGGGTCAGGACGACAGAAGTCCAATGCACAAGCTCGGGAATTGCCAACAAGCATATGCAACTGCAAATGGACGCCTTGCACAGGGGTTCGGGTTATGCAGTCCCCACAAGGGATACTGGCCTCAGACTTGCTGAGAGGGCAGATCGACCTCAGGGACCTTCGAAAACCCACCTCCTGTGTTGCTGAAATCTTCGGAGTCTGCAGGAGCTCCGGAGCAGCAGACCGGTCAGTTGCATTAAGGTGCCTGCAGTTACAGGGGAGTGACTCCTTCACTCCAAGGGAGATTCTTCAGTTGTTCTTAGTGCGCCACAGGTCCTGCACGGAGCCTGTATGGAGCAAGGGCACAGACAAAGCTTTGGACGGAGAGGGAGACGAAGTCGGGCCCAGTCAAAGTCAAGCGAAGTCCAGAGTTTACAGACGGTCGAAGGTCAGTGGTTTCTTCTTGTAGAATCTTGTCCACGTAAAATCTAAAGTCTTACAGCCAGGTAAGCCCTTTTGTACCCACTTGAGGGGGTGGGAACCCTCCTAGGGGAGGGTCAGGACAGACGGGTGGTTACACCCATGTCCTTTGTCCAGTTTCGCGCCAGAGCAGGAGCCAATGGCTCCCAGAACTGGTTTGAGCTGGACTATGCACAGGGACAACAAATGTGCCCCCAGTGCAGACTTTCAGGCACTCTCAGAGTGCACCCACCCAGCCCCAATACACTAAACCCTGTCTGGGACGTGGTCACACCTCCCTGTGACAGGATGCCTATTGTGCTGCCTTCCTCTGCTCGAGCTTGGCTCAGCAGCAAGAGGGCAGAAATGTGTCTCTGGTCGGCAGCATCCATTTTATGCTGACCAGGTCGAGAAGGCTGGCACCGGATAGACTAATGACCCCACGAAGCTCGCTTCTGAAGGGTGGAATCATACCTCCCACACCGGTTACCGGTGTGGAGGTATGATTCCAAGGTGTTTGATACCAAACACGATATGTTTCTATCCAGCCGTTTTCGAGATAGCCTTTACCACAAGGTTATAATGCAACTCTACCTATATGTCCGGCTGAGTCACAGACAACCCGGGAGAATGGTCTCCGAAGACTGCAGAGGGGCTCTGCTCATGCAGGGGCACCCTCTCACTAAAAACCCAGCACCCTGCCTTCAGGATTGATGAGGCCTGCTATAGGGGTGACTTATAAGTTTTAAGTGTAGTGACCTATAGATATAGTGAACCTATATCTAAAGTAAGTGGTGCAAGCACAGCTTACACAGGTTGCAGTAGCAGACCTGTAGTTCCATTTTGCATGGCCTCTCATGAATGGCATAATACATGTTTCAGCCCATGGGAGGCCTCTGGGGTACCTATGCCCTGATACATGGGTACCATATACTAGGGACTGATAAGGGTACACCAGTATCCAATCTGGAGTGTACCAAAGTACATGTGTAATATTTTAAAGGAAAAAGCAGATAGACTGGGGTCCTGAATAGCAGAATCCCAGTCAGACTAGTCAAAAACAGTGAAACATTAAGCAAATAAGTGGGGGTAACCATAAGAAGCAGATCCTACTTTCCTACACAAGCATCCTGGGACCGGTTTTGGGCTAACAGCCCTCATCAGCCAGGCTAGCTTGATTCCAGTGGCAAAGTGAGCAAGGGACCCACGTCTGGGCATACCCTGCCAACTTAGGGCGAACAAAGCAAACACAAGGAGATGATGGACGGAGCCCTGAAACTTTTTAGAAACTCACCCCCAGTCACAGATCTAGGTTGAATCTATCATCGTTCTTTAGCTCACTTTGCCACCCCAGTTCAGACACAGCTATATGCAAATCAGTCTTGACCCTGTACCTCATGGGAACAGTCCAGCCCGAACTGCCAAGTCATGTCTTCCCTGGACCGGAAACAAGCATCCTGGGACCGGTTTCGGGCTAACAGCCCTAATCAGCCAGGCTAGCTTGATTCCAGTGGCAAAGTGAGCAAGGGTCCCACATCTGGGCATACCCTGCCAACTTAGGGCAAACAAAGCAAACACAAGGAGATGATGGATGGAGCCCTGAAACTTTTCAGACACTCACCCACAGTCACAGATCTGGGTTGAATCCATCATCGTTCTTTAGCTCACTTCGCCACCCCAGTTCAGACGCAGCTATATGCAAATCAGTCTTGACCCTGTACCTCATAGGAACAGTCCAGCCCGAACTGCCAAGCCATGTCTTCCCTGGACCGGAAACAAGCATCCTGGGACCGGTTTCGGGCTAACAGCCATCATCAGCCAGGCTATCTTGATTCCAGTGGCAAAGTGAGCAAGGGACCCACGTCTGGGCATACCCTGCCAACTTAGGGCGAACACAGCAAACACAAGGAGATGATGGACGGAGCCCTGAAACTTTTCAGGCACTCACCCCCAGTCACAGATCTGGGTTGAATCCATCATCGTTCTTAAGCTCACTTCGCCATCTCAGTTCAGACCCAGCTATATGCAACAGCACCTCACCTCCCAGGTGTTCAGAATGCTCAGGCCGATTCTCTCAGCAGGCTCCTCCAGGAAAACCATGAGTGGGTCTTAAACGATGATGTGGTCCACGATATCTTCAGAAGATGGGGCACTCTGGAAGTCGACTTGTTCGCCACCGCAGAAAAGAGCAAACGCCAAAGCTTCGTGTCGAGGTACTACCAACCGGGAACTCTGGGGAATCCCCTATGGATCAACTGGTCATGCAGATTTCTCTACGCCTTTCCTCCAGTTCCCCTAATCCCAGCAGTCCTCATCAAGCTGTCGCAGTTACGGGCCAAGATGATACTCATAGCCCCAGAGTGGCCACGTCAGTGATGGTTCACGGACATCCTTCACTGGTCCATCCATGTACATCTCAGGCTTCCATGCAAAACGGATCTGCTAACGAAGTTCAGAGGCCAGATGGTGCACCCCAACCTCTCCTCTTTGAATATGGCAGCATGGCTCTTGAGCTAGTACAGTATGGACACTTGAACTTACCTCAGGACTGCATGGACATCCTCAAGGAAGCAAAACGGCCTTCCACGTGTTCCGCTTATGCTCATAAATGGAAGAGATTCTGTTTTTGGTGTATATCGAAGAATGGGGATCCTACCTCTTGCCAGGAAGATGTCATCCTTCCATATTTGCTCCATCTGGCACAATCTGGCCTCAATCTTATTCCATTAAGGTTCACTTGGCAGCCCTAACTGCCTACAGGATATGCCCTTCACAAACTTCCTTTTTCAGAATTCCTGTCATCAGAGATTTCCTGGAGAGTTTGAAGAAGGTTTTTCCTCCCATTAGAAGTCCTTCTCCTCCTTGGGAGCCTAATGTGGTTCTCTCTTGTCTTATGTAGGAACCTTTTGAACCCATACATAAAGTGTCTCTTCAGCATCTGTCTTGGAAGACTGCTTTCCTTGTGGATATTACATCTGCCCTAAGGGTTAGTGAAATCCAGGCATTTTGCTGTCAAGAGCCATACACAGTGTTTCATGCATCTAAGGAAGTCATGAGTACTCATTCGAAATTCCTCCCTAAGGTGGTTTTGGATTTCCATGTAAATCAGATGATTTCTTTACCTACTTTTTTCCAGCATCCATCCACTCCAGCGGAGAGACCTCTTCATTCCTTGGATGTTAGACGGGTTTTAAAATTCTATTTGGATAAAACTAAGGATCTATGGAGATCTTACCAGTTATTTGTAAATTATGGCTCACTCTGTACAGGTCTAGCGACTTCTAAGCAGTCAATCTCCAGATAGATTGTTTCCTGCATCTTACGATGGTACCAAAAAGCTAATAAATCTCTGGCTGCTAAGCCTAAAGCTCATTCTACCAGAAGAAAGGCAGCTACTGTGGCTTTGCTCTGTAATATACCCATTGCAGAGATATGCAAAGCAGCAACCTGGAAATCAATTCATACATTCACTAAACACTACTGCCTGGACTCGGATGCCAAGGCAGATGCTCAAGTAGGGCAGGCTTCCCTTAGGAACCTATTTGCTTAAATCTGCATTCGTTTTTTTCTCTGTCTCTTCCACCGCGTTCTATAGGGATGGGCTTGCTAGTCTTTTCAAGTGCTTTTGACTAAACATGGAAATCCCTAAGAGAGAAAGAACAGTTTCTTACCTGTAACTCGAGTTCTCTCGTAGGGGTATTTCCATGATAAGTCATAAGCAACCCTCCCTCCTCCCTGGTGGAATAGACAGAGGGATCCAGCACATTAAACATGAATTCACTTCTCATCACCCTCAAAAAGAACTGAAGTAACTGCCACTTGCTGTGCATGATGGGATACTGGTGGTCTCTGGATTCTTAAAGGCACAGCTTCTATTTTTAAGACATATAATGGCAGCCTATGGGGCTATTCTGTCCTCTCCTTTCATCTCTATCATGAAAAACAGTGAAGGAGATTCTTCTGTGCGTTAAACATTACAAACATTTTACAAAATGGCTCCCTTTTTTTTCACTTCAAGACGAAGATGCGGCCAGTGCAGCCTATGTATTTAGGCTGCATTATTGTCTCTCTATCTCTTAAGTGTCTTTGCAGGCCTTCCTGAAGAAAGGCGAAAAATACCCACTTAGGAAGTTATATCTAAAGAAGTGCTCCGGGGTCCCCGCACGTGGACAGGTCTATTCAAGTGCTTATGACTTATCATGGAAATACTCCTACGAGAAAACTGGAGTTACAGGTAAGAAACTGTTCCTTTCTTTTATTGGCTTACAAGAAATAAATAACTGTGTTACATTTGCTACACTCATTAAGCCAGTCAATAGCTGTCAAGTCAGATAGTGCTGAGTATCAATTGGAGACAAAACGTCATGAACGGGATTTCACTGATTGTAAAATCAGCTTTGAACGCAGCTTTTAACACCTCAAGTGCCTATAAAAAAGCTGAGAGGTAGGACCCTTTTCTGTCTAAAACTGTGAGGTACTCTGCAATATCCCTCCTGATATATGTGGGTGTCTGAAATTAACAATTACACAATTGCCCTCATAAGATTTAGCCGAGGGCCCTATCCTTGAGTCCCTTCTCACCATCAAGATATCAGAAAAAGTTGTCATGTTAAAACTTGAGTTCACTAACCAATTCGTAACCTTGTTTTTTTAACTGAGCACCTCTTTCCTCAAAACCTGGTTTCAAATGAGGAATGTTTCCCAAAACAATTACAAACGGGTAAGCAGCTGGGGGTAAATTTATAGCAAGAGGAGCGTCTGGGCTCTGCAGCAGTGTTCCATTCTAAAAAACAAACCTCTGTGTTTTTTTTATTTCAAAATGTTTTTATCGCGTTTTGTATCCTAAAAAACAATATACAGCAAGTATTAGCATATGCTGAGAGTTTACAATTCAATTCAAAAGAACAGTCAGGGATGTAACAACATTTTGGCAGTAAGTCTATGAATATAAGTCACTGTAGAGCAGAAATCGGTGAACGAATAAGACTTGTAAAATTAGTATCATACACAGCACAACACGTGTGAGAGGAAGGAGATAGATGGGGGAGGAATAAAAGAAGAAGAGAAGATGAAGAAAAGTGTAGAAAATGGGCATTAAATACAGAAACTCTACAAACAAAAATAAAAAATCTCCACGATTAGGGTGGGTTAATCTTTTGCAGATATAACTCCAGTTTGGACTATAGGAGACAAGATGACTTGTTGTTAAACAATTGATTATGTATTAGATTATTAGCACTCCTGATAAAACATCTACCATGCATGATAAGAAATGTTGTTATAATTTTTCCAGTTAACAAGGATCGTTTTAATATGCATTGCAAGCAAAATGTGAATGAGGGAACAGTCCCAAGATGATAGTGAGTTGAGTGTAGCCGAGTCTGATGCTGCATGGATACCCAGAGAAATTATAATATGGGAGCTTATAATATAGGATAATAGAATTTGCATGTTAGAGAGTGTAGCTTGAATAGACAGCCAGAAGGTGTAATGTGTTTGTAGAAAAGTTGCAATTGTTCCAGATCACTTGTGGGGTGTTGGCAATGCCAACAAGCAGCTGAAGGTAACAGACCACGCTTATTTAACTGTTCCGGAGTCCAAAATGATCTGTGTGCTGTCCAGAGTTTGCATTGTAAAATGAGAGGCAAGACTTTATACATACATTAGCATAGATTTCCGGATATTTGGCCGTTGTGATGGTAGAATGGGATCAGTATTATATTTTAAACATGAAGCATCCCATGTTTTTTGGATCTCGTCTGAAGAGTAGAGGAGATTTTCTTAAGCATTTAGGAGACTTTATGGTTTTTAGAAATTAGGCTATGGAGGAAATTGAGACAGCCTGCTTTATGTGGGTTCTTAAAACCTCTAAAAGCAACTTTGAGAGAGAGGAAGTTATAAAAATCAATTGGTTGGAGAACGAATTTAGATGAAAATTTGGAATAAGGTATTGGGTCTTCTGAGGATATTATGTCCTTGAAAAAATAGTAACGAGAGGGAGGCCCATGCGTTCAAAGCTATGGCCATGGCCAGAGAGGAGAGTAGTTTTTCTTCCTCTAAAACATGGGAAAAAGTCCTAATAATATCGGCCGCTAAACGGCCCTTTACGAAACCTGTCTGAGATGGAAGTATAAGTAACGGAAGTACTTTCGCAAGTCAGAGAGCCAAGTATCTTAGTATACATTTTATAGTCTGTTTAATTCGAGATAGGTCTAAATCTTTTTGTATCCAGGGGGTATTTTCCCTCCTTGAGAATCACCACAATATGTGCCTCCGAAAAGGAACCTTTGAGTTTGCTCCTCAAGTCAAATTTGTGAAAGAGAGTAAGAATATGTGGCACTAACATTTGTTGGGAACTGTGATAAAAGGTAGCTGGAAATCTGACTGGGCCAGTGGCCTGGTTTGGTCTCAGTTACTTGATAGCTAAGCAAATATCTTCCTGGGTAATAGGGTTATTTAGATGGGAAAGGGCCTCGTTCAAGTTTGTGGGCTGTTGAAGAGGATCCAAAAAGGCTTTACAGGCAGCTGCACAATCATTATCTGTCTTCGTGGGACTATATAGTTCAGAATAGAATTTTCAGAATGTATCTACAATTTTTACAGGATCAGTTTGTAGACATCCTAAATGATCTTTAATGGTCAAAATGTTGACTGATTTTTTTATTATTCTTTAGGGTAAGAGTCAGTAATGTCCCAGCTTTATTACGCTCTAGGAGGTTTTTAGATATAAGTTTGGTAGATCATATGTAAGCCCTTTCACTAAGTATTTTGTTGTACTCTTATTTATGTTGTTTGATTTTGGAGGAGTTGTTAGATTTAAGGTCTTTGATTCTGTCTTGTTCTAAAATGTGTATTTCTTTCTCTAGGATATTGAGTTTGACGTTCGGCTGCTTGTTTTTATTTGCCATGACTCCTAGCATCACACCCCTAATGGTAGCTTCCTTATCATCCCACTTAGTGCCTATATCAACATTGGAGGCGCTATTATCATTGTAGAAATTGCTTGTGCCACAAGAATCCTGGAGGCAGGATCCTGAAGAACCTCATCATTTTTTCTCCAGGACCAGATTTTAGGAGAAGCATTGGAGAAATTTAGAGTAATGGTGATACAAGCATGATCCAAAATGGTAATAGAGCTCAATGGTGGGATTAGATATTGATTGAACCAGGGAATTGCTGACAAAAAATAATCTATTCTAGATAAGGAATTATGAGTATGAGAATAAAAGGTAAAACCACTCCGCATTGGATTATGAAGCTGCCATATATCTGTAAATTCATTATTTTCTGTAAGTTTGTGAGCCAGAGCATGTGAACAGTTGGGTCTGAATGTATACTGTGATAATCTGTCCAGGGTATGTCATAAATTAAGTTAAATTCACCAGCTAGGATACATTTTTTGTTGGATGGGAGTTTGAGAAGCCTTTGATTTAGGAATGTCCAGAATGTTGGGTCGTCCGTCGTCAGGGTATAAATATTTGCAATGTAAAAGGAAGAGTGTTTTTTGGTGACTTTGTAGGTAAGCCACCTACCTTGGTTGTCGAGGGCAATGGTATCAAGCTGCAACCCTGAATGTTTTAATATCAAAGTGAATATTCCATTTTTCTTTTTGTAGGCGGGGGAGAAAGCGTAAACAGATTTCCAATTGTGTTGCATGTTACGGGCGTCAGTTAGACCGGCTATTCTAACTTGCTCCCCTTATTGACATTAAATTATCATCAGTGTTATGACAATTACGGTAAGTTGCCTATACAGCTGAAGTCGCAGTTTTCTCTGTGGCTGAAGTCACAGTTGGAGCCGCCCTTTTATCCGTCTGAACAATGACTTGAACCCTAACTGATGTTATGTCAGCTGGGACAGAATTGGACATATGTTGCATGAGCACCGACCTCTCAACTCCAAGTTTGGCCAGTTGACCTTCAATCGCTTCTAAGCAGTTATACGGGAGTCAGAGACTTTCATGTAAAAAGAAATTTAATTCCAAGCAAATAAAGTCAATATGTTTACACAAGTCCACTGTACCAGGTAAATCAGTGCCGTCTTCTGATATGTTAATGGTAACTGGCTCCTCAAAGCTATGGGCCTTTAGTGTCCTTCTCATACTCTTGGGCGCAGGCTTTGGATCTGGTGATAGAATAACAGAGATGGAATTGGTTCCGATAGGGGGCATAGCAGTAACTAGTTCTGTTATAGAGTCCTGGGGGTTATAATGGACTAGGGCCTCAGTCACAAAGTTCCTAGTGGGCTAGGTCAGGCAAATTATTAGTTAAGGATAGACACCTTTCTGCCAGTTCTATCTCCTTTGTAATCACCCCCACAACGTGCTGTAAACAAAATCAATGGGGGAATTTTTTACTTCCCCCTATGACTTACCACCAAATATTTGCTTGTCCTTTCTTGGCTTGTTGATAGTGAGATGGTCGTAACCCTGGCACGTCCCATGCCGCAGGAAGAAAGTGACGCTTTTAAGCTCTTGAGCAAACAATAAGGATGAGAAGCCCACCTCCTCCGCTCCTCACTACAGCAGTGCTAGTATAGGATAAGTAGTCCCTTCCGGCACAAGTCAGCTGGTATGGCTTTTTCAGTTAGTTTACGGCGTCACACCAAGACCCTACAGAAACTGTAGCATTGTTGAGAGCCATGTTGGAGAAGAACGGTCTTTAGGTATGTTCAGTTTTTCAGAGCTATCCTTCTGATATACCATGGTAGGAAATGGGGATTCTGGACTTCCCTAAAAGCAGCCCTCCACTTCAGAAAATTAACAACTCACCACGAGTGCAACTTATGGATACATGACATCATTTGACCCTTGGCATCTGGTATACTTATGTTACACTCGCTTCAGAAAGAGCCAGCCCAAAATATTGTCAGCTTTTTCAAGTAAAGCAAAACAAATACAATTCCTCAGAACCCCAGTATAATAGAGGGACAGCATTGTTTTCTCAGGAATACCCATATACTAAAACACGCGGTCCATGTGCAGGGTAAGACTGTTTTTTCCGATCTGTGAGGATGATCCTGAAAATAACTCATCTTTATTGAATGTGTTTTTGGCTGTTAACACCAATGTGTTTGGGGATTTTTGCTGCCAAAGGATATTTCCTGTCTTTTTACACCATGTTCTAAGGAAGGAGGTCTGTTTTTCCCTATTTTCCTTTGGGTATTTTCACCTCCCTGGCTTTCTGGCCACTATGCTGGTGCTTTTAAAGGCTCAGCTTGTGGGAGGGAAGATTCCAAGGAATGATAACCATGATGTCTATGGTTTGTTCAAGTTGGGCTTCAACTTCCTTCTCTGGTTGGGGAGAGTTTTCACCAGCTTCTCCAGAAACTACTCATTCTGTGATTCAGTATATATCTTGTAGCCTTGCTTGACCTTCCTAACAGGGCTACAAGGACGTTCAATTTACAGACCACAATTCCAGATCTAAGCTCTTTTACAATTGTTTAGATGATCAAAGCTCCTCCTATTGTTCTTATGGCCACAGGGTTAACAGAACTCATCATGGGTACCTTCACTGATAATTTGTCAGTATGAGGAATCTAAAAAAGACATTTATGACTGTAGAATCAGATCCAGAATTTTTAAAGGAAGTGGTACCGTACCCTCTGATTCTTTGGTAGTTGTTGCTGCAAAGAAGAAATGTAATGCACCAGGATCAACATCTTTGAGCCCTCCAGAGAAAGAGAATAGAAGATGGGATACCTTTGGCAAAAAGTCCTGCTAATGATCAGGAGGCATCATTAAAGCAACTGGTTCCTCTGCTTTACTTAGCCTTCATGGCCGTTCACTTTGGGACTCTCGGAGTCAATTCATCAACAATCTTCCAAGAGATAAGATGAAGGATTTGTTTGTTGTCAAGGAGGGCATGCTGACATCTGACAATATTACCGGACTATCAAGACAACAACAACAGCAATTGTTCCAGAAGCAAAAAGTTTCTAGTGGCAGAGGAAGCAGGTAGCAGTCTTCTGCCTTTGTTTTAAAGGAAGACTCCAACAAATAAATGATTCCTTCAGTGTGCCCTCATGGTGAGCACCCCACTGGGTGGCCAAATTTCCAGGCATTTCCCAGCGTGGCAGAAAATTCCGAAACACAAGAGTGTGCTAGATATCGTGCAAAATGGATACAAAACAGGTTTTCCAGTTCACTGCCTTATATTCCATCACAAGAGTTAAATCCTGCAATCCTGGAGCAGCTAATTATACAGATATTGACGCTTCTGGAGAAAGGCACGATGGAGCCAGTACCGGAACAATAGTGGAAAATGGGGGTTTAATCCTGTTTCTTCCTTATCAAGAAGAAAGGTTCAAAGCAAAACTTCAGACCCATTTTGGATTTGAAAAGGACAAATAGGAGTAGGAAGAGAAAAGTTCAGGATTGTGGCTCTCCGTCATATTTGTGCACATCTTCAGCCAGTTGATTGGATGTGTGTTGTAGAGTTGCAGGCTGCTTATTTTCATGTGTTCATTGTGCAAGTCACATATTTGTTCTGAGATTCAAAATTGACAAAAAATATTATCATTATACAAAGTACATCGTTTTGGACTAAAGTCGGCTCCAAGGGCTGTTAGCAAAGTGATAGAGGTGGTGCCATCATTCCTTCGTAAGAAGCTATTATTTTTATTTATTTATGTATATCTGGACAACTGGCTGCGCAAGGCCTAGTTCCATCCAAAGCCACTCATGGATCTACTGCTGACAGTGAACCTTCTTTACAACCAAGGCCTTCATCTGTCTATCAAGAGGTTCGCTTACGTTCCAACATGATCAATTCCTGCAACAAGCTGGATTGTTGGTTGATGGGATGTGAGCCCTTCTCAAGCAAAATCCACAATCCCTGTCAGGGTGAACCACAAAAGTCACCAAATTAACTTGTGCTTAACCCTCTGGTAGCTTGACACAAAAGCAGTCAGCTTAATTTAGAGGCAATGTGTAAAGTATTTATGCGGCACACAAACAGTAATAAAGTGAAAGCAGCATGAGAAAAAAACCACACCAACTTAGAAAACGGAGTAAAATTTAATAAATCATTTGATATGAAAACACAAAAAATCAAATCAGTAGAACCGGAGATATGCAATTTCAAAGATTTAAGGTAAGTATCATGCAGGAAAGCACAAATACCACTCGCGGTCATCTGGTCGTGAGGGAACCTTGTGAAAGTCCCAAGTTCAGGCTGATCGCGTTGCAGAGTGGGGCGAATACAGGGACCTGGTTAGTCCTGCTGAAAAGGTTACCTTCTACAGTTCAGCACAAAGAGTTCTGTTCGCGGTGTGGCAGCCTTGACGAGCAGGGAGAGCACTGTGGATGGTCATCACTGTGCAATGAAGAGCAGGCCGGGTGTCGCGGAAGGTTATCCCAGTAGCGTGAAAATCCTGTTGGGTGTTGTGGATGGTCATTGTTGAAAATAGGCATTGGCAGTCACCATGGGCTGCCCATGCTGTAAGCACGCATTGCATATCTTGTGTTTCCGGTCAACGCTGGCAGACGCTGTAGTGTCAGTTCACTGGATCTTTGCGTTGGCGGTCAGTACGGGCAGCCCTCAAGCCAAAAGCCAGGGGGGACTAATCAATACCTTGACGGGCTTCCCTGCTAAGGCGATAGAACATTGGCAGTGGTCCTCTACTACAGAGGACCCTGCCAGTTCTATGCCCTCCTGAACTCAGTTGGATCCCTCTGTTCACACTCACTTGAGCCCCTGAACCTTTCCTCATCTGTGGACTCCAATTGTGCAGCACCTAACCTTAATTTGCTCACGGACGCATCCCAGTAGGCAGACAGTACCACCATGGCCAACAAAGTGATGTGGCTATTCCACCCCTTGGGTCGGACTTCTGTCCCCAACCCAGGGAAAACACTGACCACGAGGACAACAACCAACAGAGGACACTGACAGTTGTCAGTGTCTAGAGCCAGGCCACAGGCCATACAGGATTCTCTGACCTCTGCGCTTTCTCAGAGTGGGGGCAACAGCCCACGGTGTTAGGCACCCTTCCTCCCCTCTCCTTCCCACCAGTCCAGAGATGGTAGCCTAAGACTGGTTCCCCAGCCCAGGGTCTGCACCCTAAGGCTGAACAGGGGTTAGAAGTGAGCCTTTCCTCTCCCTTACCCTCCATCTGGGCCTCCATTGGGGAGTGGTACCCCCAGAATCCTGAGCTTTCAGGGTGCCCTGGGGGGCAACCCTTACCAGTTTCTCTAACACCGGTGGCAACTCATTTTCCAAAATGTAGTCAATGGAGATCTGGGTCTAACTATGACCCTCCCCTGGGTCACCCCCTCACCCCACTCAAGGGATAACAGACCCATGGGTGGGAAAAAGTCCTGCCCCCAGACCTGAGTTACCTTACACACTTGTCTGGTGTACTGCTCAGGAGAAACCAACCTTTCCACTGCCATGGTCTGGCTGGCCACGGTGTACCTCAGAGCAGTGACAGGTATCCCATTCACTTTAACCTGGTGGAAGTGATGACTCCCACCCTCAGGGATCACCAGTTCACCCTCAGAGTCCACCTCACAAATAAGGGAGACTAGGGCATGATCGATGACCTGTCCATAAGGACTACTTCCCTCTAAGCCCATACTGACCGCACCTGTAGAGTTCCAACCAGTGGATGGTTTCTTAAGACAGGCACAGTCCCCTTGCCTATATCCTAGTTGAGAACAATAAAAGCAACAGGGTTGGAAATGGGCTGCCCTGAGCCACCGCTCACCAGAACCTCCTCTCTGTTTCTCAGAAGGGGCTTAAAAACCCTTTCCCCCTACCTTATTGTGAGACTTCTCTGTGTCTCCCTTAGACCGCCCCTCGCTTTCCTGGTCCTGGGGTCACTCCCAAGTACCTTTTTAAACACTCTGGTACTAATCCAGAGGTCTGCCTCCTTAGCAAAGTCCCTGCGATCAGTGAACTTACTATCAAAGTTGGCGCAGCTCTGTCAAACAAGTATTGAGCAGGTGTTCTCTCAGAATCAAATTGTGCAGCCCAATATAATTATTGACTTGCTGCCCCTCACTCATCTACTTAGTGCCTCCTGGAGTAATCTAAGAAGTCTACCCAAGACTGATTTGTCAGCTTGTGGCTGTCCCTGAACATAAGGCTGTACCTTTCATGAGTCAGTCCAAACTTGTCAAGTAAGGTGGCCTTCATGGGAGTATATTACATCTGTTCCCCCAACTCTAGTGTTAGAAGGGCATCACCACTTAATAATATGCTTACAATGTTATTCACTATGTATATTTAGACAATATCTTTGATTGTCTTATATTGATGACTTATGTTTCTATTTTCTCTTATCCCTCCCTTCCTCATCCCCCTTTTTAGTTCCTTTCAACGTATATTTGTTTTCGTACTTATATATATAGTATAAATTTAATTCCTATATTGTCTTCTAATTTTATCTAATCATTTTATTGTTCAATAGGAAGATTGCTCATCTTTATGAATATTTGTTTCGTTTGTTGTCTTTTAATAAATCAAACTTAAAAAAAAAAAGAAGGGCATCACTTCCCACTGTGCATTCTGAGTGCTTCTTCATAAGCTGAAAACCACTTATCTATGTCGTCTCCCACCAGATTATTGGGCACCAGGTCTTGCGATATGCAAATCCTCCCTTCTGCAGTGGATACTGAGGGTACGCTGCCACCATTGTTGCTGGATTCCACTTGTTTGGCTCCGATGTCCAGCTCTTTGAGACTTAGCTCATGGGCCCTCTTCTCCCCTACATGGCCAATTTATTTTCCTCCAGTGTTCTCTGGGCTGCTGCCTCCTCCATCCTGAGTTTGGCAAACTGCAGCCTGAACTCTCTTTCAGCCATCCTGTCCGCCAAGTCCTTATGGGACAGGCCTTTTGTGGCTGAATTCCACAGATAAAACAAAGAAACCTGTAGGATCAATCCCGGCTTCCCTGCTTGATCAAATTCTGTGATCTAAGGCAATTACCTGATTTCACTGTGCCACCTTTTTATTGACCGCATTTGAGAGAACCTTGAAATGCACCAGTTTAGGATGTACGCTGTAGAAAACACTTTTTGTATATGTTTTAATAGTTTAATGTTGTTCCATTCATTTTTACAACTGAAACCACGTGCAGGGGACACCAGTCAAATTGTCTCTTAATTACATAACACCATCATCGAAACAGTAGTGGGAGAAAGGCCCATCTAATAAATGGCACTCAATGGGTGGATGCAGTCTAATTTACTAAAGTGAAATGCTTCTGTATGTTAAAGAAACATGTTTTTTTCAATTTATTGCACGATTGATATGCATTTCCAAATATGTTCATGGCTCAGTTTGTGTTATGGCTTTCTATAATTACAGTCCATCCCCTCATTTTACTCCCTCACTCATAAGCTAGGCTGCTGGGTCTGCAATGGTGAGAGGAATGGGACCAATCATGCAACGAAACGACTTTGGACATTTTAAAGACGTTTCAAGTGGCAAGAAGTCTCCGCCGTTCGCTCTTCTTGAGCTGATGAGTTTCACTTTGTGACTCATTAGAGCACTTTAATCTGTATTAAGTCAAACAGAATTATTTTTGTTGGCCTGACATTTCGTTTCAACGTGAAATGCATCAGAGCAGAGTCAACTGGAGACTTACTGACTTTCCCCACAGCGAAGGTCATCTAGGGTGGAAGAAGGAAGAACCATTACATACTGTGGGGAGGCACTAGCGCGTGTACCTAGAACATTCCTGCTCCTTCCGCAGTCCGACCACATCCCACCACGGGCTTACAGCCAGTCCTTATGCAGCCCGCCCTGCACCTGGACTCACCTCTGTGTTCTGCAACAGTCTCTGGGAACAACCAGGTGACTGCCATAGTCATCCAGGCACTGTGTCATGTGAAGCCTCAGCGCAGTTGAGAAAGCTGGAAACATGCTGTTCCCACCTCATGAGATGGAGTCACAGCGCAGCCACTCCTCATTGGTTTGTTCGCTGCAAACAAACTGAAATGGCTAGACCCACCCCAGCTGAACCAGCGATCCTACTAGTGCCTCTGCCCAGGTCACTTTCACTTTCAGCAAAAAATCATAGTAGTGTGAGATGCAGTAGGGTATAGGAATCATGGGCCTGATTACGATGCCGGGCACTGTAGCGGAAGCAGGACCGCCCGGCTAGAAGTCGACGGTCCTGCTGCCCAGATTACAATGCGACTGCCTTCACGGCGGTCGCAATGTGTATATTTTCTATTGCGGCGTGTGCTGCGTGCTGCAGCACACGCCTCAAAAGAAAATAAACACTCAAAAACATCCCTGCACTTTGTGGCAGACACCATGCAGTGCCTGAAACATGGTGCAGGATGGTAAGGGGGCACCAGATGTGCCCCCCAGGCCCCAGAGAGGAGGGCCAGGTGGAAGGGGGGCCTGCTAGGGGCCTCCAAAGTCACTTTCCGCCTGCCTTTTCATGACGGGTGAACCACCATGAAAGGGCAGGCAGAAAGGGACATTTTAATCCCTACGGCGGTGCCTGAGCAGGCACCACCTTTATTGTAGGGATTACTGAACCTCCAACGCCTTGAGCCCGTCGGAAGCGCAGCGGACGGTCCCTCCGCCCAATGCCTCCGCCTGCCGCATCGTAATGCAACTGGCACACCGCAGGGGCAGATGTTCGTGGGTCTGACACCGCCGAGCCATTGGTGTCAGACCCACCGACATCGTAATCAGGCCCATAGTCACAAGGAAGTCTTGATTTCTTTTAAAACATGCTTTTTCTTTTACTGACTGAACTTAAAGCGCTGGTGATATGTGAATAGTGTCGCATCACTCAGGTACTTATGTGATAACTTCTGTGCCTGCACTTGGGACAGGCTCAGCAGTCTTTGCATAATATTCTCTTTGAGACTGCACCTGATGGCAAAACAAGAGTGTTGGTGCCGCACACCGGCAAACATTGGCTCGAATTAATCACTGGATTACATATTTTATGGTGTTCTGTCGTGTTTAGCCCCACTACTGTTTGCTGAATCTGCAGGTCGTATGAAAAGAAAAATTCATGCTTCCTGTCCTCCAGCTTAGTAATTGGTAAGGTCTTTAATGAGGCTCCTGACTGTCACCGTCCATCAGCCCTCAACCAAACCTTGTTTTCACATGTACCTCCACTCATTAAACACCACTACCTTCACACTGAAGACAGGTTACACTAAATCATATCTTTGATGTGCAGCCATGCTTACTTTAATAGGTATAGGCATGCTAGAACTCAGTATTGTCTACCACTGCTGTCAAAGAGAAGTAATTCATTAGTGAATAAGTTGGCTGTGTAAGTACAGGAAGTTAAAGCTGCAGTGAACTTTGTTTATAAAATGAAGTTAAATGTCATGTATTGGCATATTTAAAAAAAAAAAAAATGTATGTGTATTTTGGGGAATTGTTAATTATGAGCATATCAGCAAAAATGCTGGTTGTGTAAGTACAGGAAGGTACATGTGCAGTGCTCTTTATTGTAAAATGGATGCAAATGTTACATATTATCCTACTTTCTAAAAAATAAAAACTATTTGTATTTTTAGAATTGTTAATTATGAGCATATCAACAAAAATGACTTCAGCACCATCAGCCAAAATGGAGTCACCCACACATACAACGGTGATGTTGATTTCTTGGAACTTGAGCGCTGGAAGCAGGAATACCTTTGCCATAGAGCACTCAAGCAAATCCCCACATTTATGCACTTTCGCAAGTGGAAAGCTTTTCACGTATGGAGGAAGAACGTTCGCTCCAGAAAAATCAGTGTATGCAAAAAATTACTGCAGGAGAACTTATTCATTGTTAATGTGGTATGTATGACCAACAATGTATACTCATGATTATGCAGGTAATAAAGGGCAGAGTCCTTCAACACGTTGGGATCTATTCGCGAACTGCATTTTGTAGGACCGTAGTAGTACTACAATAGTAATGGCTGAACGAGCAATGCAAGAACCCTAGCAATGGCGAAAAGATCATGCTCTGTAAATATGTAATATATATTTGTCCAGCCCTAATCACTTCAACTTTCCTTGAAATGTAATCTTGAGTGAATTTGCAACTTGTGTATTTGTAATTCTTAACTACTAGTATCTGTAGTAGACATATGTACCTACTTCCATTTTTATGTGAGTTTAGAATTTATCTGTTTCATATCTTTTATGTAAAACATGTACTCTGAAGTCCTTATGTAATGTAACTGGTTCTATTGCAAAGCGCTCGGACACCTTCGGGTAAAGTTTGCGCTATATAAAAACGCATAAATAAATACTACTTACATCCTACAAAATGCTGTTCACGAACCTTCATGGGAAGGTCAATACCTCTGCCTCTCCGATCTTTCATGTGTGTAGATCTCCGCCCTAACTGTAGACATCTCTGCACACATAGGTTTATGTTTTAGTAGTAAATTTGGGAGGGGAAGGGCTGGAAAATGTGAAATACTTACTACTAAAGGGGAGGGTTTTGGTAGGAGTAAGGAAGGGTTAAGGAAGACCTACGGAGGGGTGTAGGGAGAGACGAGCACCCACCCACAAAAGAGTAAACCCATTGCTTTGCACAGATTGCACTTCTATAGTTACTACAACAAGAAAGGACCCAAAATAGAAGTAAATGTACTCCAGCACAGAGCTGGAATACGTCCAGCACCACATATGGCCAACTACTGGTAGTGCAACACCCTCCCATAGATAATAATGGAGGCAGGGACTTAAAATAAAAGCCCATATTAACTATTGGTAAATTAAATTAGATTAACTTGTTTTAAGTTTTTAAAAATAACTTGTACATAAATTAAATTTAATGCTACAAAATTACATATAAATAAAGCATAACTATTAGATTATTATAAAATATGTTCAGCCTTTTAAAAATGTAAACATTAAAATAGCTTTAATTAAAATTAATGAGTTTAGATTAATTCTATGTATGAATTTTACAACGTAATAAATAAAAATATGCTATACTTTATATTTAAAGATTTAAAAAAAATTCTCTTAATTTAATACATTCACAATGATTAAATATTTAATTAAAAATTAAGTTAACAATGCTTTAGCTTTTTTTATTTTGTTCTACATTTAAAATAAATATTTAAAATAATCTTCATTTACATGTAAAATTAAAACTTTGTACTATTTTTTAAATTTAATAAACTTTTACACTTTTCCCCTATACTTTATCATAAGGGCATACATGTGAATAGTTGCGAGTAGTAGATTTTCACTTGTAAATTAAGCTCCACCCCCGGAGTCACTACTTTTGAGTAACTTTACACTTGTAAACGATGAATAGCCAAAATTAGTAAAGTTACTTAAAGTGTAAGAGTAAATGTACATATGTAGGTTCACTCAAATGTAAGTTTACCTTTATGATTGGCTTCTCAATGTTTCAATTTAGTTCCCTGAAACAGCATCCACTGTACTGTAGCACTATCTTGAAAAAAAAACACTGTGCACAGCCACTTATTTAAAAGACATGAGTTACCTATTAAACTCATTCAACTGATTTTGTGTAACTGGATAGACAGGGATTACTTGTATGTTAATAGGTCAACAACGAACTGTTTAAAAGCGATTTTAAAATTAAAATCACTGCAATCATCCATGGATACTTAAAACCCATAGTTAACAGTGCACAAAGTGGGCTGCGCTTTGTGAAGAGACATTTGTCGAGCTACGGCCGGCTTCTGTGTGACTAGACAGCTGACTTTACACACAATCAGAATAGTTCCTTTTTAGGTCGAGCCTAGCGCTAGGAGAGGGCCTCTTGGAATCACTCCAGACTTCCCAGAGACTTCTCCGTGTGGGTCGGACTCCTCCCACACATTCCATAGGCCTTTGCGTGTGACTTTCAATAATGAAAGCACGCAAATGGCCAAAGACGGGTGCATGTCCCGCCTTTCCTCTAAATGTTCACTCCCATGGCCTTTGGGTCTCGGGAGCGAGCAGCGGCGCGCAGGCTGGCAGCTGGTCGTGGATCAGGTTACTAATTTAACATAGCGTGGTCGCTTTCACTTTCGCGGCCACGTTTGTTATGAAAAGGGATGTCCTGGTCTCCGCTCACAGCTCCTGCTTCGGGCCTCCCCCCCGGGCACTAGTTACCACATGCTGTTACACTTAACACTTTCTTCACAAATCCCAGACACTGGTCTACATTCTTTGTGTGCTTCCTTGACCGCCTTAATTTGTACTTATTGTTGCAGGCACAACAGCTACGGACTTCCCTTGCCGCATTTCCCCAACCCTAATGGCATTATTTTTTTTTCATTTTAACTTCTATGTGTGCAGCTACAGACTTCCCCGAACGCATTTACACGATTATTTTTTCTAGCTAGGGTTGCAGGCATCACAGTTACGTAACTCCCTCATTGTATCTTTGTGGGAATTTTTTAAAGAAACAGTGGTCTACGATACCGTATTTACAGGATCCTAATTTCTATTCAGTGTTGCAGGCACTAAGGCTATGGAATTTACCGACTGAATATCCCCCACCATAATGGAATTATTATTTTGTTTGCATACTACGGACATCCACTACCATTGCAGTGCATTTTAATTACTGACAGGATGTAATTACACTGTGATAGGCGCACGCCATATAACATTCTTCTTAAACAAGTTGCAATGCGTTCCTGGTTCAATGTTGCACCAAATGTTACTTTGTGTTTTTTATCGGCACAGTGTTCTACAATACTTTTAATTCGCACAGTTTATACCCAGGTTTTAGATGTAAAAAAAAAATATATATACAATAAATTGTCAATGTAGGTTAGAAAATGTTTCCGTATTCGAGCGCTCCCATTCTATTTTATTATGGTGCTAGAAGCACAACACAAATGCACGGTGACTTTTTATTACACATAAAACCACTCAGTGCCACATAATTATATGCTACATAATTACACTGCACTCAATGCAACATGCACTCCACATAGTACCAATCAGTGCCACATAATTACACGCCACAAAATTACACTCTAATCAATGCAACATAAAAACACTCCACATAATACCACTCAGTGCCACATAATCACACGTCACAATTACACTATATTCAATGCAACATAAATACACTCCACATAATACCACTCAGTGCCATATAATTACACGCCACATAATTACACTCTACTCAATGCAATATAGATACACTCCACATAATACCACTCAGTGTGACATAGTTACACGCCACATAATTACACTCTACTCAATGCAACATAAATACACCCCACATACCTCTCAGTACCACATAATTACAAGCCACATAATTACACTATACTCAATTCAACATAAATACACTCCACATAATACCACTGTGCCACATAATTACACGCCACATAAATACACTCCACAAAATACCACTCAGTACCACATAATTACACACCACATAATTACACTCTACTCAATGCAACATAAATACACTCCACATAATACCACTCAGTACCACATAATTACACACCACATAATTACACTCTACTCAATGCAACATAAATACACTCCACATAATACCACTCAGTGCCACATAATTACACGCCACATAATTGCACTCTACTCAATGCAACATAAATACACTCCACATAAATGCACTCTATGCCACATACCACCAATCAACATAAATGCACTCCACACATGACCCAATTTCACTGAGCATAATTTCACTCAACACCGCAGTTCCAGGCCACACTATTCAACTCCACACATTTCCAATACACACCACATAATTACACACCAAACAACATATTTCAACTCCACAGCTCCACAACTCCACAATCCACAACGTACCTCCAATCCAACCATATAGTGGCACCACCTGAGCACCAAACATCACTCACCACCACCATTTTGCATCAGCGCACCACCTAAGCATCACCTAAGCATTACCTAAACATCACCTAAGCATCACGTCAGTCTGCCCTTGGAATCTGGCATCTGTTGATTCTCCCCTAGTGTCCGTCTGCTGCTCGTGTTTACAACCTTCACTCCCCCGTTATTTATGTCTTGCTCCCCCATAACAAAAAAAATAACAAAAAGCATGACAACAGGCAGGAAGAAGTTGCCAGCAGTGCAAGTACAAAAAAAACTAAAAGACATTTTTTATGTTAAAATCTTTTTTTAATCAGGTTGTTCAGTTGTATATAATGTCGTCTTGGTTTGTATAAAGGTAACAAAAATGCTTAACACTTTTTATTATAACTTTTCAACATGATGCACAGCAGCCACAATGCTCTACAACATAGCCAAAAGTTCTGGCTAAACACATAAGGTCCCAAAGGCGAGACCTATTGGCTATGCCAATGCTTGTTTTGGGTTTCCATGAGCAGGGACGCGCTCTTTAGTGTCCTGCCCACGTGCCAGGAGCTCAACTGCGAAAGCAGAGTCTTAGTGCCCCTTGGATTTGTTGTTGTTGCTGCCCTCCTGGGGCCAAGGAGGCTCCCCAGCTGTTGCAGGCCCCATTGTGCAGACCCCAAAATGAAGATGCCTACATGCGCTGGTGACGAACAAAGGTCATGACCCATTGTAGGCCGCTGTGGCTGCTGGACACACACACAGCATGCTTGTTTTGTTTAGGCGCTAGGAGACCATTTAATTTATGGACTGGCCAAAATTAAAAGGATACAATTTTCCAAAAGGGGTGAGGTTGGATAAGAACAGTAAGCGCACTTGCTCCATAAACTGAATCCTTTGACTTTAGCAGGCCCTCTCAGACAGGAAAGCTCCCATTACCAGGCCCCACAGGAGCTGATATGTTTCAAATAAGTGGACGTTACAGCGTAACAGCAATAGTGACTGAAAGAACAGTAACAATAAGTAATGTTTATAAAGCAGCTGGAGCGGTGGTCTGCGTGCCGTTTTTCATCCAACCCACGAAGCACACTGGGGCCCCTTTTAGAAAGATAATTCCAGGAATATTTGCATATGACAATAACGTGCCTTTCGTAGAAGTGCTTGAAACTGAAAGAACACGGCAGGCACTTGTGTTAAAGATGAAGCTTACACCCGAAAAATGTCCGTATTGTGCTAGTCTAACTGGTTGCATGAGTTGTACAGATGGAGCTAAAACTCAGAAGGATTCACAAGTATTAAAACATGCTTAGCCATGGAAGGAGTTTGCTGTTGCACCTGGAATCAAATCTGGTTATAGCAGACTTGAGGTCGCAGTCGCACAGCTCCCAGCGCCTCACAGCACAATGCACACATTGGTAATCATATAAAGGGTTCTAATATGGTGGAAAGTACTCCTTTCATGCCAGGGCACCTCTGTTTCACTAAATTGTGTGATCCTCGGCAAACCTCTTGCTTCTTGTCGCCAAGTATACGCCTCAGGCAAACAGGAAATGATCTGACAGCATAGGTACACCCAATGTAAGAAATATATAGAAACACCGACCGTGAAGACGAGGCTCAGCCCACCCATTCAATGTAGGCTTCTAGACCCTCTTAACAAGAAGGATGCAGACAGCGGAAAGCAAAAAGTCTGAACTGAAGCTATTTACGGTGACACATACTTAGAAACGCCCAACACAGTGCAAAAACAGAAACAGCATTTGAAAGCGTAAAAGCTCTCTTGGCTTAATTGAATATGTTGTTTCCACCTAATCGATCCTTCGGTAAACATTCTCAAGACTAACGGCTGACCTTCGCCGTGCAGAGTATCAGTCTCTGTGATTATAGTTCTTCCATTTGTCTTCGTCCTGGGGATCAATAAAAGTGTTTGATCTTGTAATTACTCTTGCTGAAGGCGGTCTTTCTGACAAAACAAATAGCACCTGTGGGGGATGCCATGGTGGTGTGGAGGTGGGGGGTGGTCACGCGCTGGGCATGCACACACCCCTAGAAGTTATTTGTTGCATCCCGTTCAGAATGACCCAGGTGGAGAGCACCTTCCAGCAGTTCTTTTTAGGTCTCGCCTACGCAGCGCGCATGCGCTGCATAGGAGAGACCTTTAGAAATCGGCACAGCTTTCCCTGCAAAAACGTGCACGCGTTGCATTGCTTCCAATGGCAACGCGTGCACGTCTGGCGATTCACTTGCGGGAGCGAGCAGCTGGCGCCATATGTTAATTATCGCGCCTTGCCGCTCGCTCCCGCAAGGGAATCGCGCTGGCCCCTCCTTTCGCCCCTCCCTCTGCTGACGCGCGAGGCGCGCGCTTGTGCTTGTTTTATTTTTTATGAGATATCGTACTTCCAACTTGCTGCCCGCCGGCACTTTGTCTCATGCTTATTCTAAAATAATTGTCCATTCCAGAGGGAATGAAAATAACCACGTACGTTCTCGATTCATTATGCGATTTTAGTATTACTCTCATTCTAACTTTTATTCGCGTCCACTCATTGGCTGTTTTTCTTCAGATCGTCCCCGCTCTCCAAATCTCGTACTAAACGCTTCTTCGCCACCAGCCTTAGTATTCGTTTTGTCTTCGTGGCATGCCGCCTTTCTAACACATTTATATTCTTTTATCAGTCTTAGGTGTAGAGTGAAGCAACACGACTTATAGCGCAAATGTGAAAAATGCTTCGAATTAATTGTTTGGTCAGTGGTGCGTGTTTCAAAGCTGTAATTGATTCGTGACTTGCAGTAAGAAAGTAACCCGTCGCGGAAACCTACGTGAATGGATATGAGACTGTAAGCAACGTCAGAGTGTAGGTCTGGGTCCCAATTAACTGTCGCTGATTAGCAAACCAGTTTAGCTCCAAAAAAGCGTCACGCATTTGTAAATCAGGGCAGTTTTAAAATGATTAAGACCCACTACATGTGGTAAGGGACGAGAGACTACACGCATTTGTGCTTGCTGCAGGGAATGTTTGTTCCAGTTTCAGATTGTTCAAGTGGAAAAACCGCCCCTGATCATAACATAGGACCACAAAAAACCAAACTTAAAAAACAGCCTTTACACTGATCTGAGAGACCACCGCTTAAGATATTGCCAGATTGCCCTTTAGGCAAGACCGTCGCTGTCTGTAAGTTGTCTCATTAACTCAGCCTGGTTACGTTATTGTCCAGGTTGCTATTCGCTCATTGCTCATCGTTTTGACTTGTTGACTGCTCTAGTTTGTTAAACGTGTTACGGACATTTTTTGAGTAGCTTGATTTTTCTTGAACAAATAAAAAAAATAAGGCTGGCTTATTTTGGTCGTTTTTTTACTTGATATGAGCTGAATTTCTTTCAGTTGCTACACAGTGGTTAAACAGATTTTTAAATTCTACGCAAAACACCATTGCTCCCCCTTCAGTTTCTTCATAGTTTAAACCGCTTGTATATTTGGTTTCTGAAGGGTCATTCGCTAACAGTATCTGAGCCCGTGGCAATGAGATCAAATCTCACTACCTAATATGCCTGGCCATCAGCAGTGTCTATTAACGCAGTTTTCCAATTTTGAATGACAATCTGTACACAGGGGCGTAACGCAGGTCCTTTCAGCGCTGATGGCTCCCAGCCTTTCAGGGGCCCCATTTAGCCCAAGGCCAATGAAAAGATGTGAGAGACTAAGGGCCCCTCTTCGGGCAGTAGCAATGTACATAAAATATGCATATACTGTCTAGACAGGTTAGATGTGCTAAAAAGCAGTATTGTCATAAGCCATGGTGCAACAACATCAACTGTTGCATGGCTAAATACTTATAAGGTCCCAAAGGCGAGACCTATTGGCTATGCCAATGCTTGTTAATATAAGCTAACAGCGCTCATGGAAACTCTCCGTAGTGGTATTACATAAGCACCAGAGGCTTGCTGCCGGACTGTGGGGGCTGTTCCACACCACGCCTGCATAATGGCTTCAGATTGCTGTTGACCTGCCTGCCTGATGTCAGTTGGAGAGGAAACTCTCCGGCTGGGATATCCCTCCCTCCCATCTGTTTTGAGTTGAAACGTATATATATATAACTAACAGAACATTTCGTGAAAGGCCATTAATTAATCCGCACGATTCTAAAGTTCCTCTAGCAAAATAAACCGGAGCAACACTACGTAATTCTGATGAAAGGCAGGACACCAGCAAAAGCCAACAGAATTATCAGTGCAGCCACGGGCGGCCAGACACTGCTCATAATTATCCATAATGGCCACTGTTCCCACGGGGCAAGGAGCTAAGCTTCTAGGCGCATGACCAGGCTAGCAGTGCGGGAGTACTACACTTCACTAGCCATATATGAGCGCGCTAATGAGCAGGAGGTTCCGAGCAGGCAGCACCCAGGCATGGAGACAGCTACGGCTTACTCTGTCTCCACACTAGTAGGAAAACACCAACAGAGACATTGCATCAGCAGTTCACGCAGCGGCATCACAGAGAATTCATAATATTTAATCAATTCGGATTCTCTCTGCTTAGCTGGTGTGCTTTGTTTAAAAATTAGGCTCAAGTGCCTGCGTTGTTCGAATCCCGTCGGAGCCATCCACATACCAGCCCACTACTTCTGGGCAGTCCCCAGACGACTTAAATTGTTGCCATAAACTAGACACAGGACAAAGGCGAGGAGGCATGCCTTCCGATGCACTTTAGCATCAATGGACCATAAAAAGAAGCAAGTAACGTGTCAGGAGGGGTGAGGGACGGGAAGGCAGCCCTAGGAACAAGAACAAGGAGGAGTGGCAGGGGCATGCAGCCACATGTGAGGGAGAAAAGCTCCATTAAAATACAAGCAGTTACAGGCGCCGAGCTGAACACAGGCAAACACTAACAGGAGCAGGAAAGGAGAAAGAAAAAAGTCCCCAAACTACAAATAAACAACCAAAGCGTAATAATACAGTACTTAGTCCCTGCTGTGTGGGAGGAACAGAAAGACAAACAGGAGGGACAAAGAGAACGATTGACCACTAGTAAAAGAGGATTTTTAAAGGACACTGAAACAAACAAATGGCCTGCAAGGGGATGGCTTTAACCCCACAAGAGAAGTTACAATAGGTCTCGAATGCTCGACCTAAAAAAGTGGCTTGTGATGTCTCAGTGCTGGTGTGATGCGGTTGTTCTCTAATTTGAAATTTATTATTTTACAGGTAGGAACCCAATCCCCAGTAAATACATCTCCCTCTTGATTAATGTGGGAAGTCATAACGTACCAGAACAGCCTGAACAAACATATTTTTTATAGTCCCATGTCTTGAACATGTACTAGTTTTCAAAATGTTACAATTAGAATTTGGAGATTTTAAAAGACATGCCATGACTTGTATTCTGCTTTTCATCTTGACCCGTAGGCCCCAAATCACTAGTATGGTTTGAAAGAACAGTGCCTATTTGGTCCTTTTTATTAATGTAGACTGGAAAATACAGATCATATAAGCATACATTTCACTGCAATATATGCAAACTTGTGTAATACCAAACCGAAAATAACGCTCCATAAATCTAACGTAACACACCAACATACCAGCGAGGAAAAAACAGCCAGGAAAGGGAGACCCTAGCAATGATTATATGTTTTTAAAAAAAAAACTTGTATTTATCTTTTCGTCAGCAACATACAAAGGGGTCGATTCCGATTCGGGCCGGAAAAAGCACCGACCGACTCGGATCCGGAAAAAATACCGACCGACACGTACCAGTGGCGCCCGACACGCCAAGTACGATGCAAGCCGCGATAAATCCGACCGACACGTCAGGAAACCAAGCCGACCGACCGAGCCGCTCGGAAAATAGCAATCCGGCCGGAAAAACACGCGAATCCAACCGACCGACACGCACCCGGAACAAATCCGACCGAATCGTACCCGCCAACTCCAACCTGCAAAGTACGATGCAAGGCGCGAAAAACACGACCGAGTCGGACGGAGGACAAGCCGTACGACCGACACGCATACAAAACCGAGCCGAAGCAACACAATACACCGCGACCGACGCGTACGCAGCATACAAAACTGCACAAACACAGCGTGAACGAAACGGAAAACACCGTACGAGACCAATGCAGGGTCCGACTCGGTCACAAGAACGTTTCCAACATACACAAACAGCACAAAGGAAAAATCAACCAAAAAAAGGCCAAACAAGCAATTACCAAGCCAATAAATACTGGGGGGGTGGGGACAGAGAACAAAGACACACCAACAACTCCACCTATATAAAGGACACAAATCACTACCATGAGCCTTTGCAAATGCCATTCCACTGCCAGCACCCAAGAGAAAGCAACCACACACCCACAGCTCATCCCTCACACAAGCCACACACCAGCAGCACACCAACAAATACCTACCTCACATACACCCAGCACAACACACACCCACACACCCTCACCTGCACACCAACACACACATCACCCACTATCACCACCCATCACCATGCCCCCCAAGAAGAATCCCAAGTTCCTAGATAGTGAATTGGAAGTCATGGTAGACGAGATCCTCAGGGTGGAGCCACAGCTGTTTGGCACTCTGGTCCAACAGACCCCCATGTCGCAGAAAACCAAGATGTGGGAGAGGATCATCAACAGGGTGAACGCCCAATCACCATGTCGGCGCACAAAGACCGACATCCAGAACAGGTGGTATGACGTGCGCAGGAGGGTCCGGGAGCTGCTCAAGAAAGACTACCACCTGAGCCAATACACCGGCAGTGGCCCTCCTGCCAAGCCAGTATACCTCAGGCCCTGGGAGGAGAAGGTGCGGGCCATCCTTCCGCCAGTGAGCGTATATGGACTAGAGGACATCCCAGAGCCTGGTGAGTACACAACAAATGTACACAATAAACTGCCACAAAACACACACATCACTGTCAAGGGAGAGTCAAACCATGCACTCATAGCAATTACACAGCAACTAGAACAGAATCATCCCAAAATGTGTATGTCAGTCAGATAAACACAACACATGCCATCAAAAAAGTCACATCCAACTGTGCCAACACATGTACAAACACAACCACAACTACAGCTAGGCAGTGGCACAAATAGAACTAACACACACATCCACACATGTAGCCACCACAACAACACCAACACACAGTGAAGACCACTCAAAGGAAGGAATTCTGTGTATGCTGGCCAAGTCAGTGTAGCCAATAGCATCATGGGAGTCGCAGTCACACATATTGCCCCCCCACAACTGTCCCATCAACACCACCCTGAACCATGCTCACATCACAGGGAGTGGAGAAGGACTCACAAGATGGCTGACACTGGCTACTGCTGTGGGGAGCACAAGGCCCTGCTGCCAACTGTGCACCAACAAACAGCAGGACACCACTGACTGACATCCTGAGAGACAACTTACACTCCCTGCAATGCAAGCACGTTCCATGGTGGGATATCTGGCTGGCTGGCTGGGTGGGAAGGGGGACTTGCAGCACTGACCATAGTCACCAGCACCTCCCCTCACACCCCCCCAACACAAACTCCACAGTACCCACCTGGTAGAATGCAATGCCCTCCATCCTAACACAAGATCCCACAAAGCACCACCACCCTGGGTTATGTTGTGTGAAGCACAGGGACACTCTTGGGACTCTTAGCCAAACAACTGCCAGGACAACACTCCCAGCCATCCTGTCAGCACAGCCAGCCCACCCCACAGGGAAGCAGAGTCAAAAGGAAGGAAGCATGGGCATGCTGGGAAGGGGGTGGAGGCAATAGCATGATGGGAGTCGTAGTCACAGACATTGCTCAGCCTCACAACTGGCCCATCAACACCACCCTGAACCATGCTCACATCACAGGGAGTGGAGAAGGACTCACAAGATGGCTGACACTGGCTACTGCTGTGGGGAGCACAAGGCCCTGCTGCCAACTGTGCACCAACAAACAGCAGGACACCACTGACTGACATCCTGAGAGACAACTTACACTCCCTGCAATGCAAGCACGTTCCATGGTGGGATATCCGGCTGGCTGGGTGGGAAGGGGGACTTGCAGCACTGACCATAGTCACCAGCACCTCCCCTCACACCCCCCCCAACACAAACTCCACAGTACCCACCTGGTAGAATGCAATGCCCTCCATCCTAACACAAGATCCCACAAAGCACCACCACCCTGGGTTATGTTGTGTGAAGCACAGGGACACTCTTGGGACTCTTAGCCAAACAACTGCCAGGACAACACTCCCAGCCATCCTGTCAGCACAGCCAGCCCACCCCACAGGGAAGCAGAGTCAAAAGGAAGGAAGCATGGGCATGCTGGGAAGGGGGTGGAGGCAATAGCATGATGGGAGTGGTAGTCACAGACATTGCTCAGCCTCACAACTGTCCCATCAACACCACCCTGAACCATGCTCACATCACAGGGAGTGGAGAAGGACTCACAAGATGGCTGACACTGGCTACTGCTGTGGGGAGCACAAGGCCCTGCTGCCAACTGTGCACCAACAAACAGCAGGACACCTCTGACTGACATCCTGAGAGACAACTTACACTCCCTGCAATGCAAGCACGTTCCATGGTGGGATAACTGACTGGGTGGGTGGGTGGGTGGGAAGGAGGTCTGGCTGTCAACCAAACACAATCAATGCAGACCATGTTCACACCCCAGAGAATACATAGAAATGCCCAAATAATGCAGGACAATGTGCCACACCAATATCAACCCCTGACTGTGACGACTTAGGACAATACAATGTACAGGCCCGCACCCCGAGGCACAGTCACAACTGTCAGGTGTGTCAACCACTGATGCCTGCAGAAACATGACATACATTGTTTGTGTCTCCCAAAAACAGGTGATGATAGGGACACAGCAGCAGACGCTGAGGAGTCCCAGTCCCAGGCTCAAGAGGATGCCGAGCTCACTGGCGTCGTACAGCCTCTGTCCTCCTCGGACGATGAAGAACAACCTGGCACATCCGGTGCAAGTCAACATGCTGCACCAGCAGGACCACCAGCTGCAGCACCAGCAGGTCCACCAGCTGCACCCCCTGCACCCACCCCTCCAACGACTGTCACCACGAATACCATCCCTGCCGACATGGACAGAATAAGGAACAACACCAGCGCAGTGACCCTGGACCAACCTGGGGCCATGGACACCACCACCACCACCAACCCCCGAGGTGGACCAGGGTTATCTGTGCGTGCAACTGCACACACTGCACATGTCAGCAGGGGTGGTGGGAGGGGTGGGAGACAGAGGTCGCTGCTTGCAGACGTTGCTGGTGTGCATGAAGACCCACAACTGGTACGCATAGCTGATGCGTACCAGTCCAGCACCGGAGAGCTCAGCCAGGTAGTGGGGCTCCTCAGAGACATCAAACAGCAGCAGGCTGCCCATCATGCCCGCTTGGACTCCCACATGTCCCATGTGGAGTCACACATGTCACGTGTGGACTCCCACATGTCACGTGTGGACTCCCACATGACCCGCGTGGAGTCCAAGTGGGATGTACTACATGAGATGACGGCGGTGCACAGGGACATTTTACAATGCCTCCGCCAGATGAACAGCAACCAGTCCACACCTCCCTGTGTGCCAACAACATCTGGTACCGAACAAACTGCAACTGCCACAGGGAGGGAGGAGGACTCTGGCGGAGAGTCCCCTGCACCGCAGCAGCCTGCACTTGAGGGCCCCCCCCAAGAAGAGGGGTCGTCCGAGGAGGGGAAAGTGAGAGGCTGATGGCCAAGCGCAACTCCCAGGAAGCCTGAACCTGTTCTGGATTTTCGCCTTTGTGCACAGACTGTTCACCCTGTTGATGGCAACACTACTCCCACACATTGCATGGGGAGTACAAGTTGGAACAATGTGTCAGACAACTGTGGCCCCGATACTGGGGATCCTGTCTACCTGGACTTTCTATTCATCTAGGAACTTGGGATTGCAAGATTCATGTACAGCACAATCCATCCTATGCACTATTATCACAGATGTATCACAATAAACACAATAATACACCATACTTGCCTCTGTCGTGATTCCAACGTGGGTGCTGTTATGGGGATGATGAACAACAAAATTACACTGTGTATGCGAACTGCAACAGCAAGGACAACACAGGCATGTGAGTACAGGCAACGTGACACATATGAGGGAGACACACCACCAGGGCTACACAACACATACACACCTAGGCCATCTGACTCATTGCCTACACTGATGTTGCCAGGGAAGACGGTGCAATGCACAGACACCACACCCATTCCCAGTTGTAGTCAAGTAGCCCACAGGTGCAGTAAGCAAATGGCAGTCAAATGTGTGACCACAGACAACGCACATCACTAAGTGAAGCACAGGTTTATTACACAGTAGCAACATGCCGTAACCACTACAGATGCAAGGTAACCCCACCTGGTAGCGGGCACACAGTCAACAACTG
This sequence comes from Calotriton arnoldi, assembly GCA_963921515.1. Lineage (NCBI taxonomy): Eukaryota > Metazoa > Chordata > Amphibia > Caudata > Salamandridae > Calotriton > Calotriton arnoldi. Next base: position 375,964 of record CAWUFW010012778.1, on the reverse strand, counting down.
TAGACAGAAGGAAGTCCATGGGTGTGGCGCACATCACCTGTAGGGACACAACAGCTACCAGCCTGGATGTGCAATCACGTTGTCGGTGGACACAGTTGACCAAACGAATCTGAAAGTACCCTGTGAAGGACAGAAATGACACACAGTCAAAAGCAATGGAGTACAGGACAGAACAGCAAAACTCATGCACAATACATGTTACAAGATACCCACCCAGAACCAAGTTAGCATGTGAACACTGTTGGGGAGTACAGCCCACCTGTAAGCACACATCGCAACACACATCCAGTCAAGTAGCCCATGGACACACTCCAACAGCACCAGAGCACCACCCACACATCATGCCAACTCACATCATTGACATGACACCTCAGGATACTCACATTCAGCTAAAGAAGTTGGTGATGAGCTGTGTGCGGACATCACCATCACCATCATCATCATCATCGTCACTGGCATCGTGTTCCAGGCCAGGATCCTCCACAGGTGGCGGATGTTGGTCATCGTCATCCTGGATGAGAGGCAACTCCTTCCGCACTGCCAGGTTGTGGAGCATGCAGCAGACGATGATAATCTTGCACACTTTCGCAGGGGCATATGGGAGGGACCCTCCGGTCTTGTCCAGGCAGCGGAAGCGGCTCTTCAGGAGACCAAAGGTCCGCTCAATCACTCTCCTGGTCCGACCATGTGCCTCATTGTAGCGCATCTGGGCAGGTGTCACAGGGTTCCTGAGGGGTGTCAGCAACCACGGCATGTTGGGGTATCCCGAGTCACCTACGGACAGACAAGTGCACATCAGCTGACTTGGAAAAGTGGGCGGAATACTACAGATCAGATCACACACAATGGCACAAAGTCAGTACACACCGACAAGCCAGGCACGCTGGTTCTGCATCTGTGCCATCAACCTGGGGATGCGACTACTCCTCATCACAAAGGCATCGTGTGCTGAACCAGGGAAACGGGCACACACGTGTGTGATGGTCATGTCTGCAAGACACACCACCAGTGCATTGACCGAGTGGTAGTGCTTGCGGTTCCTGTAGGCCTGCTCCTGGGCCTGTGGTGGTACCAAAGCCACATGTGTCCCATCAATGGAGCCAATGACATGCGGCATCCTCCCCAGGGCATAAAAGTCACTCTTCACGTCAGTGAGTCGTCGCAGTCTAGGGAAATAGATGTACCGGTTCAGGAAGAGCAACATTGCCGCCAAGAAATCGCGGAGCACACGGCTGAACATGGTCTGTGACATCCCACCAGCAGACGCCACAGTATGTTGGAAGGTACCGGTGGCAAAGAAGTGTAGGGCTGCCATCACCTTCACCTTGGGGGTCAGCGCTGTAGGATACGGCCGGCCAGGCTGCAAATGTGGGGACAACTGCACTGCCAAATCCTCAATCAGCTGCCTGGTGAAGCGGTACCGTCGGATGCTGTCCCGTTCCACCATCGTTGCCAGGTCTGGGAATGGCCGATGGACAGCAGGAGCCCTGCAGTGCAGAGGAGAAGTAAGCAAGATCGTCAGTCACCCCACATATGCGGCATTGAACACACTCAAGATCCCAACATACATCATCATGAGGCACAACTACATGAAGTGTGCAGTACCGGAACGACATGTATGGTACATACATGGCCAACATCTGTCAACACGGTCCTACAGGTGGCATCAATTTGTCCCAGGTTGGCCCATTGGATATCATGATGCTGTGTCACAGTCACCCCCAGTGACATGTGAGGACAGATGTGCCCCAGGCACCACAGCTCAACGACAGGCACATTCCCAGGGACCCTGTAATGCCACATGGACACTGGCATCACCTGGAGTATCATGTGTACACCACAACAAAACAAACATGACCCCCACAGGTAGTGGCCACACTTGCCATGGCAGGAGAGCCATGGACGTCTGTGACACACACGCACAACATCAGAGTCCATGCACACACAACGTGGATGTGGAGACTGTCTCCCATTGTGCACATGAAATCAGAGACATTGTAAACACTACATGCACAAAGACTGTGGAGGGCCATCACTATTGTGCCACTGGGACACCCTGGCTCAAACATACCGTCCCACATGGGACTCACGGGGTATGTGACATGACATACACAAACACCACTGTGAAATGTGACCATGGCACATGCACAGATATGAACAGTTGCACATCACAGTGGTCACGTACACGTAACACCCAGGATCCTGTCCCCATTAACACGTGCACAGCCTGGGGGTGGCTGCCCACAGGTGACACCCACAGGACAAAATGTACACCAACATACACACAATAGGAAATGCAGCCTTACATGCCTTATGATAAGGTTTGGACAGGCTGTCGTGATGTAGGTGTGCCCCTCACTCCCTGGGAGCTATCTGTGGCTGGCATATGTCCATCTGAGACAGGCATGCTGACATATGCCAGTCACATGTACAGTGATGCGTTGAACAGCAATGGACCGATCGGTGCCTCCGGCCGGCCCATTGCTTTCAATGTGTGCGGGTACGCGTTGTACCCCTGTGCGCGTTGTACTGCAATGGACCGATCGGTGCCTCCGGCCGGCCCATTGCATTCAATGTGTGCGGGTACGCGTTGTACCCCTGTGCGCGTTGAACAGCAATGGACCGATCGGTGCCTCCGGCCGGCCCATTGCTTTCAATGTGTGCGGGTACGCGTTGTACCCCTGTGCGCGTTGTACTGCAATGGACCGATCGGTGCCTCCGGCCGGCCCATTGCATTCAATGTGTGCGGGTACGCGTTGTACCCCTGTGCGCGTTGTACTGCAATGGACCGATCGGTGCCTCCGGCCGGCCCATTGCTTTCAATGTGTGCGGGTACGCGTTGTACCCCTGTGCGCGTTGTACTGCAATGGACCGATCGGTGCCTCCGGCCGGCCCATTGCATTCAATGTGTGCGGGTACGCGTTGTACCCCTGTGCGCGTTGTACTGCAATGGACCGATCGGTGCCTCCGGCCGGCCCATTGCTTTCAATGTGTGCGGGTACGCGTTGTACCCCTGTGCGCGTTGTACCTCAATGGACCGATCGGTGCGCACCCATTGACAATGGGCTTGCCTGGCAACGGACGCGTTTTCGAATATTCGAACGAGTCGGTTGCTGGAAAATCAGTTGGTCACCCACAACAATGTTGCAAAATCATGTATGTCATGAAGTTGAAAGTTTGAAGGATGCTGTGGGCGTGTTTTGGTGCTGCTATTCCATGGATTGGCCAGATTCAGAAGATGCAAACGACTTGGACCTATCACTTTGGACACAAGGGACAGTATCTGCCTCTCCAGCACATATATATTGCTGCATGTTCCCCTGAGAGCCCACTTGCCTGCACTACATGCTCCAGGACGACATCTGCCACTGCACTGCTGCTGTCTCTGCCCCTCTGGACCCTGCAATGGCACGTACTGTGGAGAGAGCCCCAGCCTTCAGCCTTGAAGAGAACCAGGCCCTGCTGGACAGCCTACTTCCACAGTACAGCAAGCTGTATGGGACACCAGGGGAGCAGGTGAGTGTTCTGTGCACTGCCTTTCTGAATGTGCATTTTGTCTGACTAGCAAGGCTGAGAGTCAGCACACCACTGGCTAGCAGGCTCACTGAGTAGTTGTCACCCCCATAGTGTGTAGTGACTTGCACTGGACAGGTATGGTGCAGTGACAGTGCTTCTGAACAGGGTTTTACTCCCCATGCTATGATACCATGTAGTGACTTCTGGAAAACTGTCCATGGGCAGCCGTGCACTGCCTGGGTACACCATGTGCCCCTGTGATTGCGACATGTATATGCAACTGTGTCATGCACGGATATGTTGCATGTGTAGTAATGGCCTTATCACTTTGTCATCCTGACAGGCTTCTGCCCATCGGAAGCATGAGATCTGGAAGGACATCGTCCGGGCTGTCCGGTCCGTGGGGGTCTACAAGCGCCGGATCCGCAACTGCCAAAAGAGGTGGCAGGACCTTCGGGGCTGGACCCGGAGGATTGCACGGGTCCAGCTGAAGCTGTCGCCTCCTCGCAGGAGGGGCGGAACACGGACCCTGACCCCCCACATGCTCAGGATCCTGGCGGTGGTCTTTCCAGACCTGGATGGGCAGCTGAAGGCCAGAGAGCAGCAAGGAGGGGGTGAGTCAAAGACTGCACTGTGTACTCTGTCTAACATGTTATGTGCCCTCCTCGGGCCAGGTTGAACTGCCACAGTACAGCAGTCATGTTGTCCAGGAGCCATGTCCCTCTATTGTGCACTGCCCACTCCTCATCTGATACCCAGGTGTGGCCCTTACATGCAGGGAATTCTGTCACTTAGGACTGTGTCCTTGCAGTTTGCTTGACTCAAGGTGGGAGACAGCATCTGTTTCCCTGACTCTGTGGTGGGCATCATGGGTGGGTCCATTGCTTACACAATGCCTGTATTCTGACATGTATTCAGCGTGTTACTTTGATCTGTGGTCCAATTGCTGAGCTGATCCACCACATGTGGCTGGGGTACCTGGCACACACCCATGCTGCGGGTGGGAACAATGTTTGGGCCCCAGGAGTATGTATATGACGTGTGTCACACATACTTAGCCAGCTGCCTACAGTCCAGGGCTCATCCCTCATTCATGTGGGGCTGGACAGTCATGCCTACTCCAGGCCATACAATACACTCTGTACTCCCACTCCCGTGTATCAGAGGACACATTGTGCACAGTGATTTGACCCCTCAGGTGTCTGCCTCTGTGTCAGTGTGCTGTGGATTAGTCGCCAGGACTGCTGTGGAGTTTCTTGGTAGGGGCTCAGCATGCCACTGGAGATGTGACCATAGGAGACGATACTTGTGTGACACATAGGTGTCTGATCAGCTGCCCATGCAGACTGGGGCATGTAAATGTGAAGTTCAGGCAGCTGTTCCCCATGCACAGCAGAGTGTGAGGGGCTCAGGTTCAGAGGGTAGTGTCACAGGTCTCCCATATGTCCAATAGGTATGACCTGGACAGATGAGGGTTAAGAGGATGTGTTGTGGGGGGATGTACATGTGCACTTGTGCAGCTCCAGGACTTGCATTCCCCATGACCTACTATTGTGACACAGTGCAGAGTGTTGTTGTCTGGCTGCAAAGTCATACATCACTGAGACAGTGATGTATGACTTTGCAGTCATGCCTCCGCCATGGCATGTGTCTACTGATTGGTGATCCTGCAGGGGAGTGACATGTGCTACATGCACACCATAGTGGCGCTGGCTATCAGGACATGGGTGCATCATGGTGTCTGTCGCTGGTATGCATCACATGCATTTCCTATTTGACTCTGGGCATCCCTTACATCCGTAAACCTGTACTGACTCAGTGGCAAGAGCTGTGATGTGTCCACACCGTGTCCTCTGCACTGTCCAACTACTGTGTACTTGGTGCATGTGTCAACACTGGGGTGTTGCAATCCAACAGACACCAGACAGATGGGTGCAAGGCCATGTGGGATGTGAGTGCCATGCTTGGCATCAGACTGACAATTGACTTCTCCTGTTCAATTAGGGCACTTTTAGCAATGTACAACTAATGATGCCAGGGCTTGCTCTGTAATGTGCTGTGCTCACAGTGGTGTGTGCGTTTGGTGCAGGTGACTGATGTCTGTCTGTTTCCCCATTGTTTGCAGATACATCCACGGCCACGGAAGGGGACAGCTCCACGGACCAGGAGGAGCCGGAGAGCCAGACTGGGTCAGCAGCCGAGGAGTGGTCGGAGGGACCCAGTGGCACGGAGGGCGAGGGGAGCCACACCGAGGAGTCCTCAGCAGCATCCACCTCAGCTGAGGACCAGAGCAACTCGGAGGATGACTCCCTTGTGGAGGCGGGTGTCAGCAGCCACCACACCCCAGCTAGTGTTGCTGTCCCCGCCACCACCAGCACCACCACCGCCCTCCCATCGGCTCCCATTCCCCAGGTCCGTGGAGGCTCCCATGTCCGGGAGCGTGTCTCCTTTGGGCCAGGCACCGCACCCCCTGCCCCTGTGTCCCCTGCTGCCCTGAGTGAGGAGTCTGTGTACCTCCTTCGCCAGCTCCATGTAGGGCAGACAGCCATGCTGAGTGTCCTCCATGCGCACACCGCGCTGTTGACTCAGCTGGTGTCGTTCATGGAGGGCATCTCATCGGGCATGTCTGACCTACAGAGGGGCAATAGGTCCATGGACTCCTCCCTGACGGCAGCAGTGTCCCTCCTCAAACGGTCCCTCACCCCTCCTGCCTCTGCTCCATCCACACTCCCCAGCACCTTACCCATCCCAGGCACACACACACTGGCACAGGCACACACCAGCACACACACATCCAGCACACTGACACACACGCCAATGACAAAACGCACACGCACGCACATTCAGGGGACTGAAGCCAGACTCACAGGGGATGGGGCCCTGGAACACACACACGCATCCACATGCACTGCGCAGTCCTCAGTTCCCTCTCCCTCCAAAGCACCCTCCCTTGCCTCACCTGCAACCCCAAAGTCACAGCAGCTCTTCCTCTGTGACCTCGGCCTCTTCCCCACCGATGAAGCTGCTCCAGCATCCCGGGGGAAGAGGAAGCCCACCCACACGGAGCAGAGTGCCCCTCGCCCCCGGACACCCTCCCCCAGGCGCAGACGGACTGAGGCCCCCACCCGCAAGTCCCCCCGGAGTGCTAAGAGCAAGACCCCGCCACCGCCCTGCAGCTCAGGCACAAGGTCTCCGTCCTCCATCCCTCAGGCCCCCACTGCACAGGTGCCCCCACCACACCCTGCCCCAGGTTCCCCCACCCACAGATATACCATCCCCAAGATGCTCCGGCCTTCTCCCCCTGCCACTTGCTCTCCCAGCACCACACCCCCCGCTGCGCTTGTCTGTGCCACTGATGTGGTGAGGGTGTCCCCCCTCTGTCCAACCCACCTTGCCTGTTCCCCATTCTCCTCCCCTGGAGGTAGGCACTGCAGTGGAGTCCACTACCGCCCTGTCTGACTTGGGCACTGCAGTGGCGGACCTGTCCACCCCATCTGCAGGGTCCACTGCAGTTGTGCCGGCACCCACGACATCTGTGTCATGCCCCCAGTTGTGCCGGCACACACCATGTCAGACACCTCCACTGCAGTTGTCAGTGGCTCTCCTGCACCCACCACCCCTTCCCTGACTCCCCTGGTGAGCCCTGATCCTGTCCCTGCGGTGCCTGGCCTGCCCCCGGTTGCCCCTCCTAGTGGATTGTCCCTGGTATTGTGCAGGCATGCGTAGGGTGACATCTGCCAGTGTCACCCTGTTTGAACTTTGACAATGGACTGGCCATTGGCCTTTGCTCTTTTTCAGGACTTCGTTTGGCCTCAACACATATGCTGAATAAAGCAACTTTCTTTTCTCTAGTGCTCATGCTTCAGATGTACATGTTGTTGGTGCAGCTAACCATGCCCTTGCTGCAGTGATGGTGATATCTGGTCTCATGATTATGAAGTGTTACTGTGCAGGAACCCATGTGGTCCAGGGGGAATGTGTCCTATCATGTGGTGTATCCATGTCATCAATAGCAGCATCTGAGGGTGTCATGTGTTCAGTATTTGGCAATGGGTTTCCTACTTACATTGGCAATTACATATCTGTGGCTTCCACCCCTGCACATCTGTTGTGCCTGCCATCGTTGCATTTGTCTACTTCCCTGACCGTGTTGCCATCTCCAGTGGACATGCAGGTTTGGGCATCAATGGGGAGGGACTCATCCGTGTAGTCAGTGCAACATTGCTATACAAGTGTGTTGGATCTGTGCTGATGATTCCGTTGGCACATCCATGACCAGGCTGATGTGATGGGAGCCCTCATTTGGTGCTAATTGTTGATTGTGTGACCAAGTGCTCAGCTGACATGATGGGGCCCTACTGAGGCAACATATGGCACAGCTTTCCTCACACAGGAGTGGAGTCCCCTCATGGCAGTGTGTACACGTGTGACATTGCCTGCGCCCAAGGTGTGTGTTGTATGTGCATGTCTGTGTGTTCACTTCCATTCATCTGCGCATGCTGTGATCCCTAGTGTTGTACCTGTTTGTGATGCTTGCTGACTTGAGCTATGTTCCCCCAAAGTCTTCTCCCTGTGTTCTCTGTGATGTGGGTGCATGGCACATTACTGGTCATCAGGGTGTCACCCATAGGTGTGTTTGCTGTCAGGGCAGAGTTTGTGTGCTGACGCAGATGGGTCACAGTCAGGTTTCCCTTTGGCACTTGTTGTTTGCCCCTGTCATGTGATTTCCAGTTTGTGTTATCTTTCAGTGATTGTGACACGTTGTGTGTGTGACTGCTGGCACTCCTTAGGGTCCGGGCTGCAATGTTGGTTGTTGTCTATGTGTGTTCTTTGTGGGTGACCTTGGCTTCTTCATTGGTGTGTGACTGTGGCTGGGATCCCATTGGTCGGTGTGGTATTGCCGTCATGTCCATGTACAGAGTAGTGTGCAGTGTGTCAGACATTCAGGAGTCTTGTTGAGTGTCCATGTGTGATGTGTTTCTACACCTTGGTTCCCACCCACCACCCTGGAATAGTCATGGGTGCATGTGCAATGTCACCAGTGCATGTGTACTTCACTGCTGCACATTGTTGGAGGTCGAGGGGTGTGGTCTTGAGTGTGTGCAGATGAGAGTTGTTGCCCGGCTAGTCCCCTGCCTCCATGTTGGCCTTGGCTTACTGGCCATGCTGATTGATTTGTGCTTGTGTAGGTGTGATGGTAGTTAGTTGCTCAGGACACCTGACTGTGGTTCACAGTGTGAACGACATTTAGCTTTGTCATCACAGTGGTATTTTTCTTCAGCCCAGGGTCACCACATTGTGGGGGCCCTGGGGGTGGTGCTGTAGTGTGTCTGTGTCTTGGTGTGTCAGTTGCTGTCCCTACGTGCCTGTGTGACATGTGTGATTTGTGCTCCCTCTCATCTGACAATGCCTGCTTGCCCACATAGGGGATTTGGATCCATGAGTTACCTTTGTGTGGCACTGTATGCACATCTGTATGATTGGTATTCAGGTCTCCTCATGTGTTGTGTGGTTGCCTGGGGACACTGGCACCCCCCTCACCTGTTGTGTATGATGTGCAGTGTGGGTCTGCCTGTTTGTGTTTGTGCATCTGCACCACTGCATTGGCATATCTTGGGTGTGCCATTGGCTGTATGTAGTTTGGTGGGTTTCCCCTGCTGTCCCTGGGACTCCTAGGTCATCGGTCAGCACAATGATCATGGTTTGTGTGTCCCATTGCTGCCATGGTATGGTATCTGTTCACCTCACATCTGCTGTCTCCACAGGGTATCTGCATTTGTGTGCCCATTGGTGCAAATATGTGGTTCTGCATTCTGATGGTCACTTCTGTCATTGTGTCATTGATGACTGTTGACGGTCTCAGCCCCCATGGGTGTTGTTTGTCTGCACATGGCCAAAGGAATGTTTCATTTGCACTGCAGTATTTGGCTCCCCCAATTTATGTTGCAATGGGACACATACACTACTTTGCCACAGATGAGTTTTTGGTTCTGTGACCAGGAATGATCCATGCAGTTTGGCAGTTGCAGCTCTTTCTTTGTTAACAATTACCTTTTGGTCACTGTGATGATGAGGGTGTAGACCCCATTGCCACAATGGTCAAAATGTGCTTCAGCTATGGACCCCACACTTACCTTTTGGTCACTGTGATGATGGGGGTTTAGGCCCCATTGCCACAATGGTCATGGGCTGCTTGCATTGTGGGTGCCACACACATATATGTGTGGCACATGTGCTAGGGGGTCACATTGTATGTTCAATGTCATGTTCGGTGTTGTAGGCATTTGACACAGCCTGCTCACACGCTTGTCATGGTGGTGGGGGATGTCTTAATCTTGCATTCCCTAGGTTGTGGTGTGCTTGTTGTGTCATGCATTGTCCATCCTATGAGTGGGGGTGGTAGTAGTGGTAGGCATCCAGCCCCCTGGCTAAGGGTGGTAGTAGTGGTAGGCTTCCTGCCCCCCTGGCTAAGGGTGGTAGTAGTGGTGGGCATCCTGCCCCCCTGGGTGAGGGTGGTAGTAGTGGTAGGCATCCTGCCCCCTGGCTAAGGGTGGTAGTAGTGGTAGGCATCCAGCCCCCTGGCTAAGGGTGGTAGTAGTGGTGGGCATCCTGCCCCCTGGCTAAGGGTGGTAGTAGTGGTGGGCATCCTGCCCCCCTGGGTGAGGGTGGTAGTAGTGGTGGGCATCCTGCCCCCTGGCTAAGGGTGGTAGTAGTGGTAGGCATCCAGCCCCCTGGCTAAGGGTGGTAGTAGTGGTGGGCATCCTGCCCCCCTGGGTGAGGGTGGTAGTAGTGGTGGGCATCCTGCCCCCTGGCTAAGGGTGGTAGTAGTGGTGGGCATCCTGCCCCCCTGGGTGAGGGTGGTAGTAGTGGTGGGCATCCTGCCCCCCTGGGTGAGGGTGGTAGTAGTGGTGGGCATCCTGCCCCCCTGGCTAAGGGTGGTAGTAGTGGTGGGCATCCTGCCCCCCTGGGTGAGGGTGGTAGTAGTGGTGGGCATCCTGCCCCCCTGGGTGAGGGTGGTAGTAGTGGTGGGCATCCTGCCCCCTGGCTAAGGGTGGTAGTAGTGGTAGGCATCCTGCCCCCTGGCTAAGGGTGGTAGTAGTGGTAGGCATCCTGCCCCCTGGCTAAGGGTGGTAGTAGTGGTAGGCATCCTGCCCCCTGGCTAAGGGTGGTAGTAGTGGTAGGCATCCTGCCACCCTGGCTAAGGGTGGTAGTAGTGGTAGGCATCCTGCCACCCTGGCTAAGGGTGGTAGTAGTGGTAGGCATCCTGCCCCCTGGCTAAGGGTGGTAGTAGTGGTAGGCATCCTGCCACCCTGGCTAAGGGTGGTAGTAGTGGTGGGCATCCTGCCCCCCTGGGTGAGGGTGGTAGTAGTGGTAGGCATCCTGCCCCCTGGCTAAGGGTGGTAGTAGTGGTAGGCATCCAGCCCCCTGGCTAAGGGTGGTAGTAGTGGTGGGCATCCTGCCCCCCTGGGTGAGGGTGGTAGTAGTGGTAGGCATCCTGCCCCCCTGGCTAAGGGTGGTAGTGGTGGTGGGCATTTGGCACCCCCTGGCTAAGGGTGGTTGTGGTGGTTGGCATCCTGCCCCCCTGGGTGAGGGTGGTAGTAGTGGTGGGCATCCTGCCCCCTGGCTAAGGGTGGTAGTAGTGGTGGGCATCCTGCCCCCCTGGGTGAGGGTGGTAGTAGTGGTGGGCATCCAGCCCCCCTGGGTTGGGGTGGTGGCGCGCATTCAGGCCCCTGTGTGCATATGTGGCATTGGTGATGGGCATCCCGCCCCTATGGTGCTGCTGGTGTAAGTATATTCAGATTCCCAGTGTATGTGTGTGATGTGTCGTGTACGTGTTGTATGTGTTTTGTGGTTGGTGTCTGACTTACCTTCTGCGCCGTACGCGTCCGTGCCTGTTCCGGTAGTAGATGTAGAATATTGGTATGATCGGGACGAAGGGATTCATGGTTGGTTCGTGTCGTTCGTCCTTCTCGTTGCTTCGCGTCGTCCTCGTCGCTTGGCTTCGTCCTCGTCGCTTCGCTTCGTCCTCGTCGCTTCGCGTCGTCCTCGTCTGTGCTGTGTTCGTCTCGTAGCCGTGGATCGTGTTGTGGCGCGATTCGGAGCTTATGTGCGCCTCTCCCGGATGCTTTGACGTGCCGTGCGTAGCGACGGGTTCGGCGCGTACGGAAAGCGCATCGTACTTGTCCGGCCGGACGGGGCTGCATTTTCCCTTCCGTGCGACTCGATTCGGCGTTTCCGGATTCGCCTCGGTCGGAGAACAGGACCTGGTTTGGGTGAGTACGGCTCGGCCGGAATTTTTGCTGTTGTGCGCATCGTACTTGCTCGTTCGGTGTGCTGTACGGATCGGTCGGGAAACTGGCTTTCGCATGGCTTTTTTCCCGACCGAATAGTATTGGGTGCGCCTCCGACCGAGATCGGAATCGGCCCCAAAGTGTTTATAATACGTTAATACGCAGGTACATTATTAAGTCCAAAGAGCATAATATAACTGGCACAAGTAGATGTCTATATCCTCTTCTCCGTTGTAGCTATTGATCTGTCATAATGCATGTCTCAAGTCTCCCCACTCTTCTACTCCCGTATCTTATCCCTGGCCTTTATTGTCCGTGTATCAGTAAGTGTGATTCTTCCCCCTTTAGGGGTCTGCGGCCGTCCCCCATTAACTACGCATCTTGGTTTGTTCCTCGCCCTTCGTGCCTTGACTGTGCATCCCGTTCTCCCTGAAGTCGGAGGTATTCCCTTAGGGGTTCCCATATGTCCCTAGGTCGGGATGTAGGCGGTTGTAGTTCAGCATAAAGTTCACTTGTGGTGTCGCAATATGACATGCTCTTGAGCCAACTCTTGATATTGGGTTTCTGCCTAGTGCCCCAGTGGATTACTATTTCACGTTTTGCCAGAAGCATTGCTATTGCTACAAATCTACGTACGCTTTTAGGCAGGAAGTCTACATAACCCATCAGTGCTAACAAGGGGGAAACTATTAATTGCTTCCCAACCATTTGCTGCACTAGGCCATATATATCCTGCCAGTAGGCATTTATTACACTACACAACCAGGTCATGTGTATAAATGGTGCCGCCTGCAAATTGCATTTAGGGCAATGTGTGAAATTGGGGTTGTTTATCCTAACCATCTGCTGTGGTGTGACATAAGCCCTCCTGAGAATCTTAAAGTGAAGTAGTTTGTGTCTATGGTTGTATGAGACTAATTTAGTTTGTTTGCAACACCCTTCCCATTCTTTATCTGTAAGCGGTTGTCCTAAATCGGCTGCCCAAGCTTCTCGAACCCTGGTATCGTTTTGTGGCATAAGTGCGAGGCATGTTTTGTATAGTCTAGAGGTGATATGTTCCCCGCTTGTGTCTGTAATGATTAGAGTGAGTGGACCGAACCCCTCGGGTTCTATAGGGTAAGTTGTAATAGCTTCTCTCAGTGCGCTCTGCATTCGGGTCAGTACAAAGTGGTCCATAAATGAGACTGTCGAAAAACGCGGGTCTTCCGTGCGAGAAAATGCGTGCCCTCCAGGGAACAAGTCTCCAAAGGTTTCTAACCCTATGCGGGAGAGAATGCACCGAGTGTCAGCTTCCAGAGTTGGAGGGAGCCAGGTATTCGCCGACAGTGGCAGCGCTGACGAGTATAGCGTCGCCCCCCCTGTTTTCAATAGTAATTTTTTCCATGCCCAACAAGTAGTGGAGATTGGTTGTATGTCATGTGGGTCTCGTGGAATCCCAATGGGGAGTATCGCATTCAATGGTGTAGGATCTGCTAGATCTCTTTCAGGTTTGGCATAGGGTATCCGTGCATCGGGGTGATACCAATGATGTGCATATCCACACTGCGCAAGCAGATAGTAGAGTTGAATATCTGGCACCCCAAAGCCTCCTCTTTCATAAGGAAGGGTTAATGTATCCCAGCTAATTTTTGGCTGCTTCCCCCCCATACCAGTTTTATTAGGTGTGTGCGGATCTGTATAAAAAACGTCTTTGTTAATGGGATAGGTATGTTAGTAAATAAATAGAGCAAGCGTGGTAATATCACCATTTTAATAATGGCTATCCGTCCTGCCATTGACAGCGGTAGCTTGACGCATTGCTCCACTTGTGCCAGTAGGCGGTCTAGTGCGGGACCATAGTTGAGGCGTAACACCTGTTCTCTGTCCCTTTCTAAATGAATTCCGAGGTACTTGATCTCCCCTTCGCACCATGTCAGGGGGAATTCTCCGCAGTCGCGGTTTTGTACTTCCGTTAGGGGGAATATCTCCGATTTACTCCAATTTATATGGAGTCCGGACAGTGCTCCGAATCGCTCTATTTCTGTTAATAATGGTATCAAATTATCTTCCGGTTTCCTAACATACAGTGCCACGTCATCCGCGTACAACGTCACTAGTACACGACCATGTTTAAATTGGAGGCCTCTATGCAGATGCTCTTTCTGGAAGTATCATATAAGTGGGCCCATTGCTATTATAAAAAGTAAAGGGGACAAGGGGCATCCCTGCCTGGTGCCTCTGGTTATGTCAAACGGTTCTGTTATTGTGCCGTTAAATCGAATGCGGGCAGAGGGACTTGCTTATAATAGTTTTACCCGGTCCGCGAACCCCTTCGGGATGCCCATTTTAGCCAAAATAGCGCGTAAAAAGGGCCATTTCACAGAGTCAAACGGTTTTTCGACGTCTAAAAAAGCTGCCACCACAAGAGTAGTAGGGTTTATCCTATTGACTACCGAGGAGAAGGTCCGCAGATTAAGAGCCGTGGATCTGTGTCTAATGAACCTAGTCTGCGCAGGTGCTATAATTTGCTCAATTAAGAGAGATAGCCTAATCGCAATCATTTTGGCTAGGATTTTATAGTCAAAGTTAAGTAACGAGAGCGGATGGTACGATCCGCATTGTTCGGGGTCTTTACCAGCCTTGGGGAGCAGAACCAAAACCGCCTCTCTAAACGTGGGGGGAGTATACCCGCTTCTAACGCTTCGGCGTATACCTATAGGAGATGCGGGGCTAGTAATTTCTTATAGGTTTTGTAAAATATTCCAGAGAAACCATCCAAGCCAGGGGCTTTAGAGCCATCCATGGCGTTGATGGCTTGTTCTATTTCCTCAGCTGAAAAGGGTTCACTTAGGAACTTCCAATGCGCGTCAGGAAGCCAAACCATGGCAACCCCGTCCAGATATTCCTTGATCTCACCCATGCCAGCCGCAAATTTGGTGGTGTATAAATCGGTGTAATAGTGCAAGAGAGTTTGTTTAATGGCAGTCGTTCCCACTTGTATCTGCCCGCTCTCATTACGCAATTTGGTAATGTAGTTCTGCTTATAACGGGGTCGGAGTAGACGTGCTAAAGTGCAACCCGGCCGCTCTCCTTCTCCGTACTTGCGGGCTGCCACATATTTCCCTAGGTAGAGCGCTTCCCGGTTTGCGTCTTCCGTGTACTCTGCTAATAGCTCCGCCCTGCGATGCATATATTGCGCATTGTCGAGAACCCGAGATGTCATGTTTTCTCTATTAAGCGTAGCCAAGTCCCCTTCCAATTTAGTTAAGCAGCGTTTGAGGTCCCTGTATATTCCTGTGTGTGTGGAGATGCATACCCCCCTGATATATGCTTTGAAGGCCTCCCAGAGGGTCTTGTATGTGGTGACTGACCCTGTGTTGTTGGCAAAATAGTCCACTATTGCTGTACGCAGTTCTTCTTTAAAAACGGTGTCCTTCAGTGCCATCGAGGGGAACCTCCACTGTTTCTCGAATCCCCCCTCAGCCGGTAAGTGTATTGAAAGAGTCACTGGGGAGTGATAGGATAATGTGCGGGGTAAATGTCCTACCTTTTTAACCCATGGGATCAATGATCTTGTTATCAGCCAATAATCTAGTCTCGTCCATGTGTTATACTGCTGCGCGTAGTGTGTGAATTCAGTGCTAGAGGGATTGAGATATCGCCATGCGTCCACCAGATCCCAAGCGTGGCACATTTCCGTTAAGACCGTGCGGGAACGAGGTTTATTAACTGGGGCCTCTGCCGTACTATCTAAATGGGGCTCCAGCAAAATATTGAGATCTCCCCCCAGCAGTATGTTGTCAGTCGCTAGATTGTCTAACTGCTCCTGAAATTGCTCATAAAAGGTTGGCTCATCGGAATTTGGGGAGTACACGTTAGCTAGTACTAATTTATGCCCTGCCAGTGTTCCTGTCACTATCAGAAATCGCACTCCCGGGTCCGCTAGTGTGTATAAAGGGTATCTTCCGACTGATCAGAATTGCTACCCCTCGAGCGTATGAACTATAGCTAGAGAAGTATCTGTGTGACCCACAAACGGACGCAAATTTAGATGGGAAGGAAGGTGATAAATGCGTTTCTTGTAGATACACTATGTCTGCGGTGTGCTGACGTATGTATTGAAGCACTAGCCTACATTTCTTGGGGCTGTTCAGGCCACGGACATTTCAGGTCAGTAGGGTGATATTGTGCTACCATGTACATCTACCTTGTGTGCCATTGCGAGTGTGTTGTTTGTATGTGCTGGCCCTGCAACCTATAAATGATATACCTGGCTAACATCTGAAACAAAAAACCTGCATTCTGTAATGTTGCAAACAATTCTATACCTCTCCCCCCTCCACCACCCTCACCTGGCAGCTGTCCGTCAGGTGTAGTCCCTACGTTCCCCATTATCAACTGTTGTTTCTCATAGCGCCTACATGGCGATCTTCCCCAACTCAGTAACATTGTGTACCCACAGGGGGGGTGGCAACGCCACGTGTGACCCCACGCACTAGCACCATTTGAAAAAATATGTCCCGTCTCTGCTAGCCTCTGTTTAGTTAAGACAAGAGATCTCAGCGCAGTCCGAAATCACTAACTGTAGCTTATAAGATCTGGCAGTGTCTGTTCTTAGTTCTTAGATATCCGATGCTTGGCCACCCAGTTGCGTGCTTTTAACTGGTTGTGAAAAGGTCCGCACTCGTGCCTGATAGGGCTCCCTGCGAGGCTCCACCTGGGGAAGAACCACCATGTGCATCGCCAGCTCCTGCATAGTGTTTACAAAATTTCTGAACCTCTTCAGGATTGTCAAATATTTTCGCCTTGCCATTGACATCGATTCGGAGACTCGCGGGGTACAGCATTCCGTAACGCAGGCCCAGTTTTCGAACCGCTGCCTTTGCCCTCACAAACTTGCGCCTGGCTTCTTGTACTAAAGCAGTGAAGTCTGGGTATATAGAAATGTTGGATCCCTGCCATGTCAATGTTCCAGCTTCTCTAGCAAGGCGAAGCACGGTGTCTCTGACTTTGAAGTTTAGGAGCCTCGCCATGATGGGCCTCAGCGGGCATCCTGGGTTTGGTCTAGGCCCTAGCGTTCTATGTGCCCTTTCCACAATGAACGTGTTCATAAATTGCTCAGTTCCGAACAAATCCGTCAGCAATCGTTCCACAAATTGATCCAATCTTCCAGTGTTGGTAGATTCAGGAATTCCCATTATGCGTACGTTGTTGCGCCGGCTTCTTGCTTCTAAATCTTCATTAGCGGCGACTGTCTTCAAGATGCGTTCCAGGCGCTCCACCCGTTTAGTAGTTTGAGCCGCTCCGTCTTCCAGGTCTGATGTGCATCCTTCCACTATGTCCAATCGGGCGTCATGTCAGTCTATGCGTTCCCCCAGGCCGTCGAGGCGTCGGTCCAGTCCATCGAATCTGGTGTCTAATGACTTAAACCCAGAGCTAAGTTACAGCATTAGTGCGGCGTTGTCTGGTGTGGATGCTCCTCCTGTAGCGCCTGTAGACGTTTCCGCCGCCATATTCGCGGTCTGCCGGTTGTCCTGCTTCTTGAGCGCTTCGAATTGCAGTTGTTTCTGTCGGAGCTCCTTGCGCAACATTCCCAGTGGGCCCCAGTACTTCCACGTGGTCAGCCAACGATCAGTGGATCTCTGTGCGATCGCCAGCCGTCTCTGCCATGTGGATATGATGGCTAGCCGGTAAATGGAAGCTATCACGAGTTCAGTAGTATTTTTTCTCCCACAAGCGCTTTTGCCAATGTAGCCAGTGTTTATTTACAAGAATTTGCTTGTTAGTATGCACCTCCTCCAGTTGGTCCCGCCTCCTTCTGCCCGATGGTTGCCGTCTGGGTGTTTTCTGGCAGGGTTTTCTTTTTTTTCTTTCTTTTTTTTAATCCCTCGTGCGTTGTGCCGGTGGGGGGGCGCAAAACGTGCCAGTCGGCTGCACAATTGCACCAATATCGTAGCTGGATATAGTGCCCTGGGTGATTTCTCAGAGGCCTGTTTACTGAGTGCATGCAGGAAGCCTCTTAGTTTGTACGGGGCTCCTCCGCCTCTCAGTTCTCCCCAGATAGTCAGCGGGACCTCTCCATGCATCTATACGGCCCCCAGCAGCCGACTCCCACACTCACCGTTGGTTTGCTAAAGGTCCCGGTTCCCAGCGTGATGGCAGAGAGGGGCGGGGGCTGCCTTTCCATGCGGTGTCTGCAGTGTCCTCCGGTCAGCCCCTCCGCACCGCAATGTATCGGCGCCACCCCTCCTTCAAAGCGGTGCTCCTCACCGTGACACAGGGCCCAGAAGTTCACACTGGGGTTCAGACGGGCATAGAGAGGCTTGCTGTTCATCCGCGCTGGGTGTCCTCCGGCAGTCTAGGCAGCTAGGCAGGGCGGCTCTGTCTCCGACGCCGAGTCCCGGGTTCTTTGATCTACAGGCGCTATCTTGTCTTTCGGGCATCCAGGCACATCGCTCGAGATTTCTCGGCTCTCAAACTTCATCGGGAGGCGGCATTGAGTTTATCAGCCTCTCCAAGTGTTCCGACTGCTGAATCACCACAGATATCGAGAATTACATGCGGCGAACCGCCGCTTCTAGTCTGAGCGCACTGGGTCTGCACGGCGCTTCAGCTCCAAGCGGCCATTACGGTCGCTGGTCCGGCCATGCCCCCAAATGATTATATGTTCATAAACTATTAGTAGAGCAATAATTATAAGAAATATTAGCAGATTTGGCTAGGGCGTTTATAATCTAAATGCGAGGCACTCCGCCTGTTTACCTCGCAGAAGGATTAATGACGTGCATTCATGAGGGAGTGTCATCAAGGGACCCACCCCTTATGCTTCCATTAACACCCTCAGGGACCAGGGGCAAGTCCGTTACTCTTCCTATAAAGTTCAAGACATTCTTGGCATATGTGTGACTACTGCTTTCCTTATGTTTTGCGCGGGTAGCTTGATTAACAATGCGTGGTTGGTATCCTATCTTTGCGAAGCTCATGGTGGTGTGGACAGCAGAACGCATTTTCCACTGACCACTCACCGATCCCTTGTGTCACTATGACTCGAGAATCAAGGGCCACTCTTCATTGTATCCTAATAAATGCTAGATCAGTTTTTCACAATGCATGACAAACTGGCTATTTCGGAGTAGTTATTCAAAAAGCAACATTTTAGGGAGCTATTTGAGAAAGAAAATGATAGTGTAGACTTCAGTATATAATCTTTACAGTACTGATCAACTGTTTGATAAATGACAATATATCTTTTTTTCTTGTTAATATCATACAGTCCTTGCGACCTGCAGTCCTAAATGTTCAGGAAATGTGTTACCGAATCAGCGACATGGGGCTTTGCAGCATTGAAAATGGCTACACGTACACTTTGCAGGAATTTACAAGAATTCAGTTCAAGCAGCTAGAAGAGGTAAAACATACATATTTGTACTTTTTACATGCTATAAATATTTTCGTTACCTTTGCAAATATTCTGAGTAAAGTATCCCATCAGTCAGCCAACTTAAAAGCGGGGAAGAGCCTGTATTCCTTTTGACTTCTAGTAAGGAGACTAGGGAACCCTACGTGAACCATTGGAAGTGTTTCATGCATATACTGCTATTTTGTAGGATGCGTGTTGGAATTTCTATCGGAAGTTACTAATGTTGCTTTCTATGAAGGTAATAAGGTAGTAGGATGTTATTACTAGTACTACGAAATCATCACTTGGAAGTCTGTTATTTAGAACAATGTTCTTTAAGGAATGATGATTTTTATAGGTTGACTGAATAAAGAATCGCGATTTTATTAAAGATTAAGGAGGCTAGCATTATGCATGAACTTTTATTTACTCCTTCAGAGCAGAAAACCCTGAAAAGCTTACAAATAGAACTTTAAAAACATCACAATGAGTAATAGAATGTTCTGTCCCATATATGCTTGTTGACCTCCATCTTCCTCCTCTTTTGTTTGACCTTCTTCTTAACCACTTCTGAACCAGATTCCAGCCAAGAACCTAACCTCATCTAGTTGTCTGTGGAAAAGATCACAATATGAAACCTATTCTTATAAACTTTAAAAAATAGCATTAGACTGTAACCAATCCAACTTTATAGTTACAAACATCACCATTAAACTTATCCCTCCTCACCCCAAATCCCCCCCACTTTGGGAAGGGTGGGTGGGATAATGCTAGCCTTCTTAGTCTTTAATAAAATTGCGATTCTTTATTCAGTCAACCTATAAGAATCGTCATTTTATGTCAAGACAGGAGGCTAGCATTCAGCCCCGGCCGGTGCAGGTAGGAGCCGTGGGGCTGGGTGGGACAGGGTGGGTAGGGAAGTAGACAGACGACAGAATAGGGAAAATAAAATAAAAAAATATATAAAACCACTTACCTTGCGCTCACTGCATCGCCGACTCGGCGATACGGCGAGTGCATGGTAAGTGGTTTTATTTATTTTTTATTTTATTATCCCTATTCTGTTGTCTGTCGACTCCCCCCTTGCCCCACCCTGACCCTGCCCCACCGCTCTTACCTGCACCGGTTGCGCCTGCTAGGATTATGCATGTTCAAAGCTTTTCAAGGCATAACCTGAACCATGCTCCACAGCTTTAAAGTAAAATTTCCTAAACATATCTACATTAGACCAATCTGCCACTTTTAAAACATTTTCCAACTGTCCTCCTGACATACACACTTTGCTTGCCATAGCCCCACTTACTGAATGAGCTGTAAACCTTGATAAATCCACACCTGCTTTTTTCATCATTGCTTTCACCCATCTTGCAATGGTAGCATTTGGTACACCCTTGAATGGTTACACATTAGAGATCAACAACTGATCTTCCCCTACATATCTTTTCTCCAGCACTCTATATTCATATTCCCTTAAATATCGCATCACACACAAATTTGGAACATTATCAAAACTTGGATAAAAAATCAAGCCAGACATAGTCTTAGTTCTCCACACTTCAAAAAGCACACCATTGGGCAGGTAAAATCTACTAGATATGTCCTAAAGCCCTAATGTCAGACACCCTCCTGAAAGAAATCAAATAAAGTTGCCAACTTCCACGAAAATTCGTGCACTCCTAAATATTTGTTTCCTGAGCAATTCCCAAATAACTTGAATACTAAATCCACATCGCATAATGTCTGATACTTAGCTCTGAGCGGCCTTTTTAACCAAACCCCTTTCATCACTCTGCACACCAAGGGGCTTCTACCAATAGAATTACCTTGCACCAAAGAATGGCCTGCCACTATAGCCGACCTATAACAATTTACCGTTCTGTATGACAAACCTTTACCAAACAATTCTGCTAATAAATGCACCCCTTCTGCCTCATTCACTTGTACGTGATCCAAATCCTTTTCCAAGCAGCAACGAACCCAAACTCTCCAAGCTCCTCTGTATTTGGTCTTTCTTTGTACCAGGTGCCCAAGAGTCATTGAGCAATTCAGAAACTGCTCCCGAAAGGCCCAAGAATCTTCCAGAATTCCTGACACCTTTCAAACTAGAAGGTTGAGCAAACCCACTGATATCACAGGATGCTCCTCCAGCTCTACTCCCTGCAAAAGTCCTTCGCATGTCTAAATCAAAAATGAAATCTCAATTGACATTTACAGCAAAGTTGGAAATCAAACATGTGTTTTCCAAAATGGGGTCAATAGCACACCCTGACACCCGTGCTTCCTCACCTAAACCAGCACTATCTGTATCATTGCAAAAGGGTGAAAAGCATAGCCTTTCATCCCCTTCCATTTCTGATTGAACGCATCTGCCGCCATTGCCCCTGGATCTAGTCTCCAACTCACATAATCCTGTAACTGAGCTGTTAACCTGGATGCAAAAAGATCCACCCCAAAGGGTCCTAAAGCCACCTGAATCTCCAGAAACAAATCCCTCCTTAGCTTCCAATCACTGAAATCTGTCACATTCCTTGAATTCCAATCTGCTATAACATTGGATACACTAGGTAAATACTCTTCCTTCAAAGCAATTTTGTGCCCCAAACAACATTTCCACATCTCCTTTGTCAAATCCGCAAATCTCTTTGACCTTGTTCCCCCAATATGTTGATATAGGTCTCCGCTGATATGTTGTCCATCCTCATAAGAACAGAATGGTCTCTAACTGCCTTTTGAAACTCTGCAAGGCAAAAATTCCTGCCTTCATCTCAAAACAATTTATATGAATCTCCTTTTTCAACGCATTCCAAACAGCTCCTGTTTCTTGACTTGAGCAATAAGCTCGCCATCCTAACTTGCTTGCATCCGATTCCAAAATGAAATCCGGTTTTACTCCAAATATCGCCT
This sequence comes from Calotriton arnoldi, assembly GCA_963921515.1. Taxonomy (NCBI): domain Eukaryota; kingdom Metazoa; phylum Chordata; class Amphibia; order Caudata; family Salamandridae; genus Calotriton; species Calotriton arnoldi. Next base: position 353,875 of record CAWUFW010012778.1, on the reverse strand, counting down.
TTCCATTCCATATGTCTAAATTTTCTTTCCACCATTGCAACTCTATCTTTGCATCCTGACTCAGAACCACTATGTCCCCATACCACAGACCTCTGGATAAACCGGACGTCTTCAGTTGTTGCAATGCTCGATAATGCAATGGCCCTGGAAAAATCGCCTGAATTGACGAAGACAAGAGGCCAATCACCCAAGCTAATTCCCTAAATATTACCTTGTGTTTCATCAACAAAGTTTTCACTTCCTGTCTTATTTTCCTGACTTTCTTTTTCTGTTAACTGTAGCTGACAAGATACTGTGTCCACTACAAATCCCCAAAACTCCACACTCCGTGTTGGAGTCAAAATTGGTTTCTCCAAATTTTGTGCGAAACCCAAGTTTTTCAGCAAATCCTGTACCAGAACCAACTGAGTTCAACTCCTCCCACTCCTGTCCCATTAACAGAATGTTGTCCAGATAAATTATCATCCAAACACCCCTCTCTCGCAATTATCCAACTACTAGCTTCAACACTTTTGTAAAACACCAAGGGCCTGCAGATAATCCAAACAGCAGGCAATGAAATTGGTATAAAACACCTTTCTACCTGAATTGCAGTTATTTCCTGCCCTCCTTTTCTATTGGAATTGTGAAGTAGGTGTCCTCGAGATCCAACTTAACCATCCAGTCCTGCTCCTGCAACACGTCTCGCAACATGTGCACCCCTTCCAATTTGAAATGTCTGTACATTACATATGATTAAAATTTCTTAGATTTATAACTGGCTTCAAACCCTTGTCCTTTTTTCTCCACAAGAAAAAGCATGCTTGGAAAACCTTTCTCTTCTTCTGCTACCCCTGCTATTGGCTTCTTTGCTAACATCTGTTTGATCTCACCCGTCACTATATCCTCTAACTCTTTGTTGAATACTAACTCGTTTGGCTCTCTTACCTGATAAGGCTGAGTTACAAACTCTATTTGATATCCTCTCACAGCCTCTAACACCCACATATCTTTTGTTATTTGACGCCACTGATTGTGGAAGAACCTTAATCGTCCTCCCACCTTTATGGGGATAGAACCAATACAAATCTTCGTACTCACTTTGTCCTGTATTGGAGGTTTGCCTTCGTCCTCTAGAAAATCTAAATCTTCCTCCCCTTCCCTTTTGGGGATAGAAACTTCCTTGACTTCCTCCGGATCCATAACCACCACTTGCTTGGTAGCCATAGTAGTGGGTCTTATAATTAAGGCTCCCTGTTTTCCGTTTTTACGGATTTTTACAGATAAATACAGACAGAAAACAATGTGTTTTCTGTCTGCATTTATTTAAAAAAATGGTTAAATACAGAAATTGTGCTTCTTCTCAGTGACTCTTCGTGCTGTCTTTCATGAATTTAGCCCAACAGCTGAGCACATGGACGGCATGAAAAATTAAATAAATAGGATGAAATTTCCTTAAATAACTGCATTTGTCAACATACATTTGTCGTATAATGCTAATATTTGCCAGTGGATGTACTGTTATGTAATATTTGGCAACTTAAATAGCTAAAACACGACAGACATCAAAGTATGACTGCGCGTCTATCATTTAAATAAATATGGAAATGTACAGTTTTACAACTACATTTATACGCAAAGCACAAAATAAATATGGATAAATACAGATAAAATGGCCAAAAAATAAATATGGATAAATACAGACGTAAATGTTAAAAAAAAAATAACATGAAATCGGGAGTCCTACTTATAATTGGCGTGGCTGAAAGGTTGCCCTCTCCAGAAAAGCTACCCCTATTAAAACTCTGTTCATGTTGAACTGCTCCTTATCCAAAATGGTGAACGTTTGCACGTACTTCCCCATGGAATTCACCATAACTTCGCTAAATAAAAGGCCTTTGGCATCCTCACTTGACTCTCTTTTGGCCAGATGCGCCACTTTTGGATTAATGCGCATCAAAACCGTCTTTTGGTGCTCAGCTAATAAGCTTGTGTTAACATTGCCTAAAAAACATATATTGCGTTAGCACCAGCCTCTCAATACCTCAATATTCAGATCCTTTACATCTGAAAGAGACAATTAGTTATGGATTCCTCACCTTAGAATTACCCCCAGGCGTCAGACTGGATCCAGAGAATTTTTCTTCAGCAGTACCCCTGCGCGTCGGTTATGTGGCGTCGGTCGACTCCACGTTCGTCGTTGGCGTCGTGGTCACTGGAATGACGTTGCGGTATCTACTTAGACGCTGCCCCTGACGTCACTTCTTTCTTTTTCTGCGCCAGCCAGCGCAGATCCGGAGAGAGCGGTACCTCGAGTCACTTTTTGACTTTCTTTTTGCGACTTTTTGTCAACATCTTTTTGAGTCGTTTGACTCCTGGTGCATGCAGGGATGTCCTGTCCTCGAACCGGCTTCAAAACTTGTGACTCCTGTCGCAAATTGATGTTGGTAACGGACCTGCACCTCGTGTGCCTTTGGTGTTTGGAGCGCGACCACGACCCGAAGTTGTGTTCCGACTGCCGGGCCATGAACCCGAAGGCTTTGCGGGAACGGTCCCGAAAGCGTCTCGAGGCCCGGCAGTCCGCTCCGTGCTGCTTGAGGTCCCAGTCGAGAGGGAGGTCGCGGAGCCATCACCACCACTCATCGTCGAAGTCTTCGTCTTAGTCAAAGCACAAAAAGAAGGCGAAGAAGCATCGTCGCTCTTCACGTTCTCCCTGTCCGTCGGCCGACGTGACGCAGGTTGAGGAAGGTAGTCGTCCGGCTCTGCCCACGGAGCCTGCTGGGTTGACACCGAGCTTTCCTCCTTTTCCGGGAGCCGGGGTGACCCCTGCCCAACTTCGTAGTTTTTACGAAGCCCTCCACTCGATCTTCGGGCAGCCCGACTCCGCCGGTGCGCCTTTGGGCCCTGCGGACTCGGCTGGGGGCTCTAGGCCTTCGATGCCGGTGGCTTCGGCTCTGGCGCCACAGGGCCCCCAGGCATCCAGGCCTGGATCCGGATCGGCGCTGGTCGACCTCGTGACACCTCCTCCAGCGCCGAATCCACTGGCGACACCTCAGCCTCCTCCACCTCCTCCGACGCGGGTTGTGTCCCCAGCCGACGTCGACCCCAGCCTCCCCCTCAATGTGGACACGGAGCCGGACAGGCGTCGACCGACATCGTACCGGCGCTGACCTGTACTTTTGTACCACTGTTCTCCCCTGGTGTTCCCTATCGCCCTGAGTGGCTACCAGAGGAGGGTGAGGAGGACTAGGAGGGGTCTGTGGACCCTCTAGCAGACCAGTTAGAAGAACCGGACTGGAGAGAGGAGTTGGGTGAGGCCAGTGGTCTGGACACCACCCCAGACCTTGGCATGCTATCGCCCCCTACCGTGGCTATGGAGGAGGGTGCATCATACGCAGTGGTGTTGCGTAGGGCGGCTGAGGCCTTAAACCTTGAGCTTCCTACGGTGGCGGTCCGGACTAACCTCCTGACCGAGGTGCTTCAACCGGCAGCAGCTTCCTCGTAGCCCCTGCTGCCATTCAATGAGGCCCTCACGGACATCCTTTTGGGCACTTGGTCCAAGCCCAACACAGGGGCTCCTGTGGATATGATGATTGCCCCACGCCACCGCCTGCCCCGGGCGACCCCATTTTCCTCTCCCAACACCCCACCCCTGAGAGCTTGGTGGTCCAAGCCTCGACTTCCAAGGGCGCATTCCCTACCGCACCTCCTGATAGGGAAGCCAAGAAGCTGAACCACCTTGGGAAGAAGATGTTTTCTTCCTCCAGCTTAGGACTGCGGTCGGTGAACACCGCTTGTCTCTTCGGCCGTTACTCCCACTTGGTGTGGGACACGGTCGCGCAGGTGCTGCCACAGTGCCCAGAGGAGGCCCGGGCCGTGCTCTCTCGTGCAGTTGCCGAAGGGAGAGATGCAGCGAAGTTCGCCATAAGATGTGGGCTCGACAACGCCGACTCACTAGGCAGGACGATTTCAACGTCAGTAGCCCTGAGACACTACGCCTGGTTGAGGTCCACTGGCTTTTCGGGTGATGTCCAAGCTACACTTTTGGACATGCCCTTTGATGGCCGTCGCTTGTTTGGCGACAAGGCAGACAACGCGCTTGAGCGCTTTAAGGACTCCAGGGCTACGGCCAGATCCTTGGGCCTCGCTTCAACCTCCTGCCCGGTGCAGTCTGCTTTTCGCCTCTTTCATGGCTACGGAAGGGGTGCCCCACCACGTTCCGCCCAGAGCCACAGGCCTGCGCAAGCTGTCCAACCTCTGCGCAGCCGGGGACGTGGGTCCCAACGTTGTGGGTCTGGGGGCCAGCGGGTGGGCCAGTCCACCAGCGCCCCCTCTGCAGCAGCCTCCAAGCCCTCCTAGTCCGACCTTTCAGGGCCACCTTTCGCCAGTGGGCGTCAGGATTCGCCATCACCTCCTCCACTGGCTCACCTTCACGTCAGACAGGTGGGTTTCGCAGATAGTCCGAAGGGGCTATCCCCTCCCCTTCGAGACTACCCCTCCATCCATGCCTCCTCAATTCCATCGAATGTCGGAGGATCACTTGGCCCTTCTCCAACAGGAAGTTATGGCTCTCTTGGCCAAGGGAGCCATCAAGCGAGTTCCTGCCCCAGAAGTAGGTTGTGGTTGTTATTCCCACTACTTTCTGGTGCCCAAGAAGGACAAGGGCCTGCGTCCTATCTTGGATCTCAGGAACGTCATCCGCTTCTTCCGGAAGGAGAAGTTCAAAATGTTGACACTGGCTCAGGTCCTGTCTGCCCTCGACCCTGGAGACTGGATGGTAGCATTGGACTTGCAGGGCGCTTATTTTCACATCCCTGTCCTGCCGGCCCAATAGCGTTACCTACGGTTCATGGTAGGCCACGAGCATTTTCAGTTTACCTTGCTCCCATTTGGCCCTCTGGTGTTCACGAAAGTGATGGCGGTGGTCGCAGCTCATCTGCGCAGATTAGGGGTTCCAGTCTTCCCCTATCTTGACGACTGGCTGTTGAAGGCGGGCTCACCCCAGGCTGTCGTCTCCCACCTCCAGACTACGGCTGACCTCCTGCATTTGCTTGGGTTCACCGTCAACGTGCCGAAGTCACACCTGCTTCCCTCTCAGAAGCTCCTTTTCATTGGAGCAGTTCTGAACACAGCGCAGTTTCTGGCTTATCCTCCAGAGCAGCGAGTCCGGGATATTCGGGCTATGATTCCGATCTTTCAGCCTCTATCCCGGGTTTCGGTCAGAATGACCCTGAGGCTACTGGGCCTCAAGGCCTCCTGCATCCTGCTGGTGGACTATGCCAGGTGGCATATGTGGGCTCTGCAGTGGGACCTGAAGTTCCAGTGGGCACAGCATCAGGGGAATCTCTCCGATTGCGTCCAGATCTTGGAGGGCACTGCACGCTAATTGCAGTGGTGGCTAACGAACCAGGATTGAGTCAACGGCAGGTCCCTCTCCCTTCCCCAGCCAGAGTTCACAGTGGTGACAGATGCATCACTTCTGGGGTGGGGCGGTCACATGGGAGAGGCGGACATCAGAGGCCTTTGGTCTCCAACGGAGTCCGGGCTCCACAGCAACCTTCTGGAGCTGCGGGCGATACGTCTTGCACTGAAGGCATTCCTTCCTTCTGTCAAAGGGAGAGTAGTGCAGGTGTTCATGGACAACACCACCGCCATGTGGTACTGCAACAAATAGGGCGGGATGGGGTCGTGGAACCTATGTCAGGAGGCACTTCGTCTCTGGAAGTGGCTGGAACATCAGGGCATGTCCCTGGTGGTTCAACACTTGGCAGGTTCTCTGAACGCCAGGGCGGACAAACTCAGCCGCCGGTGCATTATGTATCACGAATGACGTCTTCACTCAGAGGTGGTGCAAGGTCTCTTTCAGCGGTGGGGAGAGCCTTGGTTAGATCTATTCGCCACCGAAGAGAACGCACAATGTCAGCAGTTCTGCGCGTTGGAATTTCCAAGGCAGCACTTGCTCGGCGACGCTTTTCATCTCGAGTGGAGTTGCAGTCTTCTATACGCCTTTCCGCCTATACCACTTCTACCCAGAGTACTGAAGAAGATCAAGCGCGACCGGGCCCAAGTCATTCTTGTGGCCCCAGACTGGGCACGAAGTGTCTGGTATCCCGAGCTCTTGCACATGGCCATCAACCCTCCGATCAGACTGCCCCTTTGGGAGGATCTTCTGTCGCAGCAGCAGGGGCGGTCCTCCACCCGAACCTGTCCAGCCTCCACCTCCTTGCGTGGAGATTGAGCGGCAACAGTTGACAGCTTCGACCTTCCTTCCGAAGTCTGTAATGTTATCTGGGCAGCCAGGCATCCCTCCACCAAAACAGTATACGCCTGTAGATGGAACAAGTTTGTGGCATGGGGCGCAGCAAAGGCTGTGGATCTGCTCACCCTTTTAGAGGTTCTCCTCTTCATTCTTTCTTTGGCCCAGCAGGGCTCTGCTCTGAGCACTCAAGTCAAGTCAAAACGTAACGTTTATTTAGACCGTAGGTCTTTAAACACGTAAAAACATATCACCCTAAACAATAATTCTAAAATGTACTCAGTTCATCACGACTTCCATTACAAATATCCAATTTCTATGTACTTTCTCCTAAATTTACACAATATTAAAACTGTAGTTCATACACACGTCTATAAATAGACATAAAAATTCTAAAAACAATAAAAAATTCTATTATACAATATATTCCTAAAACAATATATGTCACATAAAACTTTATCTAAAAAAACTAACATAACTTCCATCCTAACTCTCAACCATCCGTTACCTTCTCGGTGAAAAACCTTTTACGGCCTCCATGTACTTTGCAATGGCTACTGCAATTTCAAGATTTGTCATATCTGTGAGAAGTTCGATGGCTTGTGCACGCAAAACGGTCTCATATTTTAAAAAGATAGGACGTAAGAACTGTTTCCGCAGGGCTAGCACTTTTGGGCAGTCCACTAAAATGTATAAATTATCGCATTTTGTACCCAGCCTACATGTACATTTACCATCGGGTTACATCATTTCTGCTTTTACTTTCCCGTTGATCATACCGAGGTTAACACTAATTCTTAATCTTAGAACTTCTGATCTAAGCCATTGATTAGGTAATGTGTCCAAATAGGGGTACCAGATTTCTTTCTCCCAACTAGTTATCATAAATTCCACTGACTCTTTCTTTCTCAGATACTCCATGTCTTCCATCTTAGACAATCCTTCCCTAGAGTTCTGAGTTCACTCTTTGTTACGTCTATTTGTAGGGTCTCCCGGTCAATTCTCACATTTAGGTTTTCACAAACTCAATACAATTTCTTCCTGACCTCTTTGGCCCACTTTAGTTTGCTAAGCTGAGACTCATTCTTGCACCACTGTGACACTTTTATGGCCTCTCCTGTACTCCATCTTTTCCAAAATCTTAATAAGGCCACTTGTGCCTGTACATTCAAGGATGTCATTCCCAGCTCTGCTCTAATTACCTGGACCATCGATGAGCCTGGTAGTGACATTAGAGATTTTATGCATTTCCCTTCCTCTACATCCCAGCTGCTTTTGCCACTTAGGCAGATTACTTCCGCACCATATTGTAGTTGGGGTGGTATCATAGCATTGTAGGCCTTTAACACTAGTCTGTGAGACATGTCCCCATAGATACGATTGAATTTTTTCAACCCACACACAGATCAGTGCTTTGGCTTTCTGGGCCTCCAAATGCGTATACCACTTTAATGACTTATCAAACCAGACCCCCAAGGTATTTATACTCATTCACAATTTCCAATTTAGATGTGCCCAAGTACCACTTGAACCTCTGATCTCTCTTCCCAAAGCATAAAATCTTGGTCTTATCCATATTTACGGTTAAATGCTTTGCACCACAATATTTGCTAAATACATCTAACTTCTGCTGCAGGCCCAATTTTTTCTGGTCCAAAATGACTAGGTCATCAGCATAAAGTAGGCAGGATACTTGTTTTCCATTCATTTTTGGGCTTGAACTTTTGTCTACTTCCAAAGTCAATGGCAGATCTGCCAAGAAAATAGCGAAGAGTAAGGGGGCCAATACACAGCCCTGTCTTAGGCCATTGTTGATAGCAATTTTCTGCGTCAAAGATCCTGCCAAATCCTTAATAACTTGGGCCCAGTTCTGAGTGTGTAACTCCTGGATTACCATCAGGAGCACTTCTGGGATGTCATATTTTTTCAAGGTCTCCCAAAGACAACTCCTGTCAACCAGATCAAATGCAGTGCGGAAGTCTACAAAGCAACAATACAACTTCCCTCTTTGCTCCATATTCTTTCGTGTCACCGCCCATAGAGCAAAACAGTGGTCGATCGTTGAGTGTCCTTCCTTAAAGCCTCCTTGTTCCACTGGCACGATCAACCGCAGATCCACCCAATACTTTAAGCTACCCAGGATTATCTTTGCAAATACCTTCTCACCGATATCCAACAGTTAATCAGTCTATAATTCTTCGGGGCTTTCTTATCCCCCTTCTTGTGTATTGGACTAATTACGGACCCCCTCCAGTTTTTAGGAATACTACCAGACTCTAATATGGCTAAAAACATATGAGATAGAAATTCTGCCCACTAATTTAACTGGGACTTTATTATAACTGTGGGAAGGTTATCGGGACCTGCTGCCCAGGATAATGTTAACTTTCTTATAGTATTCGTTACGTTATCTACAGTAAAGAGAATTTTCAAATTGTCAATCTCCCCACCCCAGTGTATTTGTTTACTTGCTGCGGGCACTGCATTTGTCCCATACAGTTCGCCTAAGTACTCTTCCCATGCTGCTTCCTCCACTACACAATTCAAGTTCCCAGGTGTCTGTCCAGTGGCTTCCTGTATTAGCCTCCAAAACTGTCGTACATTTTTTGTTTCAATTGTTTCCAGTAGGCTTTCCCAGCTTTTCTCTTTGTAAATCCTCTTCTGGTTCCTAACTAACATTTTATATTCTTTTTCAGTTTAAACAAATTTAAGTGCCTGCTCTGATCAAACCTTGTTCTTAAACTTCTCTCTTCTCTTCTTATTAACCTTTTCATATTCAAACATTTTATATTGAACCACCCAGATGGTCTACCTTGGGTTATTTGTTTGTCAATATGACGATTTTTCTTATTTTTTAGCTCTACTCTTAGGCATTGTACGACATGTTCTATTGTTTCTTCAAACCAGGACACATTCTGCCCCCTTGCATTTTCCGTGTTTAATGTCTGTTGGAAGTTAGTCAATTTTTCTACATATTCATCCGTTAGTCTCGTTGTCAGGCGTTTGGGGTACTCCAATTGTTGTGGAAGTAGCATTTCACGGTGACACATAGACCCCCTAAATACTTTAAAGTGTAGGGGGTTATGGTCACTGCCTTCTCTTTGGGATACCTGAAAGCCTATTACTGTTGCAAAGTTCCATGCTTGAATAAACACGTAGTCAATGGGGCAGTGCATACATATCTTAAAGGTTTGTTTTGCAGGGCGATCTGTTTTCAACCCTTTCTGCACCCCTTTCAGAGGTTCTCCTCTTCATTCTTTCTTTGGCCCATCAGGGCTCTGCTCTGGGCACTCTAAAAGGCCATCTTTCGGCCATTTCGGCCTTTCTTCGGCTTCCTGACCAGCCTTCTCTTTTCGAGTCCCCTATTGTAAATCGCTTCATTAAGGGCATTACTCACTTGTATCCTCCAACTCCTTTCGTAATGCCTCAGTGGTACTTGAACCTGGTTCTGACCTATCTTATGTGCGCTCCTTTCGAGCCGCTACATAACTGTCCTCTCAGACTTCTGACACTTAAAACTGCCTTTCTGGTCGCCATCACCTCTGCTCGCAGAGTGAGTGAGCTTCAGGCTCTTTCTTCAAAACCTCCTTTCCTGGCTGTTCATCCGGACAAAGTTGTTCTTCGCACTAGGCCTTCATTCCTTCCCAAAGTGGATACCTCTTTCCACATAGGACAGACCATCACTTTGCCCACCTTCTTCCCGCACCCTTCTAAAGAGGAGGAGAGGCTCCACCGTCTGGATCCAAAACGTGCGCTTTCATTCTATCTGGGGTTAAACAATAATGGGGCGACCCTGTGTCCCTCAGAACCTGGGTATGGATAAATAAACAAAAACAATGGTTCTGTCGGGTTCAACAACTATTTCTTATAAGTACGCTTAGTGTAGATATATTATGCTGTAGTCTTTAAACATTCGTATCGCCGCTGTCTAGACAAATGGAACAAACAACTACTAATAAAACACGTGACACAAATTGCTGTCTACTATCTTGTTTTATATAAATTAAATCATTCATATAGATTTACACATTTGTAAACAAGGCTGTCAATACGAGGTGAGGTTAAGTGATCAAGTGACATACGTGCTCAGTGCTGGTGTTTAGTGCGCAATATATACAGAGTGGTTAAAATATGTACATTGGAAAGGGTAGGCCAGAATATTTAGACAAAAAACAATAACTCTGCTATATATTAATTATTCTTTTGCAAGCAGAGCCTTGGGCAATCTGGACCATGCGAGGTCGTCGACGTTTCAACCCAAACTATGCTCCAATTAGGTAGTCAAGGCGGGTCTTTATCAGGACAGAAACAAGGGTAGGGGGTAACAGCCCACAAAAAACCGGGAGTGATTCCTGGTTAATCATTCATCTTGTGGAGATGTAAATCAAGGAGAACGTCAAAGCGTTTTTTGTCTAAATATTCTGGCCTACCCTTTCCAATGTACATATTTTAACCACTCTGTATATATTGCACACTAAACACCAGCACTGAGCACGTATGTCACTTGATCACTTAACCTCACCTTGTATTGACAGCCTTGTTTACAAATGTGTAAATCTAAATGAATGATTTAATTTATATAAAACAAGATAGTAGACAGCAATTCATTCTATCTGGATCGCACAAAACAATACCGGGTGGATGACCAGCTCTTTGTTGGCTATGTGGGCGCCAAGAAAGGTCGGGCCGTGCAGAAACGAACCATCTCTCGATGGGTCGTTCTTTGCATCAAAATCTGCTATTCCTTAGTGAAAAAGGAACCTCCAGTCGGGTTGCATGCCCATTCCACCAGGGCGACGGCAGCCACTACTGCTTTGGGATGTGGAGTCTTCCTTCATGACTTCTGCCAGGCAGCTACATGTGCTTCTTCGCACACATTTACCAAACACTACTGCTGGGACAGCCAAGTCCGGAGAGACAGCTTATTTGGCCGTTCAGTTCTCCAAGACTTTCTGGTGTGAGCTTAGTTCGCATATCCACCTCCGGGGTTGGTATCGCTGGGGTATCTATTCTAAGGTGAGGAATCCATAACTAATTGTCTCTTTCAGATGGACAAGTTACTTACCTTCAGTAACGATATATCTGTAAGAGACATAGATTAGTTATGGATTCCTCACCGCCCCACCCATCCTCCCTGTTCTGCGAACTGACTTCTAGGGTAAGGGACTCCCCATCAGGGCCCTAGTTTTGTGCACCAGTGGTCAGTGTCTTGCATGGCTCTGCGCTTCTGGCGTGGAATGTCGTGTAAAGAACTGACGTCAGCGCGCAGGGGTGGCATCTAAGTAGATACCGCGACGTCATTCCGGCGACCGCGACGCCAACGACGAACGCGGAGTCGACTGACGCCACCTACCGACGCGCAGGGGTACTGCTGAAGAAAATTTCTCCGGATCCAGTCTGACGCCTGGGGGTAATTCTAGGGTGAGGCATCAATAACTAATCTATGTCTCATACAGATATATCGTTACCGAAGGTAAGTAACTTGTCCTTTAAGAAAAGCTTCTTCCACCAAATTAAACATCCTTGCTAAGTGCCCCAAAACGTCTAGGAACTTGTCCTGACATTGTTTGAGTGAGCGTTCTAAACCTTTCCCTGGATCCTGTCCTAACTTGAACAAATAAGTAATAATTTCCGGATCCAAATTTGGGGTCATCGTGACTTTATCATCTATGACCGGCCGAGAACACTGTGCCTTCATCACATTACACTCCTCCTTTTCCAATGGCCTTCTAATCCAGTGTCTAATATACTCAGACACATGCTCCAAAGGCCACCAATCCTTTCCTCAGGGATGTCTAATATCACTGGGATCAAATCGATTCTCCCCCATAGGGTCAGTTACCTTCTTTACCGTCTTTGACTTCTCACCTGAATTATCCCCAAATTCCTCTTCATAACTGTCATTGTAGTCCAGATCTAACACATACTCATCCCAAGTGAATGATCCTCCTTTTATCTCCATCATATCTGATGGTACCTCACTCGCAGTGCCTGATTGCCCCTTCTGCATGCCTCAACAGGCACCCTCTCCATCTGAGCTGCCTTGGACTTCCTTCCTACTTGAACCTATCTCCTCATGCTTCCTTTTCCTTGCGCATTTACCTCCTGGCCCTCTGCACACCTCATCCTCCTGAGACTAAGAAATACTCATCGTCCTCAACACGAACTGTCTCTCTCTCTCTCTTTTTGTAATGCCTTTTTAACTGTCTCCTGTAGAGCACTGCCCAACTCCTGAGTAATTATCTGTCTTAATATGCTCTCTTGATTCACCTCACTATCTTGTGACTCCATACCTATACCTCACATCTTGGCCCACAAAGGTTATAAAAAATCAAATAACCCTTCCAAAATTATTATTTTATAATACCTATATTAATTCTGTCAAAAACCACCTCTTTAAACACAGTCTCACCTCAAATGGTATAAAAGACGGCAACAACTGCAGATTTTGCCAAGCCCGATGGTCTCGAGCTTACCCTTGCTAGGTAACAGACCTCATAAGCCTAACTCCTCTAAAATTCGGCCTGATAGTTGTTTAACTAGGCCCAGCGCGCAAGCATCTCCTGTGCCTGAGAATGCTTGCCCTCAATGTCATTGAGTTCCCTCAGCACGAGAGGCTTACATGCGCCAGACATCTCGCGCATCTGCAAAACAGTCTCTCCTCAATGGGCCTGAGCGCAAGGGAGAGAAGTAAACGCTCCTTGCGCTCGCAACCAAAGGTAAAACACCTGTTTTTTTTTCTGAAACCCTACTTCATTCAGTTAAAAACAACACTTATTTTGAGATTTATTCTCAGAAACCCAGCAAACAACAGAATAAACATACATTTTTGAAACTCCACATGTGAAACATAACAAATATTCTCTAATCAAATAAAAATTTGGGGAAAAATCCTTATAAAAAATCATACCCATAAATTAGGTAATGTAAACAGTCTACCCTCACACAAAACATCCCAATAAATTCTCTCTTCACTTTAAGCAATTCAAAAAATAAAATGTCGATATACTTATCTGACCAGAAGCAGCAAACAAAAGAGGAGGAAGATGGAGGTCAACCAGCATATATGGGACTGAACATTCTATTGTTAATTGTGATGTTTTTAAATTTCTATTTGGAAGCTTTTAATGGTTTGCTGCTCAGAAGAAGTAAATGAAAGTTAATGCATAATGCTAGCCTCCTGTCTTGACATAAAATTAGCACACAGCTATTCAATACAATTGATTCTTTGTCGTAATAATCTACGAAAAGGATGATTAGGTACGGGCTGCTCTTAATTGCGAGTTACTAGGGGACACATTGGAGAGCTGGGCCAGCATTTCCCTTTCCATGTATTTCTTTCCCTTTAATTTTTAATTTGGCTATTTTTTGTAATCTTTTCAGGTGGCAAGCCGTTTGGCAGAATTTAGAGAACTGGCCAAAGAAGTAGTCCAAAATGCTTGTAGAACTGCACTACTCGAAGCTGGATTCACCCCTGATGACTACTTTTATGGAACAGAAAATATAGGTTTGTGTTACTCTCCTCTGCATTTATTAGGGTATGACTTCCATCCGAGGTGGCACATTGGGTGCCAGGTGCTTCTTAACTGAGCAAGAATGATGAACACCTTTCTACCCGGGTCCTGTGAGAAAGATCATGACATGGGTTTCCAGATGTAAATATTAACTTCACATAAACTATTTGTGCCTAAATTAATTTTTAACTTATTTTAATCAAAAGTTATATATTTCCCTTGTGTATTATGTTACTTGAATAGTGAACATATGTCCTTTGCCCTGCTAACCTGCACTCTTTTTGTGTGCAAAAAAACAATAGATTTAGGCCCAGATCCCTGTACTGGGGTGAATGTTTGATGTGGGTCCCGTGCTAACCATGCCACTGGAGTTAAGCTAGCCTGGCTGATGAGGGGTGATACCATGAAACTGGTCACAGGATGCTTATTTCCGGTCTAGGGAGGACCTGACCTGGCAGTTCAGGCTGGACTGTTCCCATGGGGAGCAGGGTCAAAACCGATTTGAATATGGCTGGGTCTAAACTGCATTGATATGGTGTGCAAAAAAACGATGGATTTAGGCCCAGATCTCTGTACTGGAGGTGAATGTTTAACATTGTTTCAGCATTCCATCCATCATGTGTTCTTTTTGCATCTGCCATCCTAAGTGGGAAGGGTATGCCCAGACGTGGGTCCCGTGCTCACCTTGCCATTGGAGTCAAGCTAGTCCGCTGATGAGTGGTGATACCCTGAAACCGGTCCCAGGATTCTTGTTTCCGGGCCAGGGAGGACCTGGCCTGGCAGTACAGGCTGGATTGTTCCCAGTCACGGCCGGCACAGGTAAGAGCGGTGGGGCGGGGCGGAGCAGGGTGGGTGTCGGGGAAGTTGACAAACGACGGATAAGTTAAATTAAATAAAAAAATAAATGAAACCATTTACCCTGAGCTTGCCGCATCGCCGAGTCTGTGATGTGGTGTGCTAAAGGTAAGTGGTTTTCTTTTTTATAAATGTAATTTAACTTATCCCGTCTTATGTTGACTTCCCGGACCCCCACCCCGCCCTGCCCCCACCCCACCGCTTTTACCTGTGCTGGCCGCCACTGACTATTCCCATGGGGAGTAGGGTGAAGACTGATTTGCATATGGCTGGGTCTAAACTGGAATGGTATGGTGTGCAAAAAAATGATGGATTTAGCCCCAGACCTCTGTCCAGGGGGTGAAAGTTTGACATTGTTTCAGCATTCCGTCCATCATGTGTTCTTTTTGCATTTGCCGCCCTAAGTGGGAAGGATATGCCCAGATGTGGGCCCCGTGCTCACCATGACACTCGAGTCAAGCTAGCCTGGCTGATGAGCTGTGAAACCCTGAAACCAGTCCCAGGATGCTTGTTTCCGGTCCAGGGAGGACCTGGCCTTACAGTTCAGGCTGGACTATTCCCATTGGGAGCAGGGTCAAGATCGATTTGCATATGGCTGGGTCTAAACAGGAATGGCATGGTGTTCAAAAAAATTATGGATTTAGGCCCAGATCTCTGTTCTGGGAGTGAATGTCTGACATTGTTTCAGCATTCTGTCCATCATGTTTTCTTTTTACATCTCTCTTTGAAATAAATCCATATTTATGAAGCATTTCACAAGTACAACTGCTGGGGGTAGACAAGCATCAGGTTGACTTTTTAACGTTTCCATATTCTATTCTTCTAACTCTCTTGTGCTTTGCATAAATCTGTTCTTCCAGTTGCCACTGCTGCCGGACATAGCTGAAGCGAGCGAGGACACTAACTGTGGCCCAGATTTACGTACCTCTCACACAAGGCGGCACAGCACCTAAAGTTGTCATACTGCGATGTATGACATGCAGAGAGCAGGAAAGAGCCATATCTACCAGTGCTTAATATGTAAAAAAAAAATAAGTGCCAGGGCCCTTATCAGGCCACTGAAGCTTGTGCCACCCATTGCCCCTGCCATTGCTGCAATTGACAGTACCAACATAACTACTAACCATCACACTCCCACAAGTGTGACAATTCAGACTATTCCATGCCCCTAAAGCTCTAAGAAAGTCTTGGGCAGCAGATATTAGTAATTTTAAATGTATTTTGAATAAATAAACAACTGTTGTTACCTTCATCTCTAAATTAGATAGAAAGCGCCACCAGGTGGCAGACTGTCATAAGTGCTGGTGTTGACAATTAAGTGCCGGAAACCACGAGCTCAAAATAAGCGCTGGATATGGCACTTTCCCCTCTCCCTAGCGCCACAGTCAGGCTGCTGAGCGCCATGCACATACCTTTGCACCTTGGTGCAAAGATGTTTGCGTGAATCTAGCATACGTTTTGTACTGGAAGTGTACCCTTCCAGTACAAAACACTATGATTAGACTAACTTTAAAACTATTCCTACTTTGTATTTGTTCTGTACAGTGCAGCCCACGTTAAAAGTGGAAAAAGGTAGGCGAAATAAAAGCATTTCTTCTTTTTAAAGCCTGCTTTCTAGTGGTGTTAATTTTTCTACTCTTGCTAGTAGAATGGGTTTTGCATCATAAACCATGGGTGGTTACACAGAAACGCCCATGTACCACCCATTGAACGCCCCTTGACGCAGAGTAGCGCAAAGCAGCGCTTTGCTTTGTGTACTTTTTCCTACAAACCTATGTAAATATCAATTTGCATTGCTTTCTAAATCCTGAAAAGAATTTAGTGTTGGGTCTGCATTATAAAAGTAACGGAAACCCGATTCAAACCATTTTGTAAATCTGGCCTGTGATTTGCTTCCCTTGAGTAGCTTTTGTATCTCTCCGATGCAAGAGTGCACCCTATAGCAGACATGGAGCAGTCATACAGGCGTCTTAGAGCTGGATGGTGCCTCTATAATGATATCCCTGTACTGGTCATACACCCACTCCTTCCATTGCCCTAATCGATGGCACCATAGAGTTGTTCCATTACAGTGGCTTCCTAGAACATATTGGTCCTGTCAGATGGGTGCTCAGGTCAATGCAGAGAATGAGAAAACTAAAGACGAAAAGGAATGTGTTCCTCGCCCATGCTTAAAGCGGGGTTGTAAGATACAGTGAGTGATTGTTTACCTCTTTGCAGATTTTATGTAGCTTAACTCTCCAGCGAGCAGTGCTGTCAGAACACTATGGCTCGGATGCACCTTGTTGGAGGTGTGATGCAAAGGTTGGTGAGACTTGAAAAAGTTCAGGCCAGAGGTGCTGGAGTGAGGTCACTTTTTTGCTGATTGATGTATGCACTTCTTGGGGTAACAATGGACATTTTATAGGATTCAGCAGTGTGGAATCTACATATCACATTTTGGATCTGGCAAGAATCACCAAGACCATTTTCATCATTCTGCAGATCAGACTCGAGAAAATGACCATACTGGCTTTCATACTCACAGTTATGCCCCGCAGTAGTATATGGATTTCTTGTTTTCCTTGTGTCCCAGAATTGCCAGGTCACACAAGTATTCTTGTACTTTGGAATCCCACTGCAGTCATGCAGAACAAGCTAGTAGGTGGACTTTTCCAATGGTCCCAGGGCTAAGTTGGGGAACTGGCTGTTTCATCTTAGGTAGTCAAATTTAGCCCATCAGGGACACTGACACAGGACAGAGTACATCTCTTCTTGTTGCTTCATGGATAAAGAAAGTCTTCAAACTTCAAAACTACTACACATTCAGTGGGTCCCATCAAGACTGTGCGTAAACTAAGGCTGTGTTTCTGTTAGTGCAATTTCTAACCAAAGGTGCATTCTTAGTAAATTGTCCCTAAACTAACCAACAAAAAGTTTTACAACAAAGTGATGTCTCAAAATTTTTGTTAGATTTAGTTTTAGGGAAGCCTTATGAGAACCTTTCTCCAAATCCAAAGGGGCAGATTTACAAGCCCCTTGCACTGCCAGTACATCACTTTTTGTGACGCACTGGCAGCGCAATACACTGCCCCATATTTACAAGGACAGGAAAAGGCACCCTGCGTGGCTTTGCCTGTCCTTGTAAATATGGGCCCTTAACATGCAGCACTTTGCGTGAAAGGGGCGTTCCATGGGTGTTGCTGTGGGTGTACCCACGCAACACCCATGGAACGAGACACATTTCCAGATTTACGAGGAATCGTAAATCTGGAAATGCGTCTGAATACTACGCCTCCCCAGGGGAGGCGTAGGGAGGCGCAACGAGGAGAAATGTATTCATTTCTCCTCGTTTTTGTTTCCTGTTTCTATGCGTGCTGCATTCTGCAGCGCACATAGAAAGAGGAAATCACCTCTAATGATTGTTTTTGTTCAGGAAGGGTTCCCTTCCTGCACATAAACAATCATTGAAAGAATGCTGTTTTTCATCTTCTATGTGTGCTTATGCAGCACACATATAAGTTGAAAAACGGCATTTCAAATTGTTTTTGTGCAGGAAGGGAACCCTTCCTGAACTAAAACAATCACCCCACGACGCAGGCATCCTCGCACCATGGTGCAAGGGTGCCTGCGTCTGCGCATGGCAGCAGTTTGTGCGCCAGCGCAGGGGGAAGCACAGAGATGCGACATGTTGTTGTAAATATGTCGCATCGCTGTGCTTTCCAAACTAACGCAGCACGGCGCAGCAAAATGACTTGCTGCACCGTGCTGCGTTAGTTTATTGTAAATCTGCCCCATTGTGGCTGGGCGTTGTGCTTGCTATTGGCTTTGTTCTGGCTTCACCTTAACATCAAAGGAAACGTTTGTGGTCAGTCAGAGCAAAGCAACCCACTGCATTGGGTATGAATTAAGAGATGTTCACTTGATCCGACAACTGAGAAATAGACACAGCTATGTTTATTAGAACTGGTTGGGCTAAATATATATTTTACAATTTGGTAAATATCTAATTTGGAGCCAGGATCTTGCCAAAAATGTACTGATTTGTTAGTTTTTTAAAGAATTACATATACCTCCAGGATTTAATTATTAAGGGAACTGCCACCAAGAATACCTTAAAATAATACTTCTATTATTTGATCAGTTTTTCCTCTTCCTAGAGCAAGTAGACCCAGGGTCAGACTCTCCTATAGGGCAATCAAGCACTACTCGATGAATAGTCTGACAGGACAGCGTGTAGGCCGTTTTTCTTGCTGTGCTGTTAGTGGGTCTGTTATATGGTCTACTGGGCCGGTTTTTACTGCTGAGTTCCCTGATATTAAAACAAACACTGCATGCAGCAAGCTGAAATCCATGCAGACTTCCGTTCCTTTCAAAACACTTATACAACATTTCTTTAAATGTTAAAAATGTCCTCAGTTTGGAAGAATACAGACAAACATACAGAAGTGGAATGCATTATTTTTGCTGCTATGCTTTTAAAAAAATAACACAGTGATGGGAGTGGCTGTAATCACACATACAGTGATAATATTTTGGGATGCACTTTTAATAACAATAATATTCCCTTGTACTGTTTATTAGCCCGACTTGTGTGTATGTATATATATATTTCACACAGGTCCTTGGTGGAATCCAAAACTAGACTTTTTTTTTTTTTAAACAGATTTTATTCATCAAATTGCACATATGCAGCAGAGCTCTGTACCCCAGAAACTTCTGCAGAAGAAACGTATATCATCATGACTTTGACTTTTTACAAGAGCAAATCAAGGAAAAATGGAGAGCAATACAGATGAAAAACCAACAAAGAATCCATAACCCAACAACCCTCCCCCCATCGCACTAAAGTCCACCCCAGAGCTGCACATGAACAGAAATAGCACCTTCTTCAATAAGCATAGCCCGCCATTACACGTAGGACTATGTCCTGCACCAACAAAATGGAGATTTAAGCCGGGTCCAGGGGCCCTGCCGTAGAGACGGGCTCCAACTCCAAGCCACGGTAGTCCGCCCATCGCTTCCAGATTTTAAAATGTTTGAGCGGGCACCCTCTTGCTGTGAAAATGGGAATCTCCAGGCCCATGCAGAAGTCCAGGCCGTTCTTCCATGCAGACACTGAGGGCGCTGCTGGTGCCCTCCATGCCCTGGCAATATCTCTCTTAGCCAGGGTGAACAAAGCAGCATAAGATGGCGTTTGTATATGTTGCCTCCAACCCCTTCCATAACATGTAAGAGTACCAGTTTCGGCGAGCGGGGAAGGTCCCAGCCCAACACCTCTGAGAGGCAGGCCATAACCCCCCTCCAGAATCGTGCCAAGGCAGGGCAGTGCCAGACCGTGTGCATCAGGGTACCCTCCTCCCGTTCGCATCTGAGACACACAGGGGAGGCCACCAAGCCCGCCCTCCACAATCTAACCCTAGTGAAGTATACCCGATGAAGGTACTTGAACTGGATAAGGCGCAGACGTACAGCTATAGCAGCCCCCGCGGGGAGGCCAGGGCCACCGTCCAGTCCTCCTCCTCCAGTGAGCCCACATCACCCTCCCAGGCCTCTCTGAGCTTCTGTAGCGTGGGGGAGCTATGAGTAACCAGGGATTGGTAGATTTTAGAGATCTTGTGATCTTGGAGATCTCCCATGAACACCTTTGCCTCAATCGGGCTAAACTCAGCCAGGGACTCTAAGCCCTCTAAGCTAGGGGAGATAGCATTCCGGAACTGAAGATATCTATAGAATTGGGTTTTCGGCATTTGGAAATCTTTCTGTAGGTCTTGAAAGGACTGCAGGACCGGCCCCCGCATTACATCACCCAGAGTAGAGATACCAATGCTATCCCAGCCACGAAACCCAGGTAGAGTAGCCAACTGTAGCAATCGCCCATTGTTCCAGAGGGGAGTCTCCGGCGTCAGTCTATTCCACCACCCCATCCTCCGTAGAGCCTGCCTCCAGATTTGGAATACCACCTTCGTAACTGACGGCAGGGAGTTGCGCAGTGGTGCAGAATATAGTATAGTGTGGAAAGAGTGATCCCCATATACCTTCGTTCGACAGCATAGGCAGGATCGGCCCTATCCCCATACCACCATTCATTTAAGACAAGCAGGTGCAAGGCCATATAGTATGATAAAATGTCAGAGGTCACCAGCCCCCCACAGTACGTGGATTGGAAGCACATCCGTAATGCAACTCTCGCCACTCCACCGGCCCACAAAAACTGTCCCAGGGCCGCATTAACCTGCCAGAACCATCTAGGAGGGATCGGGTAGGGGTGATTTTGCAGATGGTATAATAAGCAGGGGAGCGAGACAATCTTGAAGATGGCTGATCTGCCATATATAGACAATGGCATATGGGACCACGTCTTGAGATCCTCCCGTACACGTTCCCATATTGGAGCCAAATTTCTGTCCCAAGTTGTGGTAGGCGAATCCGACAAAAACACTCCCAGATATTTCATCCCCCCAGAAACCACTTGAACGGACGATGCCCAGGAGCCGAGACCCGCTGTATCCCCAAGGACCCAAAGAGTGGACTTTCGGGGGTTCATATATAAGCCAGAAGACTCCCCGAAGATCTGCATGATGTGAAGCAATCTCGGCCCCGTCCTATCTAAATTGGTGAGAAAGAATAGCACATCGTCGGCGTATAGTGCAATACGGTCCGACAGTCCGTGCGCCCATTCGAACCCAGTTACTTGTGCATCGATTCGCACCCAGGCACCCAGGGGTTCCATAGCCAATGCGAACAAGTATGGGGACAAGGGGCAGCCCTGCCTGGTGCCCCGGCCAATGGAAAAAGTAGAGGAGGTAGAGCCAGCTACGCGTACTGACAAGGTGAGGTCGGTGTAGAGCAATGTCAGGTAGGACAGGAAGCGTGGTCCAATATTCAGCCTGCGTAAAAGCGCGAATAGATATACCCAACTGAGGGAATCAAATGCCCTATCCATATCTGCCAGTAACATCGCTGCTCGTTCACCCAACCCCTCGATGGCCGCAAGAGCAACATGTGCTCGACGAATATTGTGCCGAGTCGCCCTCTGGGGCATAAACCCAGCCTGGTCGGGATGTACCAGGGAAGTGATGTGGGACCGAAGGCGGTTGGCCAAAGCCTTGGCCAGGATTTTGGCCTCCACCTTCAGTAGAGAGATAGGGCGATATGACGCGTGTTGGTCAGGAGGTCTACCAGGCTTGTGGAACACCACCACCTCTGCGTGTCTCCAATCACGAGGCAGACAGCCCCGCTCCCTGGCCTCCTCCACCACCCGAAGATAGTGGGGCCCTAGCTGCAAAAAATATATTTTTTTAAACTCACACGGAAAACCATTTGGCCCTGGGGCCTTCCCAGCGTGTAGGTCTCTCAGGGCGGCACTCAGCTCCTCCTCTATGAGTGGAAGATCCAGCTCCGCACTCGCCTCGCCGGACAAAGCTTTAGGCGGAAGATCATCCAGAAAACGGCCTATCACTTCCTCAGGTAAACACTCTCTGGGGGCATATAGCTCTGCATAGTACGTAGCAAAGCTTTCAACAATTGTAGAGGAATCCGTAAGGGACACCCCGTCCGGGCCTACAATACCCCGTCCGGGCCTTGGGGTACAGTATCCCCTGACGCAGCCTGTGGAGCAGCTTACTGGACTTATCTCCCCACTGGTAAATCCTGCTATGGGTCGCTAACCAAGCCAGGCGGGCCTCATTCAGCAGGAGGTCCGCATAGCTCTGCTGTGCCAGCAACAATTGTTGACGAACCTGACTGCCCCCGCCGCTCCTGCTGTGGCCTTCCAGATCTATAATAGTGGCCTCAGATTGTAAAAGGGACTCCCTACGCGCTCTGCGGGCTGCCGCACAAAAGGAAATGTCAACACCCCGTATTGTGGGCTTCATTGCCTCCCACAGAGATTCAGCCCCCACAACCGATCCTATGTTGAGTGTCAGGTAGTGGTCAATAGCACTCTCCATGTGCTCCCTATAGTCTTCTTTCTGCAGGTTCCAAACCGAAAGGCACCAACGAAAAGACTGTCGCGCCAGGCCCACCTGTAGGGTGAGGGCCACCGGCGAGTGATCCGATAGTCCCCGTGGGAGGATATCCGCCTCCACCACCCTGTCTGCCGCCACCCGGGGAACAAATAAATAATCGAGACAGGAATAGGAATCGTGAACCGCCGAGAGATATGTGTAGCCCTGTGTTGTCCCGTGTAGTCGGCGCCAAGGGTCCACCCAGTCAAGCCCCATCACCAGAGATTGCAGTTTGGTGGGCTGGCAGACATCCGTAGATCCTCCGGACCTCCACCGATCCCTGGCCACTTCCATCACATCATTCCAATCCCCCCCCAACTACAGACAAGCAATCTGGTATATCCGCCCACAGGGTCATAAGTCGCTCTACGAGGCCCCAGAAGAGCGGCGGGGGGGCATAGACACATCCTAGTACCATAGTCTCTTCACCCACAGTACCCTGGAGGAACAGATATCTCCCCTGGGTGTCCGCCCACGTCTTGACATGTAGGTAGGGAACCCGACGATGGATCCAGATCGCAACCCCTCATGACCCCCTAACGAACCCCGAGTGGAACACCTGGATGTAGCCATAGCGTTGAAAGCATAGTGCCTTCGTCCCCATAAGGTGCGTCTCTTGTAGCATGAGAATGTCGGCATGGGCCCTTTTGGCCTGCTTGAGTATAGCCCTGCGTTTGATTTTATCCAGCGCCCCCCTGACGTTCCAGCTTACTATCCGAAGGGTCCCGGAGGGAACCCGTTGGTCACCTGACGGGGCTACCATGTGAGGCCCTGATGCTAATCATTGGTGCATGGAAAGGTGTATGGCATGTGCATGGTGGCTCTATACTAGTGTAGAATAGTACGATCAGAGGACAAAAACAACAACAACAACCCAACAACCCCCAACCCCCCACACTATACCTCAAGAACGATGAAGTATCTGTTGCGGCCGGTGTGGCCTGCAGACCCAAACAGAAGGTCCTGGCCCGCCCCTGCCAATGGATCCCCAACTTACAGCCCATTGTCAGCTGGCACTCTCCCTGTCAGAGAAGGTCCAACAGAGATGCCGGCCCTCATAAGTGCTTCTCCGGTCAAGGCAAAAGCATTGAAGACCCACGGGACTGTGTTCACCTCCATCAATTAGGACGCCGATGGAAGCTGCTGGGGGGCCAACTCGGCCCGGGATGAAGCACTGCATGACTGGGATCGACATCTGGACCTGGAGCGTCTATTCCCTTTAAGCTTTGGTTTGGGCAGCTTCCGAGCTGCCTCACTGGATGAAGAGTCCGATTCCCTCCGGGGCGGCGTGTGAGGACGAAGCCGCACCATCTCATCTGTCCACTGGAAGACCTCCTCCGGCGAGTCGAAAAAATGAGTGCGGGACTGGAAAACCACCCGCAGCCTGGCCGGATACAGCAAAGCATATGGAAGCTTGAGATCACGAAGACGAGCCTTGGCCGCCAAAAATGATTGTCTCCATTGCTGGACCAACTTTGTTTAGTCGGGAAATATCAGGATGCGGGCATTATCGAATAACAACGGTTCCTTGACCCTGGCCTGTTTCAGAATAACATTACGATCATGATAGTTCACCAGCTTTGCGATGACTGGCCTCGGGCGGGCCCCAGGCGGAGGCTTCTGCATCAGGGCCCTATGGGCGCGTTCCACCACAAAACATCGAGACAAGGACTCTGGGGGGAGCCAGCTCTCCAGCCACTGAGTAAGGAACCGCTCCATGTCCCCCCTCACAGCCCTCCGGGAAGCCAACAAAGCAGAGATTATTACGACGGGCCCTACCCTCGGCATCCTCCACTCGTGATGCCAGGCCACGTTGGGTAGTCTCCAGTGAGGCCACCCACTTCTGTAAGGTGGCGACCACGTCCTCCACTCCAGAGATTCTCGTCTCAGCCTCCGTGATACGCGCCACCGCGTTGCGCAAGTCTTGCCGCAGTAGCACAACGTCGGAGCCGACTGCTCCAATTTTAGCATCTAGGACATCCCTAGATTGCGTGATGGTGGCCATGAGGGCGGCATTGTCCGGCATGTCTCCATGAGCCCCCCATACACCGCTGCAGAGGCCCCAGGGCCTGTAAACTAGTTGAGCGTACTCTGTTTGGCCGAGCCCCCTCCTTCCTTATCTCT
Source organism: Calotriton arnoldi (assembly GCA_963921515.1). Taxonomy (NCBI): domain Eukaryota; kingdom Metazoa; phylum Chordata; class Amphibia; order Caudata; family Salamandridae; genus Calotriton; species Calotriton arnoldi. The sequence continues at coordinate 329,159 of CAWUFW010012778.1, read as the reverse complement.
CGTCATGGCGGCCACCGAGCCCCCCGGCTCCCAGGATAGCCCCACACCAGCACACCGTGCAGGTCCGCCAGAAGACAGCGGGCCCCCCAATGCCGGAAAGTGAGGGGGTTGACACGCTCACCTATTCCGGCGACCCACCTCAACACTGGAGTCCAAGAAGTACTGAAGCCGGATGGGGGCAGCAGAAGTACAAATTCGCGGCCCGACCTGACCGCCGAACGCGGGACCGCCAACAATGGGGGAGGGGGGGCCAAGGAGTCCAACACCGCTGAAGCAGCCACTGCCGGTAGCTCTCACCACCGGGGCGGTACTATGCCCCGCTGGGGCCCGCCGTGCCGACCCCATGGGCCGCCGCGCACCCCCAGGTGGTGGTTCTGATGCCGCCACCAGCCGGAAAGCCAGGGGGGGCCCACAGGCTCCACGTCGCCCCCTCGAGGATCTGCACGCAGCGTCTCAACGGCACAGCAGCGGCCAAGGTCCGCACTCTAAATCTTCTCAGTAGGCTCGCGCGGCCCGATAGACCGCCGGCGCGAGCACGTTGTGTGCCAGGGGAGAGAGCGAGCGGAAGGCCCCGCACCGGGCACCAGAGAACAGAAATGGCCCCAATCACCGCTCCGGCCCAGGATCGATGAGGTGCCCGCAGGCCCCTAGACGCGGCCGCACCCCTGCACGGCTCCACCCGCGGCCCGATACGGCCGCTGACAGCCCGGCCTCACCTCGCGGGGAGAAGGGGGGGAAGGAGATGTCCTCTCGCCGAGGGTGGATGTCTGGACTCAGACGCTCCCCAGGGCCGTTTCTACCATTAGGCAGGACTAGGCGGCCAGCTAGGGCGGCAAAAGGGGGAATTTTTTTTAATTTGAAGGCAGCAGCATCTGATTGTGAGTGCAAGCGCACCTGCTTGTACATGCTGCGCAGCACTGAGCGCACCCTAGCATAGTGGTGTGTGGTGCGGGCCGGCGGTACCAGTGTGTGGGTCCCCAGGGCCGTCAATCTTGTAGCGCGGGAAAGTGCTACCAATGACGGCCCTGGATCATTAAGCCAGTGACGGTGACTCGCACGTCGCACCACCCTCTCTCTCGGCGCGCGGGGGACGGACTGTGTGTGTCGGCTCAGGTGAGGTGATCGCGCAGTTTCTTTCTCTTGCTGATTTTTCCTGACGGGGAGAAGTTGAGCGTGGCCCTCTGGGAAAGGGCTGGCAGGCCGCACGCCAGAAACAGAGTTTGCATAAACGCCACCATTCCCTCCCCTTCCCACGCTCCGTCGCATGCAGGTACTACAAACGTGTGCTGCAAAACCCCATCCGCACCATGTGGAACTGGGTCAGAGCACTGCTGGGCGAAGCCCCTCTCAGGAAAGTGGCCGTGGGGTTGCAGAAGTGATTCAGCGAGATCTATTGATGCAAGTGCAGCAAGCCTGCCCTTGGAGGGAAGCTCGCTGCTGGAGACGGGCAGTGTAGGCTGCCGCGGTTGAGTGTCTCTGAGTTGGCCGCATGCCTGCCTGCAGTAAGCTCCGAAGATGGCACTTTGGGAAGGTGGTAACTCTGCTCTAGCCACACAAGGATCAGAGTCCTCCAAAAACCAGCAAAACAGGCGCTCAGGTGCTTGCGTCTGATCTTCCGACTCCGCCAACGCTGGGAGGCGACGCACTGCCCTGCCATGGGCACCTGGCATCTGACCCGGTTGGTCCTCGAAGACGCAGGGTGATGGTCCAAGGCCAGTGTGCAGAGACTGTTTCCTGTAGCGCTGTGGTGAAGCAGGTCTGCCATTTGCACGTCTTATCCCTGCGAAAGAAACTATCGTTCTGCAAAGGCAAGTAAGTTGTTGTCCTCTTGCATGTGTGCCGCCAAGATGAGTGTTTGTCTGCGTGCGTGCGTGTGTTTACTTAAGATGGCGGTTCCGGGCGCACACACAGTGGCATGGTTTGAGAGGGTTTCTTGCATCAAGCGTAGATGGGCATTTGAGTACGTTTAACACACTCTTCTTTTTAGTAGCTCTTTGAAGTTATTGCTAGTGACCTTCTGAGTACCCCAAACTGTAAGGTGTCCATGGTAGAAGTGGAGTGTTCCAGGTCACACCTTGTGGCCTACACCTCAGTGAGTATTGTTTATACCTACAACTGACAAGTAGAGTACACAGAAGATTTGTAAGCTGATTTTAGTATGTACCAAACGCATTTCAGATATTAGTGTGACAATAGCCATTGTATTCCAAGTTATCACGTTAGTCATGTTTTAGGGGTCTGCTGACCTAAGTTTCATGGAAAGAGTGCAACCCTTACACCCAAATGAGTGTCAGAGGGATATCACCGCAGACTCTAAGTGAAACACAGTTGTCTTCTGTCCGCCAACCGAGACTCGGAAACATGATTGGAAACGTAGAGGGAAATGCAGAAGAAGGTTGTACAGTCAGTAAAAAGGGCTGAAATTTGGAATGGGTAAAAAGGAACATTTTAGGGTCCGTCAATGTGATCTGATCTAGATAGAAATAAAAAATGTTTGTGAAGGGAAAGTTCTTTAGCAGTAATAATTCTGAGCGTGGAGCTTGGAGTCTTTTTTTTAAAAAAAGCATTCCTTGTCACTTTCAGACAATGTTATTTCCTTCACTTATTTTTTTTGCTTGGTAGTAAAAGATAGGGGGCGGCATTTTTCAATTCTCGCCTAGGGCGGCAAAACACCTAGAAACGGCCCTGACGCTCTCCACCGCTCCGAGACCCCCTCACCACGAGGGTTCCCCGCAGGCTCTCCGCCGCTGGCTCCACACACCGCTGGGGTCCTCAGGCACGGCTCGCCCCGTCCCTCCAGCCGCCGCGCCAGGCCGCCACCGTCTCATCCCTCCAAGCAGCGATCCAGGTCAAATACGGGGCTCAAGGCGCAACCCCCACTCGCGCCCCACCAGGGACACGGTCTGAGCAGCAAAACTGACCGGAGAAGCAGGATAATCACAGGATATTAGCCGAGGCTGGACGGAGCTCGCCTTCATGGCTTGCTAGGCCACGCCCCCCAAAACTAGACTTTTAAAGGAGAATAATCTATATAACCTCTTAATTTTTCTCCTCATCAAGAAAGAGGAACCTAAAGGGTCTACCTGTATTGGCATGTTTACTAGATTGGAATTTATGACTTGAAAATACAGATCATCTAAGAAGCTTTTGATTTTCTCCCGTCACCTGCTTTTGGTCAGTCTGGATAGTAAATGAATGTGCATGGATGTGGCTCAATCTGTTTCAGTTTTTATAAATGTAGCGATAGTTCTGCATCTTCATTTAAGTCATAAACCCTGAATTATTCCATGCTAGCTGCGCGGACCCCGGAACACCTTATTAAATATATGTAGAATATCTAGGAAAAAGGTCTGTATATTGTTCATCACTGAAATACATTTTCCATTCATTTGTAGTTGTATTTTCCTGGAGCATGCTGATAGCGACTGCAGGAGGCAGGAACTGCAAAGCTTACAACACTTTTCATTGGAAAGGGGACTGTGCCAGAAATTCTAGAATGCAAAGGAAAAAACAGGCTAACACTAGAAAGTACAAAATGTGACCTGTACCTTTAAGAATCCCAGAGGGACCCCATCCCACATTGCACTGAATTGCCAGTTTGCCTGAGAGAGTCAGTTCTTTTTACCAGCTCCTCTTGTCAGGATCTCACAACACCCCTGATGATTTCTTTTCACCTTAATTACTCTTCTAAAACATTTATTAGTGCGTTTCAAAGCTTTTTTTTTGGCATTGTGACATCTCTTCTGTGAGGTAGGTCGCTTTTACATTTTTTCGGAGGAAAAAAATGCCTGCTCTCTACACAAAGTGCACCTCCTGTGGCAGAAAGAAAGATTCCTCTGATGCCCACAAAGTTGGTGTGGTATGTCTGTCTCCTCAACACCTCACTAAAGGCTGTGACATTTGCAGTAAAATGTCAAAAAGGACACTTAAAGACAGAGAAGGCATCAGACTTTGTGGATGGATGGAGGAGTTGAAGGCAGACAAGGAACATAGGAAAAGGAGAATATTGGAGAGGTCTCCCTCTCTTCTTCCTTCGGAAAAAGGCACAAATTGGCTAAAGGCTCACTTGATTGATTGATATTAATCTTTATTTGATTATACATTATAATCATAAAAGATAAAAACACGCGTTAAAAAGGAGCACATAAAACATTAAAAACCATTTTTAAACACAAGCCAGATGAATTCATCAGATTTAAAGTGTTCATAAACATATAAAATCCTTTTAAGATCAAGTCCCCAGCCTATCATATACAACGTTGTTACTAGGCACACATTATTTAATTCCAGTGTAAGGCGCCTTTTAGATAGCCAATAATTGCCGTCATCACCACCTGATCCTGTAATAGCTGTAAGAATGGAAAAGCAGGTCAAAATTGAGTGAAGCCCCTCTCTTTTAAAAGTAGCAAGTCCCTAGTACATAATAGGGCAGGGGGATTAAAACTATCTCTTAAATCGCGCTACAGGGCGCGTTTGCACAGTGGTGAAGGGAGGGGGGCCTGAGGTGACATGTGTGCAAACACGCCCCGTGGCACGTTTTAAGTTGCGGGATTAAGTCCCCTTGAATCCTGAGTGTCCCTGGGGCCCAACTAGCCCCCAGGTACCTACAGTTAGGACCACAGAGCTGAGTTGCAGAGAGGCGTTCCGAGGCCACGCACCTTTTTTCACCTCTCTGCAACGCAACTCTGTTGTGCTTACTGAAGGTACCTGGTGGGCTAGTTGGACTCCAGGGACCCTCAGGATTGAAGGGGACTTAATCTCCCAACATAAAAAACGCCACGGGGCCTGTTTGCACACATGTCACCACAAGCCCCGCCCCCTCCCTTCACCACTGTTCAAACGCGCCCCGTGGCGCGTTTTAAGTTGGGGGATTAAGTCCCCTTGAATCATGAGGGTCCCTGGGGCCCAACTAGCCCACCCTGTACCTCCAGTATGCGCCAGGGAGCTGCGTTGCAGAGAGGTGTTCAGAGGCCACGCCCCTTTTTACACCTCTCTGCAACGCAGCTCTGTGACGCTTTCTGGATGTACCTGGTGGGCTAGTTGGCCCCCAGGGACCCTCCGGATTGAAGAGGATTTAATTCCCCATCTTAAAACGCGCCACAGGGCCTGTTTGCACACATGTCACCTGAAGCCCCGCCCCCTCCCTTCACCACTGTGCAAACGCGCCCCGTGGCGCGTTTTAAGTTGGGGGATTAAGTCCCCTTGAATACTGAGGGTCCCTGGAGTCCAACTAGCCCACCATGTACCTCCAAAAAGCGCCACAGAGCTGCGTTGCAGAGAGGTGTAAAAAGGGGCATGGCCTCTGTACACCTCTCTGCAACGCAGCTCCCTGGCGCATACTGGAGGTTCCTGGTGGGCTAGTTAGCCCCCAAGGACCCCCAGTCCAAGGGGAATTACTTCCCCTTCTTACAACGCGCCATGGGGTGCGTTTGCAGACTGCTGCAGGGAGGGGGCAGGGCCTCCGGCACGATGCCGGTCTTTTTTTTTTATGGGAGGGGGGCTGCGTGGCCCCCCTTCCCTGGGCCTCTATTGGCCCCGGGGACCCCATCCCCCGGGGCATGCCCACTGTTTTTTTAAAATAAAATATTCGGAGGGGCGCTGCGTGGCCCCCTCCTCAGGCCATTTAAGGCCCCGGGGACCCCATCCCCCGGGGCCTGGCCACTCGTTGGGGACCGTGGGGGTCCCCAATCCTCGCACGGTCCCGCCGGCTCCCCGCGTCCTGCGGGAGCCGGCATTGCTTTTCCATAAGGGGAGCTGCTGACATGCAGCTCCCCTTATGGAAAAGCAATCTGCTTGCTTCATTGAAGCGAGAGCAGGTTTCCCTGCTCTCGCTTCAATGAAGCAAAGCAAGTTTGCAATGACAGGACGGGAGCCGCGCGGATCCCGTCCTGCCATTGCAAACAGCAGTGTCCCGGGGGTAGGCATCCCGGGACACTGCAGGAGCCGGCCCTGGGGGGTGGCAGTCCCTAGGGCCACCACAGGCTCCAGGAGGGGGGCCGCGCGGCCCCCCTCCCAACATCAACTGAGCCCCGGGGAGGTGGTGGTCCCCGGGGCTTCGGGGTCCGAAACGGACCCCCACATTTCTTTCTAAGTGCCCCGGGGAGGTGGCGGTCCCCGGGCGTGTGGGGGCTGGAGCCCCCCACACAGGTGATTAAAATTTAAAAAAGAAGCCCCGGGGTGGCGGTCCCCGGGGCTGCAAGAGGGCGGAGAGCCCTCCCGCACCATTTTTTTTTAAAGCCCCGGGGGGTGGCGGTCCCCGGGGCTTGGATAATCAACCCCCGCATGCCCCCGGGACTTGGCCCACCCGGGGGCAAAATAGCCTCAAAGCGCGGGAGACCGCGCTTCGATTTTTTTTTTATTACGGCGGGATCCGCGCATCCCGCCGATTTAAAAATTTTTTTTTTTTAAAAAAATGCTTTTTTCTGCCCAGGGGGTCTTTGTGGGATCCTCTGAGCAGACCTAGGGGGTCAGGGTGTTTCTACCCTGCCCCCTTTTTGCGTTTTGCGCACTTGTTTCTGTGCCTCGGTTCTACCGAGGGACAAAATGGCTGCCAATACTTCCTGATTTGGAGTGTTGACAGCCACTTCACAGCCAATTAGCATGCAGCTCGTGATCGGGAGGGTACGCGGACCCTAAGCGGCCATAGATATATATGTGATTTTACTTTGGATTTTCTCAGGAACTACTGAACGGATTTACACCATTTAAGCAAAAGGCACGACTCTGAACCAAGGGCTACGTTTTTGCCAAATTTGGTGTAATTCCGTTCAGCAGTTCGGGCTGTAGCTGCGATGAAAGGTTCCTATGGAAAATTGCATGGGGAAAACGAGTTTTGGGACCCCCCTTTTTTATCGGCCCCCGCTTGCCGAATCACGCCAAAACTTTCAGGATAGGAGCGGACCAGAGCGCCTCACGAGTTTTGAAAATTTTGCGAAGATTCGTCAACCGACGCCAAAGTTATTTCAAATAGAATGTTGTGGATTTCCTATGGAAAATAGGTCCTAACTATAACTATCTACTGGCGACCGCCAGTAGATAATATATATATATTCACTGAAAAAACCATAGGTTTCAGGGACGTTATAGTTAGAAATTAGCATTTAAAAAACCTTAGAAATTCACTGAAAAAACCACAGGTTTCAGGGACGTTATAGTTAGTTGGACATTTCCCTCGTACAAAACCAGAAAATTCGGCCGTTATAGTTAGTTCAGCTAACTATAACTCGCGCCCCCGCAATGCACTGCTGATGACGTCACATATTACATCATTCATGACATGGTCAGTGACATCACTGATGACATCGCAAATGACATCACTGATGACATCATCCAGTGACTGTGTGTTTCTATAAAGTTTAAATATGTTTATATACATGCCAAGGTGTATTGAAGAATGAGTGGGTGTATAAGTGTCTGGATGGATGATTTAGTTGGTGTGTGACTGACTGTATAAGTGAGTGATTAATTGTGTCTTACTGAATGCATGTGTTCGTGACTGATACAGACATTCACACAGTTTAGTTTGTCAGTTGGTGTGTAAGCGGTTGCATGGGTTGGTGAGTAGCTAAATGAGGATCTATATGGGTTATTGATTGGTTGTCTGATTATCTGTATGGGTGCCTGAGTGTCTTTGTGGGTGGCTGGGGGGTGTGACTCTGTGCATAGATGTGTGAGTGGATCATTCACTGGGTGTATGGGTTCAGGAGTGCATCTGTGAAGGGCTGTATGGGTGGGTGAGTGTGTGTATGGGTGTGTTGGTGAGTGAATGGATGCCTCAGTGGTACATGTGTGAGTAACTGCATATGTGAAAGGAAGTATATCTGAGTGTTGGAGTGTATAAATGACTATATGTGAGAGTGAGTGATTGTGAGAGTGGCTGTATGGATCAGTGTGTGCTTGTATTAGTTATTGTATAAGAGTGTAAGTATGTGTTAGTATATGTTTGAATAAGTGAGGTGGTGTGTGTATAACTGTATAGGTGAGTAAATGGGAGTGTGATTTATTCTTTGCATGACTGACTAGGTGTGTGAGTAACTCTATGGATGAGTGGCGGTGTGTGAGTGTCTGTATAGATATGTGAGTGCATATGATAATGCTGTATTGATGGTTGACTGCATGTATGAGTGACTGTATGGGTGAATGAGTGGATGTGTGTGTAGATCTAGGAATTAGTGAGTGGGTATGTACTAACTGATATTGGTGTGTCTATGGTTTCGAAAATGGTAGTCTGTATTTTAGAGTGGGTGTATCAAAGGTTATATTAGGGTATGAGGAGGTGCATCAGATTATCACGTGGATGATGTCATCAGTGATGTAATTTGAGATGTCATCAGTGATGTTATCAGTGATGTCACTGACCATGTCATGAATGATGTAATATGTGATGTCATCAGCAGTGCATTGCGGGGGCGCGAGTTATAGTTACCTTAACTAACTATAACGGCCAAATTTCTCTGGTTTTGTACGAATGAAATGTCCAACTAACTATAACGTCCCTGAAACCTGTGGTTTTTTCAGTGAATTTCTAAGGTTTTTTAAATGCTAATTTCTAACTATAACGTCCCTGACCCTATTGTTTTTTCAGTGAATTTCAAAGGTTTTTTAAATGCTAATTTCTAACTATAACGTCCCTGAAACCTATGGTTTTTTCAGTGAATTTCAAAGGTTTTTTAAATGCTAATTTCTAACTATGCCTACAAAGGTAGGACATGTGAAGAAAGAGAAAGAAAAGCGCAGAAAGAAGCAAGACAAATGCAGAAAGAGGCAACAGAAGTCCAGAAAGACGAAGAAAAGTGCAGGAAGAAGCAAGAGATGTGCAGAAAGAACCAACAGAGGAGCAGAAAGTCCTCCTGTGCCCCCAACTTTTTGCTGACGGGTACCGGTGGTAACTGACTCTGACTAACCAGGCCTAGAGCCTAAAAGACACTTAGAATACAGTGAAAACACCTACATACACTAGGGAACACTATGTGTTGGGGTACCCCTGTGATTAGCATGACCTCCTCTGTATTTGCCATGAGTTAGTGCCTGGGTCATTGCATGAGTACATGAGTAGTGACTGGATGATTAGAGTGCTACAAGGAGAGTGAATGGTGATTTTATAAGTGCTTGGATTTTGGCAGAGTGATTGGATAAGTACATGGTGCTGGCTGGGTGATTGGAGAAGTGCATGGGTAGTGACAGGGCAATGGCTGGACTGCATGGGTACTACCTGGGTAATTGCAGGAGTAAATCAGTACTGTGTAGGTGGTTCGAGGTCTGCATGGGTAGTGCACAGGGGATTGTAGCAGTGCAATAGAGCCAGGGTCATTGCATAAGTACATGGGTACTGACTGGATGAAGAGAGTACTGCAAGGAGAGTGCATGGTGAATTTATAAGTGCTTGGGTTTTGGCGGAGTGATTGGATAAGTACATGGTGCTGGCTTGGTGATTGGAAGACTGCATGGGCAGTGCACAGGTAATTGTACCACTGCATGTGTTAGTGCCTGGGTCATTGCATGAGTACATGGGTAGTGACTGGATGATTAGAGTACTGCAAGGAGAGTGCATGGTGAATTTATAAGTGCTTGGCTTTTGGCAGAGTGATTGGATAAGTACATGGTGCTGGCTGGGTGATTGGAAGAGTGCATGGGTAGTGACAGGGCGATGGCTGGACTGCATGGGTAGTGCTCAGGGGATTGTAGCAATGCATGAGTTAGTGCCTGGGTTATTGCATGAGTACATGGATAGTGACTGGATGATTAGAGTACTGCAAGGAGAGAGCATGGTGAATTTATAAGTGCTTGGATTTTGGCAGAGTGATTGGATAAGTACATGGTGGTGACTGGGTGATTGGAGGAGTGCATAAGCAGTGACAGGGAGATGGCTGGACTGCATGGGTAGTGCTCAGGTAATTGTAGCAGTGCATGTGTTAGTGCCTGGTTCATTGCATGAGTACATGGGTAGTGACTGGATGATTAGAGTACTGCCAGGAGAGTGCATGGTGAATTTATAAGTGCTTGGGTTTTGGTGGAGTGATTGGATAAGTACATGATGCTGGATGGGTGATTGGAGGAGTGCATGGGTAGGGTAGTGACAAGGAGATGGCTGGTCTGCATGAGTAGTGCTCAGGTAATTGTAGCAGGGCATGTGTTAGTGCCTGGGTCATTGCATGAGTACATGGGTACTGACTGCATGATTAGAGTACTGCAAGGAGAGTGCATGGCGATTTTATAACTGCTTGGGTTTTGGCGGAGTGATTGGATAAATACATGATGCTGGATGGGTGATTGGAGGAGTGCATGGGTAGTGACAGAGGGATTGCTGAAGTGCATGGGTACTACCTGGGTAATTGGAGTGAATCAGTAGTGTGTAGGTGGTTAGAGGTCTGCATGGGTAGTGCTCAGAGGATTGTAGCAGTGCATGTATCTGAAAGAAACACATAGTGATAGATTCCTTACCTTAGAATATCCCCAGGCGTCAGACTGGATCCGGAAAGTTTTCGTCAGCAGTACCTGTGCGCGTCAGTAGGGGCGTCGTGCGGCTCCGCGTCCGTCGTCGGCGTCGTGGTCGCCGGGATGACGTCGCGGGCGCTACTTAGACACCGCCCACGCGTGCTGACGTCAGTTCTTTCTTTTTCCGCGCCAGTAAGCGCAGATCCAGAGAGAACGGTACCCTTAGTCTTTTTTTACTAACTTTTTGAGATTTTTTTCTCACCTTTTTTCGAGTCGATATCGACTCCTGGTGCAGTTAGGGATGCCCGGTTTTAAGTCCTGCGAGGACTGTCATCGAATGATGTCAGTGACGGACCCGCACCGCGTGTGTCTCTTCTGCCTGGGGCGCGACCACGACCCCAAGTCGTGCCCCGACTGCCGGTCCATGGCACCGAAGTCTTTGCGGGAGTGGTCCCGAAAGCTGCTTGAAGCCTGGCAGTCGGCTCCGCGCCGTGAGAGGTCCCGGTCCAGAGGGAGGTCGAGGGACCGTGCGTGGAGTCATCAGCGATCGTCGGGATCGAAGTCTTCGCACTCGGGGTCAGGTAAGACGAAGCACAAGAAGTCGAAGAAGCGTCATCGATCTCCGACTTCCCCTCGCCGGTCGCGCGACGGCGCTGAGGGTTTGGGTGGTGCCACCCCCGCGGCTCCGGCGGAGTCCATGGAGTTGTCGCCCGACTACCCGTCCTTCCCGGGGTCGTCGGCGACTCCGGCCCAGATACAGGACTTACTGTCGGCCATGGCTCGCCTCTCTGGCCGTCGGGTCCCGCCGGTGCGCCTTCGGGCTCCGCGGTCCCGCATGGGTGTCCTCGCATTTTGTCGCAGGCGGCTCCGGCCCCAGCGCCGCAGGACACCCTTGGATCCAGGCCTGGATCCTGGTCGACGCCGGTTGACCTGCTTACACCTACACCGACTCCCCCGGCACCGATCCTGACGCCGCCCGCTCCTCGGGACGACGTCGAACCCCGGTTCAGCCCCGAGGTGGACACGGCGTCGGTACGGCGTCGGTCGATGCCGTTCTCGACGCCTTTTGGGGAATTCTATCCCCATGTCCCTGCTCCTTATTTTCGGCCTGTTGAGCAGCCTGAGGAGCAAGGGGAGGACTGGGAGGGGTCTGACGACCCTCTTGCTGCAGCCTGCGAGTCAGAACAGGACTGGGCTGAGGAATTGGGGGACGCCAGTGGTCTGGATACTTCACCAGACCTTGGCATGCTGTCTCCTCCTACCGTGGCTACGGAGGTGGGAGCCAGTTATGCAGTGGTGTTGCGTAGGGCGGCAGAGGCCCTACACCTCCAGCTCCCTACTGTGGCCGTCAGGACTAACCTCCTGACAGAGGTGCTTCAGCCAGCAGCTACTTCTGCGGAGCCACTGCTGCCCTTTAATGAAGCACTTTCCGACGTTCTTTTGGGCACTTGGTCCAGGCCCACCACAGGGGCTCCTATGGATAGGAACGTGGCCCGACGCCATCGCCCGGCTCCGGGTGACCCCATTTTCCTTTCCCAACACCCCACCCCCGAGAGCTTGGTTGTCCAAGCCTCTGCTTCCCCAACCGCCTTCCCTTCCGCACCACCGGATAGGGAATCCAAGAAGCTGGATCAGTTTGGGAAGAAGATTTTCTCTTCCGCCAGCTCTGTGCTGCGGTCTATGAACACAGCATGCCTCTTGGGCCGTTATTCCCACTCTCTGTGGGATACGGTGGCGAACGTGCTGTAGCAGTGTCCGGAGGAGGCCCGGCCTGCCCTCGCCCAGGCTGTTGCAGAGGGGAGAGATGCAGCCAAGTTCATGATCCGTTGTGGTCTTGACACCGCCGACTCAATGGGCAGATCCATTGCAACGACGATGGCGGTTCGCCGCCACGCCTGGTTGAGAACCACTGGATTTTCAGGGGATGTCCAAAACACTCTTATGGACATGCCCTTTGATGGCCGTCGCCTCTTCGGCGACAAGGCGGACAGCGCATTGGAGCGGTTTAAGGACTCACGGGCTACGGCCAAGTCCTTGGGACTCTCCGCAGTCCGCCCTCCTCCGCCTTCCGCTTTTCGCTCCTTTCGTGGCACAGGAAGGGGCGCCCCACAGCGTCCGCAACAGAGCCACAGGCCGGCGCAGCAGTCATCCCAGTGCGGCCGCGGACGCGGGTTCCGCCGCGGCGGACAAAGGGGCCAGCGGGCGGGTCAGTCCACCACCACCACCCCTGCCACCACTGCCTCCAAACCTTCCTAGTCCGAACTTTCAGGCCCATCAAACGCCAGTGGGCAGCAGGCTCCGCCATCACCTCCCCCACTAGCGCACCATCACTTCGGACAGGTGGGTTTTAGAGATAGTCCGGAGGGGCTACTCCCTCCCCTTCGAGACTACCCCCCCAGCCATGCCACCTCAATACCACCGGGGGATCACTTGGTGCTTCTTCAGCAGGAAGTTGCGGCCCTCTTGGCCAAGGGGGCCATCGAGCGCGTTCCGACGCCTGAAGTAGGTTGTGGTTGTTATTCCCACTACTTCGTGGTGCCCAAGTAGGACAAAGGCCTGCGTCCTATCTTAGACCTCCGGAACGTCAATCGCTTCCTCCGCAAAGAGAAGTTCAAGATGCTCACTCTTGCTCAGGTCTTGTCTGCTCTCGACCCACAAGACTGGATGGTGGCGCTGGACTTGCAGGACGCCTATTTCCACATCCCCGTCCTGCCAGCCCACAGGCGTTACCTACGGTTCATGGTAGGCCACGAGCACTTTCAGTTCACCGTGCTCCCCTTCGGCCTTACCAGAGCCCCTCGGGTGTTCACAAAGGTGATGGCAGTGGTTGCAGCTCATCTGCGCAGATCAGGGGTCTCAGTCTTCCCCTATCTCGACGATTGGTTGTTGAAGGCGGGCTCGCCCCAGACAGTCGTCTCCCACCTCCAGACTACGGCCGACCTCCTGCACTTGCTGGGGTTCTCCATCAATGCGCCGAAGTCGCACCTGATTCCTTCTCAGAAGCTCCTCTTCATCGGAGCGGTTCTGGACACAGCGCAGTTTCGGGTCTATCCTCCCGAACAGCGAGTCCGGGATATTCGGGCTCTGATTCCCATCTTTCAGCCCTTGTCCCGGGTTTCGGTCAGAGTGACTCTGAGGCTGCTGGGCCTCATGGCCTCCTGCATCCTGCTGGTCAATCATGCCAGATGGCATATGCGGGCTCTGCAGTGGGACCTGAAGTTTCAGTGGGCGCAGCATCAGGGAAACCTGTCCGATCACGTCCAGATCTCGGAAGGCACTGCACACCAGTTGCAGTGGTGGCTCACGAGCCGGCATTGGGTCGACGGCAGATCCCTCTCCCTTCCCCAACCGGAGCACACAGTGGTGACGGATGCGTCCCTCCTGGGATGGGGCGGCCACATGGGAGAGGCGGAGATCAGAGGCCTCTGGTCTCCAGCGGACTCCCGGCTCCATATCAACCTTCTGGAGCTTCGGGCGATCAGGCTTGCACTGAAAGCATTCCTTCCCTCTGTCAAGGGGAGAGTAGTGCAGGTGTTCACAGACAACACCACCACCATGTGGTACTGCAACAAACAAGGCGGGGTGGGGTCGTGGACCCTCTGTCAGGAGGCTCTGCATCTCTGGACATGGCTGGAACATCAGGGCATGTCTCTGGTGGTTCAACACCTGGCAGGTTCTCTGAACGCCAAGGCGGACGAACTCAGCCGCAGGTGCATGCTCGTTCACGAATTGCGTCTTCACTCGGAGGTGGTGCAAGGTCTCTTTCTTCAGTGGGGAGAGCCTTGGTTAGATCTATTCGCCACCGAAGAGAACGCACAATGTCATCAGTTCTGCGCGTTGGAATTTCCAAGGCTGCACTCGCTCGGCGACGCTTTTCGTCGCGAGTGGAGCTGCGGTCTGTTGTACGCCTTTCCGCCTATACCACTTCTGCCCAGAGTGCTGAAGAAGATCAGGCGCGACCGGGCCCAAGTCATTCTTGTGGCTCCGGACTGGGCTCGAAGAGTATGGTATCCCGAGCTACTCAGTATGAGCATCGATTCCCCGATCCGACTGCCTCTTCGGGAGAATCTTCTGTCGCAGCAGCAGGGGACGGTCCTCCACCCGAACCTGTCCAGCCTCCACCTCTTTGCGTGGAGATTGAGCGGCGGCAGTTGATTCCTTTCGACTTGCCTCCTGAAGTTTGTGATGTTATTCTGGCAGCCAGGCGTCCCTCTACTAAGGTGGTATACGCCTGCAGGTGGAAGAAGTTTGTGGCATGGTGCATAGCAAAGGCTGTGGATCCCCTTTCTGCCCCTCTTTCTGAAGTACTACTGTTCCTTCTTTCTTTCGCCCGGCAGGGCTCTGCTCTGGGCACTATCAAGGGCTACCTTTCTGCTATTTCGGCCTTCCTCAGGCTTCCTGATCAGCCCTCTCTTTTCAAGTCCCCTGTTGTAAATAGGTTTCTTAAAGGCATTACACACCTTTTTCCTCCAATTCCCTTCGTAATGCCTCAGTGGGACTTGAATCTTGTTCTGACATATTTGATGTGCGCTCTCTTTGAGCCCCTTCACAACTGTCCTCTTCGTCTTTTAACGTTAAAGACTGCCTTCCTGGTGGCCATCACTTCCGCTAGGCGGGTGAGTGAGCTCCAGACTCTTTCCTGTAAGCCTCCTTTCCTTTCAGTCCATCCGGACAAGGTTGTGCTCAGGCCCCGTCCTTCCTTTTTGCCAAAAGTAGTTACGGCCTTTCACATTGGGCAAACAATTACCTTGCCTACCTTTTTTCCGCCTCCGCATCCTTCCAGAGAGGAAGAGCGGCTCCACCGTCTGGACCCAAAACGTGCGCTTTCTTTTTTACCTCAGCCGCACACAGCAGTTCCGGGTGGATGACCAGCTTTTTGTTGGCTACGTTGGCACCAAGAAAGGTCGGGCGGTCCATAAGAGAACCATCTCCCGCTGGGTTGTCTTGCGTATCAAGGCCTATTACTCTTTAGCTAAAAAGGAACCTCCGGTGGGGCTGCGCGCCCATTCTATCAGGGCAACAGCAGCCACTACTGCATTGGGACGTGGTGTCCCCCTGCAAGACATCTGTCAGGCAGCCACGTGGGCCTCGCTGCACACGTTTACCAAGCATTATTGCCTGGACAGCCAAGTCCGGAGAGACGGCTTCTTTGGCCGTTCTGATCTCCGTGACTTTCTGGTGTGATCTTTGTTCGCAGACCCACCACCGGGGTTGGTATTGCTGGGGTATCTATTCTAAGGTAAGGAATCTATCACTATGTGTTTCTTTCAGATGCACAAGTTACTTACCTTCGGTAACGATATATCTGTAAGAAACATTAGTAGTGATAGATTCCTTACCGCCCCACCCATCCTCCCCGTTCTGCGAACTGATTTCTAGGGTTAAGGTCATCCCTTTCAGGGCCCTAGTTTCAATGCACCAGTGGTCAGTATCTTGCATGGCTCTGCGTTCCTGGCGCGGAAAGTCGTGTACAGAACTGACGTCAGCGCGCGCGGGCGGCGTCTAAGTAGCGCCCGCGACGTCATCCCGGCGACCACGACGCCGACGACGGATGTGGAGCCGCACGACGCCCCTACCGACACGCAGGGGTACTGCTGACGAAAACTTTCCGGATCCAGTCTGACGCCTGGGGATATTCTAAGGTAAGGAATCTATCCCTACTAATGTTTCTTAGAGATATATCGTTACCGAAGGTAAGTAACTTGTGCGTTAGTGCCTGGCCCATTGCATAAGTACATGGGTACTGACTGGATGATTAGAGTACTGTAAGGAGAGTGCATGGTGAATTTATAAGTGCTTGAGTTTTGGCGGAGTGATTGGATAAGTACATGGTGCTGGCTGGGTGATTGGAGGAGTGCATGGGTAGTGACAAGGAGATGGCTGGACTGCATCAGTAGTGCTCAGGGGATTGTAGCAGTGCATGTGTTAGTGCCTGGGTCATTGCATGAGTACATGGGTAGTGACTGGATGATTAGAGTGCTGCAAGGACAGTGCATGGTGATTTTATAACTGCTTGGGTTTTGGCGGAGTGATTGGATAAGTACATGATGCTGGATGGGTGATTGGAGGAGTGCATGGGTAGTGACAATGGGATTTCTGGAGTGCATGGGTACTACCTGGGTAATTGGAGGAGTGAATAAGTAGTGTGTAGGTGGTTAGAGGTCTGCATGGGAAGTGCTCAGGGGATTGTAGCAGTGCATGTGTTAGTGCCTGGGCCATTGCATAAGTACATGGTGCTGGCTGGGTGATTGGAGGAGTGCATGGGTAGTGACAGGGCGATAGCTGGACTGCATGGGTAGTGCTCAGGGGATTGTAGCAGTGCATGAGTTAGTGCCTGGGTCATTGCATGAGTGCATGGGTAGTGACAGGATGATTAGAGTGCTGCAAAGAGAGTGTATGGTGACTTAATGAGTGCTTGGGTTTTGAGGGAGTGATTGGATAAGTACATGTGTACTGACTGGATGATGAGAGTACTGCAAGGAGAGAGCATGGTGAATTTATAAGTGCTTGGATTTTGGCAGAGTGATTGGATAAGTACATGGTGCTGACTGGGTGATTGGAGGAGTGCATAGGCAGTGACAGAGAGATGGCTGGACTGCATGGGTAGTGCACAGGGGATTGTAGCAGTGCATGAGTTAGTGCCTGGGTCATTGCATGAGTACATGAGGAGTGACTGGATGATTAGAGTGCTAGAAGGAGAGTGCATGGTGATTTTATAAGTGCTTGGGTTTTGGCGGAGTGATTGGATAAGTACATGATGCTGGATGGGTGATTGCTGGAGTGCATGGGTACTACCTGGGTAATTGCAGGAGTGAATCAGTACTGTGTAGGTGGTTAGAGGTCTGCATGGGTAGTGCACAGGGGATTGTAGCAGTGCATGTGTTAGTGCCTGGGTTATTGCATAAGTACATGGGTACTGACTGGATGAAGAGAGTACTGCAAGGAGAGTGCATGGTGAATTTATAAGTGCTTGGCTTTTGGCAGAGTGATTGGATAAGTACATGGTGGTGACTGGGTGATTGGAGGAGTGCATGGGTAGTGTCAGGGCGATGGCTGGACTGCATGGGTAGTGCTCAGGGGATTGTAGCAGTGCATGAGTTAGTGCCTGGGTCATTGCATGAGTACATGGATAGTGACTGGATGATTAGAGTACTGCAAGGAGAGAGCATGGTGAATTTATAAGTGCTTGGATTTTGGCAGAGTGATTGGATAAGTACATGGTGGTGACTGGGTGATTGGAGGAGTGCATAAACAGTGACAGGGAGATGGCTGGACCGCATGGGTAGTGCTCAGGTAATTGTAGCAGTGCATGTGTTAGTGCCTGGGTCATTGCATGAGTACATGGGTAGTGACTGGATGATTAGAGTACTGCCAGGAGAGTGCATGGTGAATTTATAAGTGCTTGGGTTTTGGTGGAGTGATTGGATAAGTACATGATGCTGGATGGGTGATTGGAGGAGTGCATGGGTAGGGTAGTGACAAGGAGATGGCTGGTCTGCATGAGTAGTGCTCAGGTAATTGTAGCAGTGCATGTGTTAGTGCCTGGGTCATTGCATGAGTACATGGGTACTGACTGCATGATTAGAGTACTGCAAGGAGAGTGCATGGCGATTTTATAACTGCTTGGGTTTTGGCGGAGTGATTGGATAAATACATGATGCTGGATGGGTGATTGGAGGAGTGCATGGGTAGGGACAGAAGGATTGCTGGAGTGCATGGGTACTACCTGGGTAATTGGAGGAGTGAATCAGTAGTGTGTAGGTGGTTAGAGGTCTGCATGGGTAGTGCTCAGGGGATTGTAGCAGTACATGTGTTAGTGCCTGGGCCATTGCATAAGTACATGGGTACTGACTGGATGATTAGAGTACTGCAAGGAGAGTGCATGGTGAATTTATAAGTGCTTGGGTTTTGGCGGAGTGATTGGATAAGTACATGATGCTGGATGGGTGATTGGAGGAGTGCATGGGTAGTGACAGAGGGATTTCTGGAGTGCATGGGTACTACCTGGGTAATTGGAGGAGTGAAACAGTAGTGTGTAGGTGGTTAGAGGTCTGCATGGGAAGTGCTCAGGGGATTGTAGCAGTGCATGTGTTAGTGCCTGGGGCATTGCATAAGTACATTGTGCTGGCTGGGTGATTGGAGGAGTGCATGGGCAGTGACAGGGCGATATCTGGACTGCATGGGCAGTGCTCAGGGGATTGTAGCAGTGCATGAGTTAGTGCCTGGGTCATTGCATGAGTGCATGGGTAGTGACAGGATGATTAGAGTGCTGCAAAGAGAGTGTATGGTGAATTTATAAGTGCTTGGGTTTTGGCGGAGTGATTGGATAAGTACATGGGTACTGACTGGATGATGAGAGTACTGCAAGGAGAGAGCATGGTGAATTTATAAGTGCTTGGATTTTGGCAGAGTGATTGGATAAGTACATGGTGCTGACTGGGTGATTGGAGGAGTGCATAGGCAGTGACAGGGAGATGGCTGGACTGCATGGGTAGTGCTCAGGGGATTGTAGCAGTGCATTTGTTAGTGCCTGGGTCATTGCATGAGTACATGGGTAGTGACTGGATGATTAGAGTGCTGCAAGGACAGTGCATGGTGAATTTATAAGTGCTTGGGTTTTGGCGGAGTGATTGGATAAGTACATGGTGCTCGCTGGGTGATTGGAGGAGTGCATGGGTAGTGACAGAACGATTGCTGGAGTGCATGGGTACTACCTAGGTAATTGGAGGAGTGAATCAGTAGTGTGTAGGTGGTTAGAGGTCTGCATGGGTAGTGCTCAGGGGATTGTAGCAGTGCATGTGTTAGTGCCTGGGTCATTGCATGAGTACATGGGTAGTGACTGGATGATTAGAGTGCTGCAAGGACAGTGCATGGTAAATTTATAAGTGCTTGGGTTTTGGCGGAGTGATTGGATAAGTACATGGTGCTGGCTGGGTGATTGAAGGAGTGCATGGGTAGTGACAGGGCGATGGCTGGACTGTATTTATGAGTGACTGTATGGATGAGGGAGTAGATGTGTGTGTAGACCTATGAATCAGTGAGTGGGTATGTAGTAACTGGTATTTGTGTGTCTATGGTTTCGAGAATGGCAGTCTGTATTTTAGAGTGGGTGTGTCAAAGGTTATAATAGGGTGTGAGGAGGTGCATCAGATTATCATGTGGATGGTCTCATCAGTGATGTAATCAGTGATGTCATTTGAGATGTCATCAGTGATGTCATCAGTGATGTCACTGACCATGTCATGAGTGATGTAATATGTGACGTCATCAGCAGTGCATAGCGGTGGCGCGAGTTATAGTTAGCTCAACTAACTATAACGGCCGAATTTCTCTGGTTTTGTTCGAGTGAAATGTCCAACTACCTATAACGTTCCTGAAACCAATGTTTTTTTCAGTGAATGTCAAAGGTTTTTTAAATGCTAATTTCTAACTATGCCTACAGAGGTAGGACATGTGAAGAAAGAGGAAGAAAGGCGCAGGAAGAAGCAAGAGAAATGCAGGAAGAGGCAACAGAACTCCAGAAAGACGAAGAAAAGTGCAGAAAGAAGCAAGAGATATGCAGAAAGAACCAACAGAGGTGCAGAACGAGGCCTTGTTGCAAAGTCATCCTGTGCCCCCAACTTTTTGCTGACTGGTACTGGTGGTAACTGACTCTGACTAACCAGGCCCTGAGCCAGTGCTATGCTAAAAGACACTTAGAATACAGTGAAAACACCTACATACACTAGGGTACACTATGGGTTGGGGTACCCCTGTGATTAATTAGTAATAATTAGTTGTTAATTAATACTAATTAATTATTTGGTAATTAATTATGGTAATTGTGTCATTAATTTTATGTGTGTGTTTTTGTGTTTATAGGTGTAAAGGGTGGGAAGTAACTGCGAATCGGTAAAATTCACGATTTGTCAATCGCAAAATGCAGGCTTGATGCATGTGCCCCTTGGTTTCTGGGCGCTGGCCCTAAACCACTTTGTAGAGTAAGCCTTGGCTGCTTCAAAACAGCTACCACTGGAGAGTCGATTGAACTAAGGGAGGACTGGAGAGCCTTTGCAAGTATGGAGAGGAACAACACAAAACACAGCGGTTGTGTTGCCTGGTGTCCCCACTGGCCTGGGACTTGGAGAAAAAGACTGACAGTCAGCTCGCTATTGGGTGGCTAAATGTCTTACACCAGGCAGCAACCTATTAGAGTTAAAAAAACAACACCGGATAAAATAGACCCATGAGGTACCACAACCATCACGTGGGAGGCAGAGAACATATGAGAATCCATCTTCACAAACTGTGAATAACCAGCAAGGGAAGTTGAGAACAGAGCTAGGACGTTACTCCCAACCTGCAGGTCTGGCAGAATCAATATTGTCTTGCGATCCCCTTTACCATACACCACCAAGATACACGGGTACACCAGCATCCAGACACCCTGAACATTCTGCACACTTGAGCATAAAACCACTGCCGTCAGGTGTGTCCGTGTTATGTGTGACCCCTGCAGGCAGTCCTGATTTTTCAGCAACTGCACACTGCCGGCTGGTTTGAAGTTGATATTATAGTTTTAAAAGCAAAATAAAAAGTTATGGGATACAACGTGATATTGGTAAAATATCCAAGACTGGCTCAAGGCAGTGCTTAATTTGAGCCAGTGGTTCCCGGTGCTCAACATCGGCACTTAATCATCAACACTGGCGCTTTTCATGAGCACCAGTTAAGGACACCTTCCTTTATGGTAGGGATGGGGAGATTAAGTGATTCGCCCAGAATCACAGGCTGTTGAGCCAACACCAAGACTTGAACCTGGTTCCCCAGCTTCGAAGCCAGCAGCTCTGGCCATTACGCCACATCCTCTCCCTACTTTCATGGTTAGTAGTTGGTTGTGTTTTAGGCAGCGTTAACAGGAGAAATGGGCTGGTGTAAGCTGCCTCCTGACGAGAGCCCCAGCACTTATTTGTTTACAAATTAACTACTGGCTAAAGGTACCACATGTAACAAGGAGCCACTTAACGGCTGTGTCTTCCACCGCTTCCAAAGGGGCTGTCTGTTTTCCACTGCTGCCCTGTCTTGAATTGCTCGCTGTGTGGAAAACATGTTCTGTTTTTGCTTGCACTATAGGTATTCTGTAGGAAGAGAAATTTCCAGTGCTCCTGTCCCTGCTGTACCATTGTCTGTATGTGAGAAACATGGTGTTTATGACCTAGCTCTCTCTAAAGTGTGCCGGATACTTTGCATTGCAGAACCTGACCTGTAACTGTTCTGTGCTGGAGGGGAGGCGCACAGCAGCTGCCTCTACCAGTATTGTTGCAAGTTTGACATGGGCCCTGGTGCAAATAAGGAAAATGGCCCATTTGACTGCTGTTGGGGTAGAAAAATACAGCACTCACCAGGGTTCAATGGGCCCCCGTGCTCTGGGTTTCTGTGCCACTGCACCAATGGGGGGAGAGGAGAGAGAGGAGTGAAATAGGAGAGAGAGAGAACACCAAGTGTCTGCGCTGTAACTGTTCTGTGTATGAGGAAAGGTGCACCGATTCTGTGCTGAAGCCATGCTACACGAAAATGGTGGGAGGTCTCCAAAAGGCACATGGCTCAAAAAGTGTAGTGGGGAATCTTTTCCAAGGTGTGTGGTCTATGTAATTAAGGGTTTGGCTTAAAACACGTGAACTAGAATCCAATCCTTCATGCACAGTGTGACCTGATCAGTTTGGGTTTTGTGTTATTGCATCCAGATATATCACACAAGAGCGAACCAAAACAGGAATGGAAACCAAAAGCAAACCTTGCAAAAAATCTTCAAACCAGTACTGCTTCTTTCCTCCTCGGTCTGACAGCTCTATATTCTCTTTATTTCCCCTTTCTCTCTCTTGAAGCTCCCACTGTGCCTGCTACAATTAACCTGGGAAAGTTGCAGAAAGCAAAAGGGGTGCCAGCAGCAGCCCCCCGCTCTAAAAACTGACCCCCAAAGACTTCAGCACACCAAGGAAATGCCGGGGGCAGACAAGGCCTGCAGTGAATATCTTCCTAAAATCAGACCATTTGGCAGTATCAGATAAATGAGTAACAGAATGAAAATGTTGTAAATATTAGATTGGAAATTATTTAAGTTCTGGAAATATGAGACTGGGAATTAAACATCACTACGGTCTGTGAAAGGGCTATTGGTCTTCGGATTGTCTCAGTCACTCCCTTCTCTCCACTTTCCTCTGCAATCTCTCACTCTGACTGGCACACCCTTTTTCCCTCATACCTTTCTGAAAACTTACAGCTGCATATATCAAACACCACCTCCTTCCTCTTCATCACTATCGTGTCACTCTGCCCTTCTACATGTACTTCCTTGTGTCACCTCCCTTTCACCATGCCCTCTCTCTCTCTCTCTCTCTCTCACACACACACAGGCACACACACTTTCAGAGACAATGTCCACGCCTGCAAACGTGGCACTTGCTCTGCTTTTAGTACTGTTCGTTTTTGAACAGCTGTGTATGCATCCTTCATACACTTTCCCATAAAATGGTAATTACAGTTGGCACATATGTGATAATTGCTTTGTGTGCTTTACAGAGTCACCAATGACTACATGAGCATGTAGTTTGAACATCTTTACAACCAACTGAGAGGCAGTGGTAGAAGCTTGCATTGCATTCAGCCTCAACCCAAGAGCTCTCCATCATGCCCCATTGTGAGCAAAACATCCCACTCACACCATGAAATTAACCAGTCACTTACAGGTGACAGTTCACCATATGTGCTCTACTGAGTAATATGTTGCCTGAACAAAAAACCTACAGTAACACAACACCTGGAAAATTCAAATACTCTTAGGGAATGCAAGATGAAGTTAAACGTGGAATCTAGACAACTGCATCACTGACATGGATTAGCTGACCGGTTTTAAAGTCACTGTTTAGAAATCGATATCTTTTGTCTATAAAGTTAAAGACATGAATATATGGCCCAGTAGGTACCCGCCTCAAAGTCATTTTTAGGTCTCGCCTAGCGTTGCAGCGCGAATGCGCTGCCATCGATTTGCGAGGCATGCAGTATACACTATAGTGTGGAAGCTTCGTGGAAGCTCCGCCCACTCTCCGGCCCATCTTCTTCATTGGCTTAGGTTATAAATGCTGCCTTCCGATTGGTTTTAAGGTTGTTAGTCCCTCCCCATGACAGCCATGTCAGTCATTTGTATCCTTCCCTGGCTACTGGCCCCTTCACTGCACAGACTACTTTCTACCCGTCTCTCCCTACCCCCCTCCCGCTGTCCGTGACTTCTTGGGGCCCGCCCCCCTCCCAGGCACTCCCAGTCGTGCTCGTGCCTTCTCGCGCCCACCCGCACTCCCATTTTCAATGCAATAGGTCTTGCGTAAACGCGAGTCCTATTTCATTGCCAATGCTTGTTTTCCAGGAGACCCCTCTTCCGTCTGAGTTCAGCCCGAGGGGCACTGTTGAGTTGAGTATTACGGAGGTCTCGGCTGGCCCGATGTCAAGAGAGGGGGGTTCCGCCCGTTCTCTTTCATCTGTCATCAACATTTAGCCTGCCGAGACGAACAGTTTCACTTTTTAGATAGTAAACACGGAGTCACCAGTTCCGTTGTGCTAACTAGTATTGCAGGGCTGACAAAACAGGATTGAAAACCACTATCCGGAAAGGCGCGCAACGCCCATTGGGCTCAAAGAGCTTCAGCCCCCCCCCCCCCCGTCGTGTGTGTCAGCCCGGGCTGAGACAGCTTCGCGGGCACACACACAGCCGCACCCGAGTACTTCTCAGGTCTTTAAAAGACCATTTGCTTGTTAACTTTAAAGCCCGAACAGCGTCACCCCTACAAGATGGCTTCCACTTACGAGTGCTCAGAGGAAGGACTTGAGCTGACAGTCCTTTTTCTCTGTTTTGTGCTTTGATCATGAGGCAATGCCTGAAGCCTGGCCGGGCTTGTCTAACGAGGCAGGATAGAAGGTCATGGGTTACAGCTGCAGGCGAGTGGGTGCATTACTTCAGCTACCCTAATTTCAGCGTCGGACCGAACAGTCACGCGGCCTGGGGGTTGGGGGGGACGGGTATGTGTGTGTGCTGGGGGGCATGGGCAATGCAGAAAAGATCCCGGTGAAGGGGATGGGTTAAGAGCCGAGCCGGGGGTCCGCTGTCACCTGCCGGGGGCAGCTGCACAATAGACTGCAGTGTTCTGATCCTCTCGGTTGTTGGTGTGAGAAGCAGTACCACCAGGTCCACAGATGCTCCTGGGGTAAGAAGTGCATGCTTGCTGATTTAGGGTTGCAGATCCCATGGGGGAGGGGGTCACCGTCTCTAGCATCTTCACTGCCCTGATGAGTGCCCAGGGAGCAGGGTCTGTTGAATAGGATATAACCCGTACCCCTATCCACGGTGTCTTCTTGGCTGATGGTGAATGTGTACAGAAACACCTGCATGGGGCCTCCTGGGATGTGGCTAGTGGTGGTCAAGGGTAGGGGGTCGCTTTCTGCTCCTGTGGTTGGCACAGCCCGCCACCCCGAAGCTCCACACTTTGAGGAAGGCACCGATGCCCCCATACACCGCTGTCTATTGTTACTGTGCAGTGTGCCTGTGTCTGAGAGTTACCCTGAAGGACCCGTGCAGGGCAAGAGATGGCAACCGACACCCCATTGGTCTACTGTGGTCTTTGTGCCATCAGCCTTCGTGTGTCTGTTTCCGCTGCAAAGAGGATGGGTACCTCGAGTCCTGTAGGCGTGCTGTGTGTCATGGAGCGTGTAAGCCTGTGCCCATGGCCAGTGTCACACAGAATGTGTGATAGGTAACCTCTGTCACGAGAATATAGTAGTCAAATGTGCTTTCATATGGCCACAATATGGAAAGATGAACCGTAGCCTGCTGTGTGTACATTTACGTTAGCGCTGTCTCTGTGTCTCTCCAATGCCCATCCTGACTGTCTCAGTACATCTTGTTAATGGCGTTCGCACATATGGTGTTCCTATCGGTGTCTCCGGGTGTACTGTACTGTGCAGGTTTCTGTTATCAGCAAGAATGAAGGCTCACGTTCGGGAGCTGTGCCTCGAAGGAGACTGCCCAGGAGCGCTGAATGAGTGAGTAACGTGTGTCTGCAACTTGAGTACTCCCTGCCACTGTCACAGGTCTCTGTGTGCTCTGTATATGTTATGTATTTGAGCTGTGTGTTGTCTGTTGGCATTTCTGTGCTCACCTCTGTGCTCCTCGTTTCATGTATGTTTGACTATGTATTCGTATATCCCAGGTCTGAGCGTCTGTTTTTGTACCCAGCGTCGGAATGTGTTATGTTTGTGTGCGTCTGTGTGCTTATCTTATGTTTGTGTGCCTGTGTGTTTGTGTATCAGTCTATGGTGTCTCTTTGTATAACGTCTGACTGCACGTTCTCCGTGTGTAAGTGTTGTCTCTGTGCCTGTGTACATTGTGTATATGCGTATGTTGGTGCTGTCTGTGTGTATACTTTGTGTAGACATGCTCCTTGGGTACATTGTTTTGTGTATTCGTCGGTCTGCATGTTTTGTTGTGGTGTGTCTGTATGCTTCTTTTATGTCTTTGTATCTCTTTGCATGTGTTATGTTTGCTCTTCGGTGTCCATATCTTGCCTTTGTTTGTTCCTATGTGTCTTCTGTATGCATGACTTGCTTCTGGCCTAATGGTAGCCTATGTTATATGCCTCTGTATATATCTCGAGTTTGTGTCTCTGTATGCATGCCTTAGGTCTCTGTGCCTGCATGTATTTCATGGTCTTGTATGCATGGCCTACGTGTGTGCCTCTGCACTCACGTCTGGTTTGTGTGTCTGTTGCATATCTTAAATCTGTGCATCCGTATGCACCTTTAATGCACACGAGCCTGTGTTTCCACTGTGCCTGTATTCATGTTTTACGTCAGTGTATTTGTACACCTGTCTTGATTTTGTGCCTGTATGCGTGTCTGTATGTATATCTTTTTGTTTGTTTTATGTATATTTAATTTGTGTCTGTATGCTTATATACTTTCCGTATGCCTTTCTTATTTGTGCCTCTGTATGCATGTCGGGTTTGTTAGACTTGTTATTCATGTCGGGTTTGTTTGACTTGTTCATATCCTGTTTGTGCATCTTTATGCATGTGCTGTGTCTGTGTATAGATATTCTTACCTTATGTCCTTGTGTCTGTATGCGCATTGTAGATCTGTGTGTCTATATGCACATCTTGTTTGGGTCGCAACGCATGTCTTATGCCTGCGTGTCTAGCTGCATCTCTTGTTTGCCTGTTTGTATGCATCTATTGTTTGTGAGGTGGTATATATATCTTGTTTGTGTGTCCATATACATGCTTTATGTCTGAGTGTCAATTTGCATGTCTTCTTTATGTGTATGTATATATGTCACGTCCATTATGTAGGAAGGTGGAATCTGACTATATGGTTGCCCCCACTTTTGTTATGGTGTTTTGCTGGTTTATGACTTAGTTGGACTGGGATCCTGCTATTCAGGGCCCCAGTCTATCTGCTTTCTCTGTAAAAGGTTTCCATGTGCCTTAGGCACATCTCTGATTGGAATCTGGAGTGCCCTTATAAGTCCCTAGTATATGGTATACTATGTACCAAGGGCATAGGTACCTCAGAGGCCTACCAGGGGCTGCAGCATGTATTATGCCACCCCTGGAAGGCCATCCAAACTGACACCACAGGTCTGCTACTGCAGCCTGGGTAAGGTGGTGCATGCACCCCTTACTGTGATATAGGTTACCTATATCACTATATACATACACACATATAAACCTATAAGTCACTCCTATGGCAGGCCTTATCAATCCTGAAGGCAGAGTGCGTGGTTCCTATGTGAGAGGGTGCCCCTGCATGAGCAGGGCCCCTCTGCAGCGTTCGGAGACCCTTCTCTGATGCTGTTTGTAGTGCAGCCTGACCATATACTCTTAAGCGCATTATAACCTCGCGTTAAATGCTAACTTTGGAATGGCTGCACCGAAACATGTCGTGTTTGGTGTCAAACATCTTGGAATACTACCCCCCACCAATTCTGGCGGCGGGGGTAGCATTCCACCCTTCTAGAGGGAGAGACATGTTAACCCTGGCCTGGCCGGTAACTTCTTTCTAAAGCCCTGGCATCACAAAATGGATGCTGCTGCCACAGACACAAGTCTGGCCTCCTGCTGCTGGACGAAACTCCGGCAGGGGAGGCCTGGACAATAGGTTTCCTGTCCCAGGGAGGTGTGACCACCTCCCCAGACAGGATAGTGTGTATTGGGGCTGGGCGGGAGCACTTTGGGTGCTTTGAAGTCCTGCACTGGGGGCACATTTGGTGTCCCTGTGCATACCCCAGTTCAAACCGGATCAGGGGCTTGCAGCCCCTGCTTTGGCGCGTACTGGACAAAGGGAAAGGGGTGTAGCCACCCCTCTGCCCTGACCCACCCATAGGTGTGGCCACAGAGTAGTCCAACCCCTAAACTTGGTATAAGTATAGGAACCCAGTCCTTAGGACTTTAGATTATCCCTGGACGAAACTCTGAAACAGAATCCTGGACCTTCGACGCTCTACTCAAGACTAGAGGACAGAAGAATCTCCCTTGGGGTCAAGGAGTGACTCCCTGCTTGGCAGGCACCAAAGAAGCAATTGTCCGGTCTGCATCGCCTAAGCTCCCGTCGGACGCCGAAGTCTTTGCATCACCAGAAGTGGATTTCCAGACTTCCCCGAGGCTGCCCTGAGTCCCCAGCAAAGCTGAGGCCCGTAGCTGTCGTGGGTAACGTGGAACCGTGACCCCTGGACACCGCACGCATTTGCTAGTGCATCCTCTTCTGGGTCTCCCACGAAGTCGTGCTTTGGGCTCCGAGTAGCCCTAGCCTCCAGCACCAACTGCACCGAAGATCACTGGCCTCCACTCCACGAGTGTCCTGTGAGCCAGCTCCACGTGCGACGTCTCGAGGCTCCTTCGCGGTCGCTAGCCCGTTGGCTAGTAGCCCTTCACGAAGGCCAATCCTTTTCTTCTTGGGCACCCTGGTTGCTCCAGGCTTGCCCTCACTTACCCTCGCTGGGTGAGTTCCTCAGACCTTGCTGGTCTGCATCATCGACGTTCTTCACTTTCATCGAGACTTGCCGTTGCCAAGGCTTGTTGGGTCCAATCCGGTCGCCGACACCTCAGCACTCGACAGACATCGTGTACCAGCCCGAATCCTGCTCCTGGTCGCCGACAGTGCCTCCTGGACCTCGTGGCTGAAGAGTCAAGACGACCGTCAACCTACCTGAAGCACTCGACATCGGTGGGCATCCGCTCATCGCCTTCCTGGTCACTGGCTAGTGACCCAGACTCTGTCCCCTCTGCTTTCAGGTTCTTCAGATCTCCGATCCACTCTTTGATCCACCCGGACACTTTCCACTTGGTCGCCAGCAGCACTTTGCAGCAGATCGCCATTCAAATCGACGACGAAACCCGACCCCGAAAGGCACCTATGCACCCGGCTTCCCTGGGTGAGGTAACACGATACTCCGGTGCTCCCGTGGGTAGAGACTCTAGAACGACCTAGTTCTCAAAGGGTTTGCTCCAAGTCCTCCTTTAAGTGTCCCTTTTCTTTAATTTCCTGATCGTGACTTTCTCCATAGAAGTTAACGGCGTATCGCGGTTGTGTATTTACACTGCACGCGTCCCCCGTGGGTCCCCTGTGTTACTACCTTGGGTGGTTCCTTGTGGTCCAAGCACTTCTAGAGGCTCTAGGCCTAGTGTCTAGTTCAGTCGTGGTTCTTATACCACTTTATTGGTATATGGTTTGGTACGCCCCTAGGGCCCAAACGTGTATTTGTGCTATTACTGTGTTTAAATAACTTATAACTTGTGTACTTCGAACTCTAGCCTCATAAAGAGACTAGAGGGGTGTGTTTAGCAATAAATACATATATTTTGAATATATACCTGGTGTGGTGCTCTTTCATTTGATCACTCAAGAGATTATAGACTGGTAAAACAAGCTGCTTTACATTCCTTCAAGACTTAGCCTGAAGGCTGCTCTCCATAGCTACCACTAGGATAGCTTTCAATAAGGTTGTCTTTAACCTATCTCCAATAAGGGGTTGTTTGGACTGGTGCAAGGTGCCCACTATAATTAGTGGACAGCATATGCCAGGCCAACTTCTCACATTGGTGTGCAGCGGGTGGGATTCCAGCTTGCTATTGTTTTACCATATAATCTCAATTGAATTGATCAACTGAAAACCACTAAAGGTACCTAAGGTACATATAAATTAAGCTTAGAATACAGTAAGTTCTACTGAACTTAGAGTTGTGTGTTAAGGGATAGCACACCCTTTCTACAACTCAAGAGAGTTTAGTAGGCCACACTAGAGTAGGTAGTGCATACACCACACCTCACTAGTGATGTCTTCAAAGCCAGGACCCAGTGAGTCCTTGCCAGAAGCCCATGGGCTTCTCCCCTCCAAGTATGATACACTCCCATTCTTGGAATTGAGAGCATTATGTAACTTGAGGAAACTGAAGACAGGACAAAGTCCCACCACCCAACATCTTAGAGAGATGTTGGAGGCTTGTGATCTCAGCAGGCCGTTAGGGACTGAAGGGGTAGGAGCAGAAGGTGGGGCAGAAGATGAGGATGGGGCCAGGTGTAGCAACACCCCCAGCCCCCCCTCTGGAACTGACCAGGAGGGTGACAATGACCCTGACCTGGATAACCCAATTCCTCCTGTGGATGAGGAGGAGGCTCAAGATGACCTCCACTTTGTCCCCCCAGGAAGGATTGTGAGTGTGCCCAGAAGGTCTAGGTCTCCTTCTCAGGAGTCTAACCACTCTGGCACCTCAATAGGGACCTCTGTCTCCTCTCATAGGAGGGAATCCTCTCATGAGAGGAGGAAGAGGCTGATTCAATATGAGGAAGCTCAGCTTGAACTCAGAAAACAGCAACTGGCTATAGACAGGGAGTCCCTAGATCTCTACAAAGAGAGAAAAAGTTGGGACTAGAGTCCCATGGTGGCAGCAATATCCCTAAAGATAGGGAAAGGTCTTATGACCATAGAAACCTAAACAAGATTGTCCCTCCCTACCAGAGTGGGGATGACATCCACAAATGGATAACTGCACTGGAGAGGGCCTGTAAAGTTCAGAGGGTCCCCCAGAAGCAGTGGGCAGCAATCTTGTGGCTCTCCTTTGCAGACAAAGGTAGAGACAAGCTCCTCA
This sequence comes from Calotriton arnoldi, assembly GCA_963921515.1. Taxonomy (NCBI): domain Eukaryota; kingdom Metazoa; phylum Chordata; class Amphibia; order Caudata; family Salamandridae; genus Calotriton; species Calotriton arnoldi. Next base: position 298,557 of record CAWUFW010012778.1, on the reverse strand, counting down.
CTGTAAGAGAAGAGGATGCTGACAATTACACAGTCTTGAAGAGTGCTCTGATAGATGTGTTTGGCCTAACCACTGAACAGTATAGGTTGAAGTTCAGAGACACCCAAAAAGCTCAGACTCAAGCCTGGGTTGATTTTGTAGATTGTGCTACTAAGGCTCTGGAAGGTTGGATACATGGCAACAAAGTGCAGGACTTTTTAGGATTGTACAATTTGATTATGAGGGAGCAGATCCTTAATAATTGTCAAAACCAGCTTTTGCACCAGTATCTGGTGGACTCTGATCTGACCTCTCCCCAAGAATTGGGAAAGAAGGCAGACAAATGGGTCAGAACCAGAGTAAAAACTAAAAATCAGGGTGGTGACCAGAAGAAAGATTCTACTAAGTCCCAAGAGAAAGGTGGGGATAAATCTAAGGATAAGTCCCCTACAGGGCCCCAAAATTCCTCTTCTGGGGGTGGGTCCCAAACTCCTTCCTCTCCTGAAAAGAAACCATATTGCCATGTCTGTAAAAAGCCTGGGCACTGGAAAACTGATCCCAGTTGCCCCAGGATTGGCAATAAAGAAAATGTTCCTCCCACAACTACTACCACCCCTCCTGGTACTACCAGTAGTAATCCTCCAGTTGGGAGTAGTGCACCCAAAACGTTGGGTGCTTTTGCAAGAGGAACAGAGGTGGGCCCTAGTTTAGACAGGGACCCCTCAACAGACTCCTCTGACTCTGATGGTGGTATAGGATTTGCCACCTTTACCATGGGTCCCACAGCATTGGGCAGGTACAGATTGGAGCCAATAATTAATGGTCAGAAAGCTGTGGCATTTAGGGACACAGGGGCTAGTGTTACCATGGTGGCAGGGAAACTAGTCCCCCCTCACCAGCTTTTACCTGAGTTTAAATACCAGGTGACCAACATTGATGGTGTCAGAACAGATCACCCCATGGCCATAGTCAATCTCAGCTGGGAGGGGGTCACAGGCCCAAAAGAGTGGCAGTGTCCCCAACCCTACCTGTAGATTGCCTGATGGGCAATGATCTGGAAATTTCAGCTTGGGCTGAAGTTGAACACCAAACCCATCTCAGGATGCTGGGCGTCCCTGTAAAGGTTAGTGGGGCTGTGATGGCCACAGCCCCAGCCCAAGATTTTGGAGAGATGGAGCCTGGAAGAATGGCCCACTCTCCCCCAAAAGAGAGCACAAGGGTTGAAGAAAAGTCTTCTTCCCTCCAGACAGTAGGTAAGGATCAGCCTCCTCAGGGAACTGACCCTACCCCTAGTGAAGGAACTGCCCCAGAGGTAGTCAGGCCTGGCCTGGCCACACCCCTGATGGCAGAGGACCCTTCCAAGGTGGTACCCAGCCTGGAGCAGGTAACCTGCCCCTCTCTACCCTGCCTCAGCCAGCCCAGGGCTGCAGAGGTCAGGGAGGTCAGTGGACCCCCAGGGCCCCCTGTCCAGAGGAACCCCCCATCAGCAGATTAGGGGCACCCAGTCTAGTAGCCCTAGCCAGGTGAAAATTCCTCTACACACTGAGGGATCCCCCATACCTTTATGTAGGGACCTCCCCCAGAAGGACTCTGGTAGGCAAGGGCAAACCTGGGACCAGAAGGTTCCAAACCTGCCATGTCCCTCCAGTAGTCCATCCAAAGGGACCCAACCCCCAGCTGTAGGCAGCCAAAGGTTGACCCTTAGAGCAAAGGGCAACTCAGTCATGGAAAGACAGGCATACATGGTGACCAGTGATCTGAGGAAGCTGAGACCAACATTCCTAGGGCCTCACTTCCCTACTCAGACACCTCACCAGCCTTGTACTTTACCTAAGCACACCACAGGTAGTGATTCCCCATGGTGGAGACCCTCTCATACCCTTAGGGTGAGGGATTGCTTAGTGGACCATAAGACAGGGGGCAACCATGCTAGTGCAGGTGCTTCCTTATATGGCCACTTAGTCAATGAAGGCTCAACTGGCCAAGGTTAGCCTTATCTCCTTTCGTTTGGGGGGTTATGTAGGAAGGTGGAATCTGACTATATGGTTGCCCCCACTTTTTTATGGTGTTTTGCTGGTTTATGACTTAGTTGGACTGGGATCCTGCTATTCAGTGCCCCAGTCTATCTGCTTTCTCTGTAAAAGGTTTCCATGTGCCTTAGGCACATCTCTGATTGGAATCTGGAGTGCCCTTATAAGTCCCTAGTATATGGTATACTATGTACCAAGGGCATAGGTACCTCAGAGGCCTACCAGGGGCTGCAGCATGTATTATGCCACCCCTGGAAGGCCATCCAAACTGAAACCACAGGTCTGCTACTGCAGCCTGGGTAAGGTGGTGCATGCACCCCTTACTGTGATATAGGTTACCTATATCACTATATACATACACACATATAAACCTATAAGTCACTCCTATGGCAGGCCTTATCAATCCTGAAGGCAGAGTGCGTGGTTCCTATGTGAGAGGGTGCCCCTGCATGAGCAGGGCCCCTCTGCAGCGTTCGGAGACCCTTCTCTGATGCTGTTTGTAGTGCAGCCTGACCATATACTCTTAAGCGCATTATAACCTCGCGTTAAATGCTAACTTTGGAATGGCTGCACCTAAACATGTCGTGTTTGGTGTCAAACATCTTGGATTACTACCCCCCCCGCCAATTCTGGCGGCGGGGGTAGCATTCCACCCTTCTAGAGGGAGAGACATGTTAACCCTGGCCTGGCCGGTAACTTCTTTTAAAGTCCTGGCATCACAAAATGGATGCTGCTGCCACAGACACAAGTCTGGCCTCCTGCTGCTGGACGAAACTCCGGCAGGGGAGGCCTGGACAATAGGTTTCCTGTCCCAGGGAGGTGTGACCACCTCCCCAGACAGGATAGTGTGTATTGGGGCTGGGCGGGAGCACTTTTGGGTGCTTTGAAGTCCTGCACTGGGGGCACATTTGGTGTCCCTAGTGCATACCCCAGTTCAAACCGGATCAGGGGCTTGCAGCCCCTGCTTTGGCGCGAACTGGACAAAGGGAAAGGGGTGTAGCCACCCCTCTGCCCTGACCCACCCATAGGTGGGGCCACAGAGTAGTCCAACCCCTAAACTTGGTATAAGTATAGGAACCCAGTCCTTAGGACTTTAGATTATCCCTGGACGAAACTCTGAAACAGAATCCTGGACCTTCGACACTCTACTCAAGACTAGAGGACAGAAGAATCTCCCTTTGGGTCAAGGAGTGACTCCCTGCTTGGCAGGCACCAAAGAAGCAATTGTCCGGTCTGCATCGCCTAAGCTCCCGTCGGACGCCGAAGTCTTTGCATCACCAGAGGTGGATTTCCAGACTTCCCCGAGGCTGCCCTGAGTCCCCAGCAAAGCTGAGGCCCGTAGCTGTCGTGGGTAACGTGGAACCGTGACCCCTGGACACCGCACGCATTTGCTAGTGCATCCTCTTCTGGGTCTCCCACGAAGTCGTGCTTTGGGCTCCGAGTAGCCCTAGCCTCCAGCACCAACTGCACCGAAGATCACTGGCCTCCACTCCACGAGTGTCCTGTGAGCCAGCTCCATGTGCGACGTCTCGAGGCTCCTTCGCGGTCACTAGCCCGTTGGCTAGTAGCCCTTCAACGAAGGCCAATCCTTTTCTTCTTGGGCACCCTGGTTGCTCCAGGCTTGCCCTCACTTACCCTCGCTGGGTGAGTTCCTCAGACCTTGCTGGTCTGCATCATCGTCGTTCTTCACTTTCATCGAGACTTGCCGTTGCCAAGGCTTGTTGGGTCCAATCCGGTCGCCGACACCTCAGCACTCGACAGACATCGTGTACCAGCCCGAATCCTGCTCCTGGTCGCCGACAACGCCTCCTGGACCTCGTGGCTGAAGATTCAAGACGACCGTCAACCTACCTGAAGCACTCGACATCGGTGGGCATCCGCTCATCGCCTTCCTGGTCACTGGCTAGTGACCCAGACTCTGTCCCCTCTGCTTTCAGGTTCTTCAGATCTCCGATCCACTCTTGGATCCACCCGGACACTTTCCACTTGGTCGCCAGCAGCACTTTGCAGCAGATCGCCATTCAAATCGACGACGAAACCCGACCCCGAAAGGCACCTATGCACCCGGCTTCCCTGGGTGAGGTAACACGAGTACTCCGGTGCTCCCGTGGGTAGAGACTCTAGAACGACCTAGTTCTCAAAGGGTTTGCTCCAAGTCCTCCTTTAAGTGTCCCTTTTCTTTAATTTCCTGATCGCGACTTTCTCCATAGAAGTTAACGGCGTATCGCGGTTGTGTATTTACACTGCACGCGTCCCCCGTGGGTCCCCTGTGTTACTACCTTGGGTGGTTCCTTGTGGTCCAAGCACTTCTAGAGGCTCTAGGCCTAGTGTCTAGTTCAGTCGTGGTTCTTATACCACTTTATTGGTATATGGTTTGGTACGCCCCTAGGGCCCAAACGTGTATTTGTGCTATTACTGTGTTTAAATAACTTATAACTTGTGTATTTCGAACTCTAGCCTCATAAAGAGACTAGAGGGTGTGTTTAGCAATAAATACATATATTTTGAATATATACCTGGTGTGGTGCTCTTTCATTTGATCACTCAAGAGATTATAGACTGGTAAAACAAGCTGCTTTACATTCCTTCAAGACTTAGCCTGAAGGCTGCTCTCCATAGCTACCACTAGGATAGCTTTCAATAAGGTTGTCTTTAACCTATCTCCAATAAGGGGTTGTTTGGACTGGTGCAAGGTGCCCACTATAATTAGTGGACAGCATATGCCAGGCCAACTTCTCACACATGTAACTTATGCATTTCTTCTTTGTGTCTATTTGAATATCTGGGTTGTGTTTTTTATGGCTGCATTGTTTGTGTGTTTATGCTCATCGTATGCATGCGTGTCTTTATGGATATCTTGTTTGTATGCATGTCTGTGTGTCTGTATGCTTCCTGTTTATGTGTCTGTGTGCACGCCTGGTTGTGTCTTTGCACAAGTTGCGTCTTTGTGTCCGTTACGCATGACTTGTTGGTGTTGTGCATAGTGTTTCTTTTTTTTTTTTTTTTTAATTTTCAAAAACCTTTATTTCAGGCAAATGTAGGTAAACACGGCATGGTGCCTAGAACCCAATGCGGGCCGGCAGCGTGATGAAATAACATGGATAGCAATATACGAGTACACAGCAAGTCGCCTACAACCACTTCGGGCCGGCCGCGTCCAATAGAGCATCACAACAGGGATTAGATGAGGTGTGAAGGGGCCCAGTTCGGTAAATAATCGAGATCTTATCCAAAGGCAATATGTAAATGAAGGTAGTCACAGTAGACAGGAAACGGCAGGGGGGCAGACCACTCAGTCAGGGCTAAACCCAGCACATCTGTCAGCAGCAGTGGGGCCAGTACCACGTAATTCTGAGCACTAGATCCCATCCAGGGCTAAAGCCGAGTCAGGTCCCCTCAGCGTCGACAACAGCGTGATCCAATAAGTATGTGCGCAATGGACCCCATATGTCTCTAGGGCGCGAGGAGGATGGGAGGAGTTCGGCATATACATGGAACTGATCTTGCCAAAGTGTCATATCCGCTAGCCATTCTTTAAATTTAGGTGCGCGTCCCCGGCCCCAACGACAGGCCACCCTGCGTTTTGCCAACGCCAGACTAAAATCTACAAATTTACGATGTGAGGACGGTATTTGCTCAGTGTAGCCAAGCAGGGCCACCAGCGGGGTTCTCATAATGGGTACACCAGTCATGTCTGCCATTGCCGTTAGGACTTGCTCCCAGTATGTATATACCTCGGGGCAGCTCCAGGCAAGATGAAGAAAGTCAGCTGCCTCTTCTCTACATCTATCACATCTGTTCGTGTCTCTGAGACCAAACCGATGCAACTTAACCGGCGTGTGGTAACTACGGTGAAGGAATTTAAAATTAATTATCCGCAGTCTGCTGTTCGCAGAGATCTGTGCCATCTGCCTGCAGCAGTATGACCATTAGGCGTCCGTAACGTCATGTTCCAGCTCCGCAGCCCATTTGGCGCGAGCCGGGCATGTAGGATAGTCAGCTTCCTCGTACAGGGTGTGGTATACTGTGGAGACCAAGTGCGAAGGAGCAGAGGCACGTAAAACCTGATGCAAGGGGGCTACCGTAGCAGGCTTTGCGGGAAAGGAGTCACTACAGGCCCGTACCCCATGCCGCAACCAAGCATAAAGAAATGTCTCCATGGTAGAGGGTGGGGGGTCACCACACAGTTGGTGTAGTGTACGGAATTTCCCATTTAAATAGAGATCACCCCAACAGTGACTATTTTGATTGCGCGCAAATTTCGTGAATATACCTTCTTGCAGTAGCGAGATCTTCGGGTGGTACGAGAGCGGGAGTAATGGGGAATAGAGGCACTCTGCTCGCAAGTGTGTTTTTATACGAGACCAGGCGTTGTTTGTACAGTCTACAGAGATAGGACATCTCTCGCGGGGGGCTACTTCCGCCAGCAGAACTCCCTCTATTGGAACCGGGTCTGCAATCCAATGCTCGGTTGCCACATGAGCTGTATAACGAGGTGCTTTGAACCAATAAAACGTATAGTGCGCCTGGGCACATGTATAATAGAGTTCAAAATTTGGAACATCGAAACCGCCCTGCGAGTACGGGCGCGTTAATATATCCCATTGTATGCGCGGTTGCTTCCCTCCCCAAACCAGGCGAATCAATGCTGAACGAAGTGTGGTAAAAAAAGGGCGGCCCGGATCATAGGGGATATTCAGGAATAAATACAAGAATTTGGGGAGGATTACCATTTTAATGAGGGAGATGCGTCCCGTCATGGTCAAGGGTAAAGTTATCCAGCGGTCTATACATCCCGCGACATGCTCCATAACACAACCGTAATTAAGTCTCATTAGCTCCTCGCGGTCCGAAGTTACCCTGATTCCCAAGTATTTGACATCTTCAGTACACCACTCTATAGGAAAATCTGGCTCAAATGGGGCAGTAGCAGCAGTCAGAGGAAAGATTTGGGATTTAGCCCAGTTAATCTGGATGCCCGACAAGCCCCCGAATCTGACAAATTCCCGCAGTAGGGGATTGAGATTTCGGCGTGGTTCCTTGACGTAGAGGGTGACATCATCTGCGTAGAGCGATATCAAGATCGGGCGAAGGAAGCATCGAAGTCCCACCTGCTGATAATGCTGCCTGATCGTGGCCGCCAATGGCTCCATTACCAGAGCGAAGAGCAGCGGGGATAAAGGACACCCCTGACGAGTACCACGAGAAAGTGGAATCGGCAGCGATGTGTGTCCATTAATTAAAACTTTCGCCGTCGGTGAGGAATAGAGCAGTTGGACCCAGGAGATAAAACTTATAGGGAAGCCCATGTGCTGCAGTATGCTAAAGAGATAGTCCCACTCCACTGAATCAAAAGCCTTGGTGGCGTCTAAGAAGACCGCCACCAGTGCCATCCGTGGGTCTACTATTTGCAGTATAGAAAGGAGCGTCCGGAGGTTGTGGGAAGTGGCTCTGCCTGGAATAAATCCGGCTTGGTCCGGGAGTACGAGTTTCTCCATCAGGAGACTAAGGCGGTTAGCCAGGACCTTAGCCAGGATTTTCGCATCCGTGTTTCTAAGTGAAAGCGGTCTATAAGATGCACAGCAATCCGCTGGTTTACCTGGTTTCAGCAGCGAAGTGATTAGTGCTTCGTGCATCAAAGGGGGGAGGAGTCGCGCCTCATGGGCCTCTGCAAACACCTCTTTCAATACCGGGAGCAACTGGTCTATATATGCCTTGTAAAAATCGACTGGGAGACCATCGGATCCCGGGGCCTTCCCAGATTTCATCTGCATGATGGCTTCCCGCAGCTCGTCATCCTCGAAAGGCGCATCCAAAAACTCTCGCTGATGGTCACCCAGCCATGCCAGTGCTATATCTTCAAGATAGAGGGCGAGATCCGGGGGGGAGGTGCGTTGTGACTTATATAACTCCTCATAATAGGAGGCGAATACCCGAAGTATCTCACTGCTATCTCTGTGTCGAGACCCATCCCCATCCCCATCCACCACATCCAAAACATAGTTTGAGAAGCGGGGTTGGCTGATATCACGTGCGAGTGCTCGGCCGGGTCTCCCACCCTCGCCATAACGGCGGGCGACAAAGTATTTGCCTCTAAATTTTACCTCACGGTCTGCGGTATTTGTGTAGTCCGAAAGTTTTTCCCGGAGGAGAGCCCTCTGAGCCCCCGAGCCATCCGCCCACATGTCCGCTTCCAGTTGTTTAATCTCAGCCTCTAGTCCTGCCAGACGTCTGCGGATATCCCGGAGTACCCCGAAACTTTTTGATATGCATTCACCTCTGATGGTGATTTTAAAGGCTTCCCATAGCGTGCCCACGCATGCCACTGAGCCTCTATTTCTATCAAAGAAACCCGTTATTTCTTCCCCGATCTCAACCCGAAACACACTGTCCAAAAGGGCCTCCGGCACCAACCGCCAGCTTCGTGGTGTAGCTATTGAGTTGGGTATCGATATCTCCAGCGCCACTGGGGCATGGTCCAAGTATGTTCGAGCCAAATGTGTCACCGATTGAATCCAGGGACCCATCCCTCTAGAGCAGACCCAATAGTCCAATCAGGACCATGTGGAATGGCCTGCGGTATAAAATGTGCCCTCTCTGCCAGTGGGATGAACGTAGCGCCACGCGTCTATAAGACCATGTTCCTCAAATAGCCCGCCCAGCGCGGCTCCAGCTCGTGTGTAGTGATGTGGAAGTGGGTTAGAACGATCCTCTGCAGGACATCTGGCTACATTAAAATCTCCCCCCCATAGGACATGTGAGGAGCCCACCCTGAGTATGTGTCCCCAGAGAGTATAGAAATGGTCCGAGTCGTCTGTGTTAGGGCCATAGCTGCAAGCTAGCGTGATCGACTGCGTACCTAGTGTGCCCCAGATCAGGCAGCTCCTCCCCGAGGGATCACTATATGTGCCTCCCATTACAAAGGGTGTGTTGCGTTTAATCAGTATGAGAGTCCCACGTGCATATGACGAGTAAGAAGAGAAAGCCCGTGCGGAAGCCCATCTGCTACCTTAGAGGGGAGGACGTCTCGGGTCCATGTGTGTTTCTTGCAGCATTGCGATGTTTATTTGATGCCTATCTAAGTACGCCAGTATCTGGCGCCTCTTACGGGGATCACGGAGACCCCTGACGTTCCATGTGATGAGCTTAATGTTTTGGTGTGTATTTTGCAGCGTCATCCCGTATGTGGCTGTGTAGCTTTCTGAGTGTAGTGGTGTACAGATACATCCTGCCTGTGCCTAGTGGGTTTGGTCTGTCTATGCCATGCCGTACAGTAACAATCAAAGTGAGAAAACAGGAATTCCAACACCTCCCTCCCTCCCCCAAAAGGCTCCAACGAGCCAACAAGAGAACCTTTAGAGACCCATGTTACCCCCCACCCACAACAGCAACCCAAACATGCTGGTATTCAGTCGCCCACCCCCCTCCCTGTCACAGTGAGGCCTTGTGGTCCAACACAAATCAGGCCATTCCTGTATAAAAAAAACCCACAGTGAATGAATCCCATAGAACAATTTAAGAATGCAGTAGCATGGGGGAGCTCCCATAAGGGGGGCGCCAGTGGGCACTCAGCCCTTCCCGTAGGTCACCCTTCACGACGCAGCAGACTCAGGGCGTCTCCCCATGAAGGGGTTGCGACCAGAAAATTACTAGCGCTGATTCCAGCTTTACCAAGAGAAGAATGAAACAGCCCTTTAACATTTTGTTTTTTATCCCTATTGTAAGGCAGAGTAAAAGCTTTCAGTCACGGCCAGGTGGTCACCCAACTGTCTATGTTTCTTCTGCAGTGGCAAACCGTGCCACGCCTTGAGGGAATCGCATGCTGTCAGTGAATCCCAGCTCACTATCCGCCTTTCAACAGCAAAGCAGCACGGCCGAGTCCTCCCTGCCCGGCTCTACTCCGTGTAGCAGAGAACAACAGGGTATATGGCCAGCCGTTCCTTCAGTCCGACGAGGATGGAGAACGTTCAGGAGTGTGATCTCTGCGTGGGGAGTTTCGCTGATTGGATTTTAAAAAGTCCTCAGCTTGCTGCGGGTTTGTACAGAAGATGTGCTTGCCGTTGTGTAGGATCCGTAGCCGAGCCGGGTACAGGAGTGCATATTCAAATTGCGCCTTTCGGAGCTTCTGCTTAACTCCGAGGAACTTGCGTCTTGCCTCTTGCACTGCCATGGTGAAGTCGGGGTAGATGGTAAAGGTGTTGCCCTCAAATTGCAGCGGCTTAGTCTCTCGGGCTTTCTGCAGTGCAACGTCCCGGTCCCGGTAATTTAGGAGGCGGGCAATGATAGGCCTCGGTGTCTCTCCCGGCGGCGGTCGAGGACCCAGAGAGCGGTGCGCTCGCTCCACCACCAAATGCGCCGAGAAGGAGTCTGCCCCGAAGGATGTCTTCAAGAGGCATTCGATGAATTCCTCCATCCGCCCTGTGTTGGTGCTCTCGGGGATTCCTAGAATGCGGACATTATTCCGGCGACTGCGAGCTGCAATATCCTCATTTTTAGCCGCAATAATTTTCAGCAGCTTCTCCATTTGGTTCACCTGCGTTTGTACCTGGCTGGTGGCGTCCTCATTGTCGGATATTCGGCGCTCAGCTTCTTTCAATTGCCCATCGTGCTTGTCAACTTTTTGCACCAAGAAGTCTAGCCTATTGTTCATGGTATCCATTTTCCCGGACAGGTGAGACAAGCTATGTTGTACAGCCATGAGTAGTGTCTTTACGTCATCATCTGAGGACCGCACCGCCGATGTCGCCTGCTCCATGTTAGTGTGCTCCGTCTCCACAGATGTCGATCTCGTCGCAGCCTTTTTATTCTCAAAGGTCAGGCGCGGTTGGCGACCGTCGGGTTTTCCCATGTCATCCTCCGACAGCTTCCCACACAGGAGTAGTATTCCGTGGGTAATTGGCTCTTGTACTCTAAGCCTAGTGATTCACAAATGTTTACCAAGGCGAATATTTCTGCGTCAGGCCGCCCCAGCAGTGCGCAGCAATCCCTGGCAGATTTGTATGGCAATCCCACAGGAAGGAGGCGCTTAGTTACCAACTCAGGCGGTGTTATGCTCGCCCGTCGATTTTTCCCCCACAATTGGTGAATCCGCTATCTGGCCAGTGTCTCTGCGAACCACAGATAGGGGACCGCCCGATCTCGTGCCGCTTCACTGTCACTTATGCCCTGGGCTGCTCCGACAGTCCATCAGCACGTATTTGTTTCCTTGAGCCGCTATTACTTCCTCCGCAGCGGTCTCCAGTAATGGCCTCCTGCCCTAGCTTCCCACAGCCCGCAGTAAGGCCTTGGCATGAAATATAGGCCTCTTCTTGTATCAGCGCCCTCGCAGCGTACTAATGCAACGATGCAGAGCCCCCAGCACAACGGTCCGTCTGTCCTTCAGATCACCAGCGTCGCCGCACGTGGACTTCAATGCTCAGCTAGCGTGGAGAGTTCTTTTAACTTGCGCCAGAGCCTGCAGTTCCATCGAGGTCAGCGGGGCCCGACCCCATCCACGAGGCGCTCTTCTACATAGATATGGTGGCGGCAGGGCAAATCACCGCGCCCAGGCACTCCGTGCCGCCCCGTCAGCACCCACTCCTTTATCTTTCACGCCGGCCGCTAGTGAGCAACCTGCCGCGCCCGCCGTTCTGCCACAGTTATTGCTGTCCGTTTGTTTCCCTCCGGCGGCCCTTGATATCGCGCCTTCTTACCGGGCAGGTTCTGGCAGCTCCGTCGCGGTCCGGCCTAACGCCAAGTGGGAGTCCCCGGTGCCTCTATAGTCACGGCCGCCACGCAGATCTCCAGCCAGTTGTTCGTCACGGCTCCCAGCGGCGCTTCTCGCGGCACTACTCCGGTCACGAAGCCTCCAGCGCTCCGATTTTTTACCCAGGGCTGCAGCAGTAGTTAGTGGGCAGGTGGGCACCGGCAGCCAGCCGATAGCCGCTGGATATCGCAGGATATTTGTAGGATATTTAGGTCAAGCATCCCGAGCCTCACTGGTGTGCGGCCATCTTGGATGTGCGCCACCTAGCGCCCCCCGTTGTGCATAGTGTTTCTGTGTCCGTTTGCACAGTTTGCCTGTGTGCCAGATTTGCATTATCTGTACCCGTCAGTGTGTGTGTGTGTGTGTGTGTGTGCATATTTTGGCTCCTTATCTGGCTTTAGCCAGAGTTAAAAGTCATGAGTCATACAGCGCCTATAAAAAGATGGCTGCCCTCATGGCTCATGAGTGTGCCCACGCATGGGGACTGTGAGACTGCTCGAGGGATTTCAGAGCACTTTCTATCTACCGTAGTGTCTGTGCTTTGCGTGTGTCTGTAAACATCAGTCCCACTCCACACCTTGTAGACTCGCATCTCTTCTGCGCGTGAAGGCCAGGGCTTGACGGCCATTGTTCTTACATCTCTGAAGGACCCCTTCCTTAGATGGCTTCCTGTTGGGACAGCAGATGGCACTGGGGATGAGGTTTCCATAAAGTGCTTCTTTTACAATGCTTTGTGCTCGTGACATCACACGTACGAACAGTTAGTTTATAGTAGACACACTTTTAGGCAACGCAAAAGTGCTCATTTGATCTACCGTGCGTGGTAGGATGGCAGGCCGAGTAGGCCCCGTCGGGATTCGAACACATGAGTTGCTGGTTAGGGATAGACCTCCTTTTCACGTGCTCTGCCCTTTATTTATTCAATTTAATTAAGCAGATGCGCCATACTGCACAGTTCGCCAGTCTTACTACTGCGGACACATGGACCTCGAGATCTATTTACTGGCATTTTACCAAAGCGAAGTGGAAAGAGAGAACATTTTATCCTTCATACATGGCAACCATTGCTAAGGGGAACCACATCCCCCCTCCCCATACTCCTACTAAGCTAACATCCACCTTACTTCGGAGCCCTTGGGGAGGAGTGCATTGTGGGATCGATACGGAATAGGGAGAAAGGAAGTATGTGTAAAGGATGTTCCAATGAAAATCAGCGTTCAACAGCAAGTGGAGGCAGGAAAAAGGCAATAGGGTACATCTGAACCCTCTATTCAGGGAGCCCATTAGGATCCTGCACAATTCAGTGGCATCTCTAGAAGTCATTAGGTCTCGCCTAGCGTTGCAGCGCATACGCTGCTCGCTTTGCGAGGCATGCAGTATACACTATAGCGTGGACGCTTTCTGGAAGCTCCGCCCACCTTTGTGATTGGCTTACATCCTAAATGCTGCCTTCTGATTGGTTTTAGGCTTGTTAGTCCCGCCTCCTGATGGCCATGTTGTCATTTGTATCCTTCCCTGGCTATTAGCCCCTTTACTCCAACACTATTTTCTGCCCTGTGTCCCCCCCCCGCCCCCTCCCGCAGTCCGTGACTTCGCGACCCCCCCCTCACCCCTCTTCGTGCCTTCTTGGACGCCCGCACTCCCATTTACAATCCAAAAGGTCTCGCGTAAATGCAAGTCGTATTGCATTGCAAATGCTTGTTTGTCGTGGGATTTGCTGGGTGAATTTGCACTCTTTTTTTGGCTCGAGCGCTGCTGACGGCTATCTTACGCATGCGCAGTGAACGCCTCCCCTCCCACAGCCAGCCCGGCCCCCTTTCTGTTATATTTTCTACCGAGCCGCCTCCTCCTGTGTTGGGCGCCGGGTCTCACTCGTTTGTATAATATTGAACTTTGGCTATGCTTTATGCGCGACAGTTTTCGGTGGCAGTGACCGAAAGTAGACCGTCAGCTTTAAGACTAAACAGAGTCAACAGACAACTGCTAGCAAATACTTAAAAGCCCGAACAGCGTCACCGCTACAAGATGGCTACCACTTACGAGTGCTCAGAGGAGGAACTTGAGCCGACAGTCCCTTTTCTCTGTTTTGTGCTTCGATCGTGAGGCGATGCCTGCAGCCTGGCCGGGCATAGACCCATCGGGCATGTCTGACGCGGCAGGATAGTAGCTCGTGGGTTACAGCTGCAGGCGAGTGGGTGCATTACTTCAACTACCCTAATCTCAGCATCGGACCGAACAGTCATGCGGCCTGGCAGCAGGTAAATGGTATACCGTTTTTAAAACAACAGATGCACTAATAGAATGTGCCGTCGACTGTAGGCAAATTTTTTTCCGTGGGCACCTCCATGTAAAAGTTGCTGTCAGTGCTTAGAAGCTTTTCCAGTGTACCGTATGCGCCTTTAAAAACTACCACAGAGTAGTGTGTGAGAAAAAAAATCCGCAAACCGCAAATCATATGTAAACTCCCTCAAAGCTTCCCACATGGGACAGTTGATTATCATATTTATTATTAATGAGTAATGTTGTTGGTATTCTTATTCATTATTAATATCAGTAGCATAATTTGGAATTAGTAGTAGTAGTGATAAAGTAATATTATCATTACCACCAGACCAGTTGAACTACCAAAGGGTTGAGTACGTATGTTTGCTGTTATAGCGCTTAATGCCCAGCATATTCAGCCTCGAGGCACCACGCTGGAAGTAGATGCCAAACCTGTCAGTGCGTTCTCCTGCTCCCTAGAGCTCCCCACTTCAGGCGGGAGAAGGGCATCAGATATTGTGCAGCCACTGCTAGCCATCCACGGTCCACCGAGAGAAGTCAGGGTATGTAAACACGCCGTGCTGCCCTGGGCCAGAGAATTCACGAAGGGGATTTTTACTGAGGGGAAGAAAACACAGAGGGATGCCTATGTTCACGGTCAGTGCTACAGCGTGCTCTCTGCCCTGTACGAATATCAGGATAAATTGTGATAGGACGTTGTTTTTGTAAGGCAAGTATTTAGGGGTGGGGTAAATCCAGCCACAGGTCACGCCTGCGGACCTTTCAGATGAATCGTCATGTCAGTCCAAAGAAATTGTCTTCCACTAGCACCCGTAGACAATAATATTTTTTTCAAATCTTGTATTTTCAGTGATATGACCACCGAAGGCCCTGCTTTTATATTAAAAACAGAGCTTTGGACTATACAATTTCCAGCTCAAAGGCAATATTTCTCTCCATATGTTCCCGTACTGGCGTGTCATGCAGTTTGGTGCTTACTTTCCCTCCATGTTCAAGAACAGTAGATGTTTCAGCACCCAGGCTAATGTGCTGCATAGCTAAATACATATAAGGTCCCAATGGCAAGACCGATTGCATTGCAAATGCTTGTTTTTATTACTTCTGGTTGTGAGACCCACTTAGAGCTCTGACTAACTTGTCTGTGTGTGAGGGAAGGTACACAGTAGCTGCATGCAAGTAGCTGCCTGCACTGTAACTGTTGAGTTAAGAAAACATGCCCTGTTGCTTCCCATGCTGTTCCTCCTATGTTTCTGAAATGTGTGCCTCACTTGTTTGTGTGTCTCAATTCTGTATGGGAGGAATACATGTACTTATGCTGTCCGAGCTGCATTTATTGTATGAATGTGTATGTGTGTATCTGTGAAGTTTGCACTGTTGCATGTGCTGCACATGTCCCGTCGTACAGGGATGGTGCACTGATGTTGGATGTGCTGTAACTGTTCTCCCTACAAGGGAACTTTGTACTGCTGGTGCTCGCACAATACCTGCATATGTGAAGCTTGCACAGCTGCTCCATGATCTGTAACTGTTTGTATGATATAAATTGGCCCTACTGCCGCACGTACAATACATGTTGCTCAACTTACTGATGGAGTTGACCCTGTTGGATTGGGGTAGAACGAGGCATTTGGTATTTTAATAAGGGTACTTTATAGGTTATTTAAAGAATGGAATATCGTGATTACATCATTTAATGAGTCTTAGATGATGAAGTGATTCTTATTGTCTGATTTTAATAATTTTATGTCTATTTGTTATGGTTTTAATTAACTATACAATAAACGTTACAATACAATACAATACCTGTTCTAGGTGAGAGAATAAAGCTTGCACTGGTGTTCCAGCTGCTGGAACTGTACTGTGAGAGAATTTTGCACTGCTGCTTGCACAATGCCTGGTATGTGTGAGGAGTGAAACTTACACTGTTTCTTAATGAGCTTTAACTGTTGTTTGTATGAAGGACATTTTTTACTATTGCTGTGTGCGAAATACTGGTTGCATGTGAGGGTATAATGGGAAACAGCCATAACAACGCATGCCTTGCATCGCATGCCTTTACAACGCGGTTGTTACAACGCGAACCATTACATCGCAAGTCGTTTCAATGACTTGCTGTAGGGAATGCACTGGTGTTGGATTTAGAATCCAACACCTTCCCTGCTGTTGCACAAACTGGAGTAGGAATAGTAAATTATACTATTCCTAAGTCCAGCGCGCCCCCTACAGCAAGTCGTTGAAATGACTTGCGATGTAATAGTTTGCGTTGTAACAACGCGGTCGTTGTAATGACCGCGTTGTAAAGGCATGCGATGTAAAAGTATATACTCGGGTACAACGCACAGCTGTTGCATGTGCTGAAACTGTTGTTTATATAGTGAAAAATTACAATATTGCTTCTCATGCAATACCTGTTCTATGTGTGGGATGGATGCTTGCACTGCTCCAGTTGCTGTAATAGTTTTTTGTATGATGAAAAAAAGGCACTATTGCTGCTCATGCAATACATGGTCTATATATGGGAGGGAAGCTTGCACTGCTGCTGCCTGAGCTATAACTGTTCTATTAATGTGAGGGGAGCTTAGATTTAAGGCACACACAGAGCAAACAGGCTTGATGTGCATGGGGGTGCACCCAGGATGCACTGGGTGCAGACAGGTTCAATGTGACCTATTACAGCAAATGTGCTCTCCCCAATGCAGCTGTGAACTCACACCTTCCCTACTGTTTGCAGGTCAGCTGTTTGAAGCAGGTAGTTCGCCCCTCACTGTGCAGTGAATAATGTGGCCTCCTTTTGAAAGGAGGACAGAGTCTTTGCTGCAGGCGGGTGCAGTGATTGGCTGTCCCCACATAGATGGGGGGAGGGGGATGTCTTGAGAGTTCTTAGGACACCTGATGACCCTTACAACAAATTGCCCTCAGGGAGCACACTGTGTGCCACCTCTATGAGACACACATCCAGTGTGTGTCCTGACATCCTATATCCCTCTGCACCAGAGTCTATAATACAGCAACGTTGCAGAGGAAAGTTTTTCATCATTTGCATGGGGCCATGTCCCCTGAGATTGTACGGGTGCTATACATGTTCTGGTGCAATATGTATTAGAGAAGGGGAATCACAAGTGCCCGTGACCTCTTCTGCAAATCTAAAATGCCCCAGGGTGCACAAAATGGTGCATACGCCCATTGCACATCTGGGATGCTAGGTGCATTCTGTCCATGCTGGCTAGGTCTCTGTATCAGTGGAGCTTGCACTGCTGCGTCCCTTGGTGCACATATTCTCCATGCGTGAGGGACAATCAATCAATCAATCATGTCATTTATAAAGCGCACTACATACCCGCGAGGGTCTCAAGGCGCTGGGGGAAGAGGGGGGTGGTGCTGCTACTGATCGAAGAGCCAGGTCTTGAGGAGTCTTCTGAAGGCCAGTAGGTCTTGGGTCTGTCGGAGGTTGGTGGGGAGGGTGTTCCAGGTCTTGGCGGTGAGGTGGGAGAAGGATCTGCCGCCGGCGGTCGTTTTCCGGATGCGGGGGACTGTGGCGAGGGCGAGGCTGGTCGAGCGGAGCTGGCGGGTGGGGGTGTAGAAGCTGAGTCGTCTGTTGAGGTAGGCTGGTCCGGAGTTGTGGAGTGCTTTGTGTGCGTGGGTGAGGAGCTTGAAGGTTATCCTCTTGTTGACAGGGAGCCAGTGCAGGTCTCTCAGGTGGGGTGTGATGTGGCTGCGTCGGGCGATGTCGAGGATAAGACATGCAGAGGCGTTCTGGATGCGTTGCAGCCGTCTCAGGAGCTTAGCCGTCGTTCCTGCGTAGAGGGCGTTTCCGTAGTCCAGCCTGCTGGTGACGAGGGCCTGGGTGACTGTTTTTCTTGTTTCGGTGGGGATCCACTTGAAGATCCTGCGGAGCATTCGGAGGATGTTGAAGCAGGATGAGGAAACGGCGTTGACCTGCTTAGTCATGGAGAGGGTGGGGTCGAGGATGACCCCTAGGTTGCGTACGTGGTCGGTGGGTGGCGGGGCTGTTCCCAGTGATGTTGGCCACCAGGAGTCGTCCCAGGCTGAAGGGTTGGAACCAAGGATGAGGACCTCCGTCTTGTCCGAGTTCAGCTTCAGGCGGCTGGTCCTCATCCATTCGGCGACGGCCTTCATTCCTTCGTGGAGGTGGGCTTTGGCGGTGTGAGGGTCTTTGGTGAGGGAGTGGATCAGCTGGGTGTCGTCGGCGTAGGAGATGATGTTGAGGTTGTGCTGTCGGGCGACGTGGGCGAGGGTGCCATGTAGATGTTGAACAGCGTTGGGCTGAGGGAGGAGCCTTGGGGTACGCCGCAGATGATCTTGGTGGCCTTGGATCGGAAGGGGGCGAGGCGGACGCTTTGTGTTCTGCCGGAAAGGAAGGATGTGGTCCAGTCCAGGGCCTTCTCTTGGATCCCGGCGTCGTGAAGGCGTGTTCGTAGTGTGTGGTGGCAGACCGTGTCGAGGCGGCTGATAGGTCCAGGAGGATGAGGGCTGCTGTTTCTCCGTTCTCTAGCAGGGTCCTGATGTCATCGGTGGCGGCGATGAGGGCGGTTTCGGTGCTGTGGTTGCTGCGGAAGCCGGACTGGGAAGGGTCCAGGATGTTGTTCTCCTCGAGGTAGCGGGTCAGTTGTTTGTTGACGATTTTCTCGGTGACCTTCGCGGGGAACGGGAGCAGAGAGATGGGTCGGAAGTTCTTGAGGTCCTTGGGGTCTGCCTTGGGTTTCTTGAGTAAGGCGGTGATCTCGGCGTGTTTCCAGCTTTCCGGGAAGGTTGCTGTCTCGAAGGAGATGTTGATCATTTTCCGGAGATGGGGCGCGATGGCTGTACTGGCTTTGTTGAAGATGTGGTGAGGGCACGGGTCTAGCGGTGAACCGGAGTGGATGGTGTTCATGATCTCGCTGGTGTCCTCGTCGTTGATGTTGGTCCAGGAGAGCAGGCGGTTGGTGGTTGTGGGGGCAGTGGTCTCGGTGGTTGCCGGGGCGGTCGTGGTGTTGAAGCTGTCGTGGATGTCGGCGATTTTGCGGTGGAAGAAGGTGGCCAGTGAGTCGCACAGGTCTCGCGACGGCTGGATGTCGTTGGTGTTGGAGCTGGGGTTGGAGACCCTCTCCCTGCGGTTGCATGTGCTGCATGTATGGTGCTATAGAAAAAAACATATACATACATAGTGTGTAGGAATGAAGCTTGGCTGCTTCTGTCCAGCCTGAACCGGTTATGTGTGTATGGGCATGTTGCACTGTGGCGGTCTGCACAGTACATATTCTGTGTATGAGGGAAATGTACACTGCTACAGCTTAAGCTGCGCCTGTGGTTTGTGTGTGGGTAGATTGCACTGTGGCTGTCATTACTATTCATGTTCTGTTTACGAGGGATGCTGTTGTCACCGCTCCTGTGCCTGTATGAGTGGGAAGCTTGCACTGCTGATGAGTGATGACCAAGTTGTGTCATTACTAATCAGGTTCTGTTTACAAGGGATGCTGTTGTCACCGCCCCTGTGCCTGTATGAGTGGGAAGCTTGCACTGCTGATGAGTGATGACCAAGTTGTGTCATTACTAATCAGGTTCTGTTTACAAGGGATGCTGTTGTCACCACCCCTGTGCCTGTATGAGTGGATACAAAAATACCGAATTTGGTTGGGACAAATGATGAGGTGGAAGATGAATCAAAGGAAAAACGAGACGGGTTCAGTGGTGTCGTAGGCAAATGAGCCACTGACTCACTTGCGGGGTAAGTATACTCAGTTTCCTCATTGCAGGAGGAAGCCGGGAGGTTGAGCAGGCGATCTGGCAAAGTGGCCATCCCAATGGCAACATCGGCACATGTGGAGACCGGCGGGCCACGAACAGGATTTCTTGAAATTGCTGGACATGATACCGCAGGTGTTACACTATTCAGAATTGGCCAGATGTTGTAGCTTGACATTGTCCACTGAGATGTATCTGTTGTCTCTGCGACCAGGAAGCGGTGGTAAGATGACTGTATGAGTACCCTTCAAGCCAAGAACCGGAACCGGTGCACGATAAGAGGGGCCAAATTATTTTTTGTTCTCCACCTTCTCTCGGACCAGATCTCCAATCTTTGGAAGCCAGCCGGCAACCGGAATTTGCAGCGCTGCGTCTGTGGCTAAGGGTAAGTGTTCGCTTGCAAGTCTGTCACGGGTCTCTTGTAAGTCCTGTAATAGTAGAATGATTATCTACATCAAAGATTGCGGCAGTCGCCGCCATGTCTAGACCATCAAGGTCTGGCACAAACATCTGTATGCCAAAGAGCATTTCGTATGGGGTCCGCCCACCCAGAGATCTTCTAGGGAGATTATTAAGTGCACGTTGCATGCCATACAAGTGGGCCAGCCAGTTCCTGCCAGTACCTAAGACTCTAGCTGTCAAGGATTGCTTTAAGTCACGGTTCATTCGCTCCACAATTGAGTTGCCCTCAGGCCTGTATGGAGACGAAAATTGCACCAGCACCCCCATAGACCTCATCGCGTCCTTGTACGCCTTAGAGGCGAATGCTGGACCTTGGTCAGAATGGAAGGTGCCACAGGCAAAAATTCCCACAAAGACACGCAAATCCCTGATGACATTTCGAGCGTCAGCACTGCGTTGTGGCCAAACCCAGATGAAACGTGTGCACGAATCAACTGCAACTAAGATATATGTATATGCAGTATCAGAAGAAAATGGACCGCAGTGATCAAGGTATACACAACCAAAAGGTTATTAGAAATGCAGAGCTGTGTTTGTGGCGGACGTGTAACCGTAGAGGGCTTAATCTGCTGACAGATGTCACAAGAAAGGATCTGTTTGTATAAACCACGCCACCAATAACGCTGCTGCAAGAGTGAAACAGTTGCAGACACGCCAGTAGGGCCGAAGCCAAGCCTTCGTGTGCGGCTGTTATCAACGAATTTCTGCGGTCCGCATTGGGAATCAGCCGATCACCAACGTCCGGAATTCTTACATAAGGAACCTGGTCGGGACTTAAGTGACAAGAGTACTTGGAAGGGAAACCCTGTGGGTAATTAGAACCTTCCTTAGTTGCAGCAATAGCTGCCAAAATCTCATTATCTATTTTTGTCATGGATCTTGTAACGGCTGCTACTGAGCACGTGGCTACTGCTGATTTGGCAGCTTCGTCCGCCAAACTGTTACCGACCGCGTGTGCGCCCACACGCCGGTGGCCAAGAGTGTGAATCACCTGTGTGAGAGGCAGACGTTGTTTAAGATCTGCTACTCGAACCCAAAGCATTTTATGCTTAATTGCGCTGCTGTTAGAATCCCTATAGTCGTTCTGAGACCAAAAGAATAAGTTGTCATTAAAAGACTGAACACAGTAGTAAGAATCGCATACAATAAGTGTAGTCACATCCGGGTCTGCAAACTCAAGTGCGAGCACCAAAGCACGCAGCTCGGCCAATTGGGCGCTACTGTCTCCCAGTGCCTGCGTGTGCATAACACTCGATTTGAACTCACCGTTCACCATGGTACCTGCCACAATAGCACATGCTGCTGAGTATGCATGCTTAGAACCCGTGGCTGGTTGCGCCGAACCATCGGTGTAAATGATACATTTGTACTCCTCAAGCGGCAGCAAAGACAGAGGAGGAGGATGAACAAATTCATACTGCATGAACTCCTGTGTCTGAAGAGAGGAATCAAAGATAAAGTTGACATCCGGAGACGTCAAAGAGGTAGCCCATTGTATCCAACGTGGGTGCAAAGCCTTAGAGTTTGGTACACTTGCCTTCGTCACTGCCTCTAGGGCAGGATAGGGTGTGACAACCAAGATGCGTTTTCCCTGTGCCAGTGCGCGTTCTTTAAGAATTGCCATTTGCACTGCAGTCAAAACTTTCTCCACAGTTGAAAAGCGCAACTCGGCAGAAGTGTAAAGATGCGACTTGTAGGCAATAGGTACTGTGTCACCTTCGTTAAACGTCAAGTACGTGAAACCCACTGCCCCTGGCACAATTCTAATCACCAGGTTCGTGTGGTTATCACGAGTCAACAAGAACTTAGATTCAAGTAGATCAGACTGCAAAGATTGCAGAATAAGCAAATGTTCCGGAAGCCAGCATGACTTGGAAAAGGTAGGTTGTATCAAGGCATAGAGAGGCTTGATACGCTGGGCATATTCGGGAATGTAAGAACGCCCAAAGTTCAAAAATCCCAGCAAAGACTGAAGTTTTTGCAGGGTCGTTGGAGGGAGCAGAAGTGCGCACTTCTCCAGGAAGTGGAGAGCTAAGCCCCTACCTTCATTGTTGAGCTCATAGCCCAAAAACAACACACTGTATTCTGCGATGTGAGATTTGGCAAAATTAAATTTGTAACCTAAGACCGCGAACTCGAGAATAATGCGGTCTACTCGGGAAAGATGCAGCCATAGTTCGTCGTCTGTCAGATATATATCATACACGTACAAATACGCATCTGGGTCTATGCTGTCCAACAAAGAGACAACACGGGCGGCGAAGACCCCCGGGCTGTTTTTGTAGCCCATTGGCAAACGCCGGAATTTTATTTGTGTTCCACCGGAAGTGAACGCGGTCCATTGACTGCAGTCAGGGGACAAATTGTGAGTGTAAAAACCATTGGAAAGGTCAAGTGTCGTTTTATATTTTTTACGAACAAGACTGTCTACGAGCGCAGAACTATGGGTATTCTGTACCGCAAAGGTTCGACAATGAGAGTTCAAATGCCGGTAATCTAAAACTAAGCGGTAAGACCCATTGGGTTTAGAAACCGCGAAAAGGGGATTATTCATTGGTGACACACATGTTTCAATTACTCCTTGATATTCTAACTGTGTCAGAATGTCGGAAACGGGACCCTTTGCTTCCCGCCGGAGGGGATATTGGGGTTGAGGCTGTGGCATAGACCGCAATGGTATATCATGGGGGGAGAATCCTCATCCCAGCCCACGTGATTACGGTACAGTGCCGGGGCCTGGGCCACAGCCCATTCAGCTGCGAAAGCCTCCGCTCTGTCCTTGGGGACATGATGCGAAAAGCTCGGAAGGATTACTTCCTCCCCTCTAGGAGCAGGAAGAACAAATGGGGGCGGCCAATCTGCCTCCGCCAATAAAATGTCGTAAGAAGAGGTCAGATTTTCCCAAAAGATCCCTTTAATAACACGCTCAATGTCACCTTCAATTTGAAGGACAATATTAAATAGTCTGTCAGGGGGTGCCACTCGGGTGTCAGCTGTCTCGACAGTAATGAAAGTGTCAGTTGCTGTCGCCTCCACATGAGGACGTAGTGCCTCCCACACTATGGTAACTTCCGCGGCGCTGTCTAGCAGCGTCACTGCCCACGTCCAATTCAGGAGTCTCGTTTCACCGTCTGTGGCATATCTCGCTGTTAAAGCTGCAACTTTTTTCTTCTGAAACTGTGGGCGAGAACATGGAAATTCTTCTTGTTTCCCTCTGCCAGGTTGTCGAGGTTGGTCTCGTCCCTGTGGGGCGTCACGACCCCTGCCTCCTTCCTGGCGATCTCCTCCACCAGCCTGTGAGGTCGATGGTGCCTGTGAAGAATGAGGAGAACGCTGGTCAGGGGCCTGAAATCTATCAGGAGACTTAATTCTCGCTCGATCGCGCATATCATAAGTGCGTTCAGAAGATACGGAAACAGGTGACGCAGCACGCGACCCTGGTTTTGGTTGTTGCTTTCCCTGTTTCTTTAACTTCCAGTTCTTTTTAGAAAAGAATGGTTTCTCGTCTTTACCAGACTGAGATGTTGGTTGTGATTGTGGTTGAGTTTGCGTTTTAGCAAAAGGCTTAACTCCCAAACTATTGCGGCCAATGGTTTTATAAGCCTGAGCAATAATTTTCGGTAATTCGCTAGGCTTGTCCAGTTCTGGGACTAAAGCCAAAGCATTAGCGACTTGAAAGTTAACTGCATCACCCTTGACATTCGCAAGGATTAGATCAGCCACTACATCGAACACTCCCACCAGTCTCATCCCCAATTCCACAGCCGCTTCAGGGCCATGTTCGTCTTGTACACGCTTAATTACTGTGGGGAGGACCGTCATGGATGGAGTGCCGAAAGACTTCGCATACACTGCCGCAAATACCTTACCCCAGTTGTTGCATTCTGTCAACTCGGGAACTAAGTCTTTTGGCAAACTGATAGTCAAAATCCTGTGTTTTTCCACAGGAGAGGTATTCGGAAACACCGCCTCCAGCTGGTCAAATTTTTCAGCAAGCCAATAAGGCAAATCATCCTTATTCTGTGGGCGTTTGCCCATCACCGAATTTACCATGACGGGACTTATAGTCACACTGCTAAGTCCAGCTGGATGTGCCGCAACTCCAGGATGGGCCATCTGGACGTTAGGACCACACTAGCCCCAGACTCTGCTGGGTAAGGGAACTAGAGGCAAAACAGGGCGTTAGGAGCCGGCCAGCCTCCAACATAAACTGTTCTACACAAACGGGGCCGCTCCCACTAAAATGACCTAAATGGTGCTCAGGGGTGTTATGTGTATGTGAGTGTAAGTGTCTCACAAAAAGTTTAGGACTGGCCTCACACACCACCTGGTGTCATGCTTCATCATCGGCCATCCTCGCCCTCTAAAAACTTGGTTTGATAGAGGGCGGTCATACACCTGACGACAGGGATGCACTTCTAAACTAAGTGGGGGCCCAAAGTGAGTGAGTGAAATTAAAAACCATTACAGTCGCCTCACTAAATTTTAATGAACTAGGTAACTGTATGGTATCTAAAAACAAGTGAACGGCGGTATGGGGAAGGTTATTAACCCCTCGCCGTGTAGAATTGGGTCGACATGTTTCTGCCTAGTGTCAGCAGTGGTACATGGCATTCATCAGGACCTATCTTTATATTTATAAAGGGCTCCACTCTTACCAACAATGTGGTTAGAAAACCAACGGTGGGGTGACCTTTGTCACTCTCCACTACCTGGGGGTCCTCTGTACCCCACAGTCTTCACCCTACGTACTTCATGGGAGGGGGAATAAAAGGAAAGCCCCTATAGTCAAACCTTCATCAAGGTGCGCTTTCCGCTGCATCACCTAGCAGTATTCAGCTCTCCTCCCCGGTGATCATCTGGACATTGCCTGTGACATACTGTACTAAGGCTCTGTGTACACGGACCAAAGACGTATGCAGCACGTGCAGTTCATCTACTGGAACCGCTAAATAACGTGGATGCGGGGTATACCCGGCCAAAACAGGCCAAGCGGCCCCATCTATCGATAAAGGGCCTAACCGAATCGGGGTGACCGGGTGTGGGAGGGCGCCATTAAACCAAACACGGTGTTGCCATGCTGTGAGCGGAACTTCAAGAGCCTGATAAGGCCAATAAACATTAGGAAGGGCGGTGGGAGCGTAAACGTGGAACAAATTGTCAGCTCCTTCCACTGCCGGAAAACTGACCCATGAGTAAAATACCTCAAAGTGGTAAGCCGGATCAGCTTGGACCATAAAGATGAGGGCGACACCCGCGTCGGGTACTCCATAGGCCGTTAAATGAGCACGGAGCTCGGCGCGGCTATGTGCCGGGATATTTACATTCACAGCCATCAAGACTAAGAATGTAGAACAACCTAGTGCGTGGCAGCGCAATAGAAGGTTAACATTAAAGAGAACACCTTTTAATAACTTCAAGCTTGAAAGAACCTATAAAAACATCAATATAGGAGGTTACACCCTCACATCTGTTTCCGGAAACAGAAGTGAAGGGAATTGTGGACAAGCACAAGCACTACTCAAGCGTCTCGCAGATAAGAAGCCCACCACACGTTGGTGGCACCATGTTGCGGGGATTCTGCACATATACAGAACTATGCGCAGGAAAACAGGACCTCGGTGTATAATGGTGTACCAACCATCCACCTTAGTGCCCAAAATCCCAATACGACTAGCTATAGTGTCTCATTCGTTCTCCGTACTACAGCGAAGCTACCAATGATTAGACATCCCAGAGCACGGCCTCTTTCAGGAATTGCGGGAGCAAGAACACTCTTTCATTACTCACTCATACTTGTCCACAACGTGCGTATTAAGAGACACAGTATAGTTTAAAATGTTTATTTCAACTATCGTGCTCTAAGACACAGTACACGTGCCAGTACTAGCAGCATAATGCATAAAGACAAAACAGTAAGCATTGTTACAATTCCATAGAATACAAACGGGGACAGCATTTTATAAAGACAGTGGATTAAGGACTATAATGCCTTGCCACCCTCCCCGTGCTAGTAACTAGTTATAAAAATAGAAGACCTCTGGGCTTTGTCAGGGGGACCCCCAGACCTCAAGAACTAGATGCAAGGTTTACATCATCGGACAAGCACAGCTCTTCTCCCTGGAAAGGTTTTTCTCCAAGTGCCTCCAACAGGGAGATCACAATATTAAAATCACACAAATTTCTCCAGTGCAGCTGTATTTCATGTTATGTCTAAGTGCGAGGGGCTGACCAGAACAGCAACAACAAGGGACATTGTTTTTCGACCTTGTACATTGTGTGCAGACGAAAACCACAGAGAACATCAGAAAAGGTGAAAGGCAGAAATGCAGACAGTTCTAATGTGAATGGTCACAAGCAGAGTCTGGAAAAACAAAGTCATGGAGTAACGTGTGCAAAGGAGGCATCATGGCAGCTAGGCCTAAGCTAACTTAGCAATGTCGACCATGAGGCCACAATCCACACTACAGAAGCTTGCACTGCTGATGAGTGATGACCAAGTTGTGCCATTACTATGCGAGGAGAAGCTTGAAATGCCGCTGCCATGCGGGTTCTGGTCCTTGTTAGAGTGACGTTGTGTCTCATCTTCTTGTGCGGTTTCCTTGTTTTGTGAACACATGAAGTGATGTATCCCCAGTTCTACTCCCCCCCCCCCCAACATCCCCCCACACACTACCACCATTCACAAATAACCGCAGAAACACCCAGAACCAAATCTGCCACCTTTAGGGGGGCCTGACTCTCTGTGGTTTGCAGCAGGATGGAAGCTCTCAGTGCACCAGGTGAAGTGCACCGGGGCCAGGGTTGTGAGCGCCCTCTGTCCCCCAAGTGTTTCTGCATTTCACTGCGTAACTGGGGACATGGGGGTCATTTCCCTTGGTTGAACTGAGGCACCAGGTGAGGTGAAAGTAATGGACAAGGTCTAAGATGAAGCGAGGAGCTAGTGAGGTTACAGTGATGAAAAGGGGACACAGAAGCGGAAGTGGGCAGCGCCTGAGGTAGCACGGATGGACGGAGAGCTGAAACGAGAAAGTGAGGCATGGGGACAGAGAAGAGGAAATGGGCAGCAGGTGAGGCTACAGTGATGGGAATGGGACGACAGAGAAGAGGAAGTGGGCAGTGGATGAGGCTACAGTGATTGAAAGGCGGCAGAGAAGAGGAGATTGGCAGAAGGGGAAGTCACAGTGATTAAAAGGTGCCAGGGAAGAGGAAGTGGGTGAGGTAACACTGGTGGGCAGAGACGATAAAGTGGCATACTCAGGGCTTTAAGTGGGATGAAAAAAATGAGGGGTCTCTCAAAGGGGCGTGGCCAATGTAATTAGGGGCATGGCTTAAAAATAGTAAACTAAAAATCTGTGTTTAGCACAGTGTGCCGCTTGACTTGTATTTTGCTGTTTCTGTCATTGCATCCAGATATATGACACAACAAGTAACATCATACCTACAACAAGTCAGGACTATTGGCTTTGTCAATGGTTGTTAGTTGCATAAGATGAATGAGCAGCAACTATGGCTTGTATATAATATTGAAAAAGCTTCTACTTAAAGCCCTGGTGACACCACGACAAAGTTGCTGCTCTTGAGTTTCAAAAAGAGAAGGGAAATCCAAAGAGAAAATGACTCTCTTTAAAGGATTTCCCTTCCCGTACAACGCTCACCTGGCATGACATCATGCCCTAACTTCTCCACTAGTGAGAAGTGAGCAGTGCGAGCAGGCGCACATCAATGTGCCTGCTGTCACTGCAGTCCGGAAAAAACGGACCGCCTGTGCCAGGGCACAAAATAGAGCCCGATAGAGACCCGTTTCGAGGCCTCCTTTAAAAAACTGCCGGTGCTCAGCCCCGGTGAGACCCGGCCCACTTAAAGCCCTGGGCATACTACTCACCGAAAGGGCCGCAGGGTGATGAAGCATCGTCTGACCATAATTGTCCCATCCGAGGTCACCGAGAGCATGGCTCAAAAGTCATCCGACTGAACTGCGCAGGGAAGGGCAGCAGCGCTGGCACTGACCCCGGGACGCATGACCCAGGCAGCACTCCGGTCCCGACCTCCTGCTCCGAGCACTGAGGGTGATGTGAAGGCGCCGGTCGCGGAGACCCGAGATCGAACAAAAGCATTCCCAAAGTAGGAAGCGGAGGTAGAGCAATAGAGCTCGTGCCTACCACGGAGGCAGCAGCAGGGCGCAGAGGCTGGTGTGTCACGGAGGCAGCTGTCCACAGATGCGTGGGTACCACGGAGGCGGTGGTGCTTCACAAAGTCAGGTGTTCCACAAGGTCACAGGATATCCCACAGAGGCGTGTGTTCCGCAGAACCTGTCGGGTATTGCAAAAACAAAAAAATAGGCGTACCCCGGAGTAAAGTGTTCCGCGGATGCAGGTATTCCTCAGAGTCGGACAAGTATCCCGCAGACCGGTGCTCTATCCAGAATCAGTGCGTCCACGGAGTAGGTGTTCCTCTGAGGTATGTGTAAATGGAGGAAGCCGCCCTCGGACGGCGGCCATACCTCGGAGCCAGTGGTGCTCAGTGAAGGCGCCTTCCTCCGAGGCAGGTGTCGGCGGACGCGCCAGTTCCTCTTTCAGTTGCACCTCTCCGCCGGTCGTGTTTTATCGCCTCTTCCTCAACCAGGGGAGGCGGGACTGGGAAGCGGGGTGGTAGGGTGGCAGGAGAGTCACGAGTCAGCAGGTGTGTGAGGAGGAGGCGTCGGACTGCCAATACTCACAGTCACACATCACCTGCGGTAGAGCCTCAAAGCGCAGGTACGTACAGGGAAGTGATGAGCGTCACACTGGCATCCCGAGGGGACCTGCGAGGACACGCTGTACCACGCAGAAGAGTCCGAATACAGAGTCTCGCCACAGTGCTGTCCTAAGGAAGAGTTGGTGATCAGACTCACGTCACCTGTGTCCAGTAGAGAAGTGTTGGTGATCAGACGCACAGCACCTGTATCCTACAGAGAGGTGCCGCTACTCAGTCTCAAAGCTTGTGCATCCCGCAGAGAAATGCTCCGTGACAACACGTCTGTATCACAGGAAAGTGTTGGTGTCCCCCCCCTCAAGGACCTGCATCTCATACAGAAGTGTTGGCAGTCAGTCAATCAATCATTTATAAAGCGCGGCAAAACACCCATGAGGGTCTCAAGGCGCTGGGGTTGCTGGTTGCAGTCTGTAAACCCCACTAGTCTGCAGAGAAGTACCAGTGTTTAGTCCCAAAGCAATTGTACCCCGTAAAGTAGTGCTGTTGCCTAGTCTCACAGCACGCGTATCTTGCGGAAAAGTACTTGTACTAGGTCTTATAGCATCACCAGTCTGCAGAGAAAGGCCACAAGATCTATGTTCCCCGAGGAGAAGTGCAGATTCTCACAGCCTCGATTATCCAGCCAAGAAGTGCTGGGACTCTGCATCGAACCACCTGTATCCTGCACAGAAGTACGCGTCCTTAGTCTTACAGCACCCATGTATTCTGCAGAGAAGTGTTAGTGCACAGTGTCATCGCACTATTGTCCTCCATAGACGTGCAGCTGCACATTCTCAAAGCACGTGTACTCTGCAGAGAAATGTTAATACTAAGTCTCAGTTTCCCACAGAGAAGTGCTAGTACTTAATCTTAAAGCACCCGCATTCTGACAGAAGTGCCACAAGGGATCCTCGCACCTTTGTCCTGAGGAGAAGTGCTGGTTCTCAGAGCCTCAAAGCACTTCTATCCTACAGTAGTGGCGCTACAGGAGTGCCACAGTTTCACCGCACCTGTGTCCTGCAGAGATGCCATATCCGTTGTTTTCAGTGGCCCGGAGTGATATAGTTCACCTCACACATCCATCAATTTACCATTCAAGTGGTACCAGTGCTCGGAACCGGTAAGCTCCAGTCTCCGTGGCCCCTGGTAATCTCTCACAGCCCGCACAGAAGTCGTTACTAGTGACAGGTGCCACACGCCCAAGCCGAGGGAGGTAGCGCCCTAGGAACGGACAGGGCCGGCCATGGACACCTGAGCCGGGGTCTGGTCCAGGTCAAGGAGCCTTCCGTTGAGCTTGTCTACTATGGAGGTTCCCCATCTCTCCCATCATCCTCGTAGTCTCCTGGTAAACCGGTCTGTCCTGGTGCCTTGGTGCACCTTCAAATATGGTGCACCTTTTGCTCTCTCACGTCGTGCCTCTGAAGCCTCTCGTGCCGGAGGTCAAAGCCAGGGCGCTCCCCCTGGTCCCGGGGGTGCCCGTGTCACCATGCCTCCGCCAGGTGCCGTCTGCTCCCGCCTGGTTATGGTGAGAGCGGACTGCATTGTTTGCAGCTCAGGCAGAGGTGGCGGCCGCCAAGGCAAAACACCGACTCTGCAGTAACAATGTAAGGTTAGGGCGCCACCCAGTGACGGCTGTCAAAAGTGCCGGTCTTCGTCGCAAAAAGACAAAACACCGACTCCGCAGTAACAATGTAAGGTTAGGGCGCCACCCAGTGACGGCTGTCAAAGGTGCCGGTCTTCGTCGCAAAAAGACAAAACACCGACTCCGCAGTAACAATGTAAGGTAAGGGCGCCACACAGTGACGGCTGTCAAAGGTGCCGGTCTTCGTCGCAAAGGCAGGGTGAGTCGAAGTATATATATGCTACTACGTATTCTTCCCATTTTACGTGCACAAGTATATATATATATATCTTTCTCTTACCTTTTTCTTTCTCCCTCGTCCGAGGCACAAGATGGCTGCCAACACTTCCTGGTTTGAAGTGTTGGCAGCCAATCAGAGGCAAGCTCGTGCTTGTGTGGTTAGGCTCCACCCAGATATCGAAACTTTTTCGTTTTTTAATTTCTCGGGAACTACTGAACGGATTTACACCATTTAACAAAAAGGACTCTTTCTGAACCAAGGGCTACCTTTTTGCCAAATTTGGTGTAATTCCGTTCAGCAGTTCGGGCTGTAGCTTTGTCTAAAGTTTCCTATGGAAATTAACATGGGGAAAACGCGTTTTGGGACCCCCCTTTTTTCTCGGTCCTCGCTTGTCGAATCACCCCGAAACTTTCAAGATAGGAGCTGACCGGAGCGGGCCACTAGTTTTGAAAATTTAGCGAAGATACGTCAACCGGCGCCAAAGTTATTGGGAAAAGAAAAAACGCTTTCCTATGGAAACTAGGTTCTAACTATAACTACCTACTGGCGACTGCCAGTAGGTAATATATATATATATATATATTACCTACTGGGGTCGCGAATCCCGCCAAATTTTTTTTTTAAAATGAAGCGCGGGCTCCCGCCCTTCATTTAATTGAGGCCCCTGGATGGGCCAGGTCCCGGGGGCATTGCCAAAAAATATATGCGGGGGCCCGCGGGAGCCCCCGCAGCCCCGGGGACCGCCACCCCCGGGGCTTGCTTAAAATAATGTGCTGGAGGGCACTCAGCCCTCCCGCAGCCCCGGGGACCGCCACCCCCGGGGCTTCCTTTTTAATGTGTGGGGGGGCCTCCAAGGCCCCCCAAGCCCCAGGGACCACCACCCCCCGGGGCTTTTTAAAAACAATAAAGAAACCTGTGTGGGGGGCTCGAGCCCCCCCACACGCCCCGGGGACCGCCACCTCCCCGGGGCACTAATTATGTAAATTGGGGGTTACGGACCCCCGAGCCCCGGGGACCACCACCTCCCCGGGGCTTTAAATAGTGGGGAGGGGGGCCGCACGGCCCCCCTCCTGGAGCCCTCCATGGCCCTGGGGACCGCCACCCCCAGAGCCGGCTCCTGCAGTGTCCCGGGGTGCCCACCCCCGGGACACTGCTGTTTGCTATGACAGGGCGGGAGCCGTGCGGCCCCCGCCCTGCCATAGCAAACTTGCTTTGGATTTTGGAAGCGAGAGCAGGTTTCCTGCTCTCGCTTCCAAAATCCAAAGCAGATTGCTTTTCCACACGGGGAGCTGCATGTCAGCAGCTCTCCATGTGGAAAAGCAATGCCGGCTCCCGCAGGAGGCGGGGAGCCGGTGGGACCGTGGGGGCATTGGGGCCCAGGGTCCCCAACGGATAGGGCCGGCCCGAGGGATGGGGTCCCCAGGGCCAGAAGTGGCCCGGGAGGGGGGCCACGCGGCCCCCTCCCCAAAGAAAAATAAATACAAAATTAAATAAAGGCCGGCCCCGGGGGATGGGGTCCCCGGGGCCAATAGAGGTCTCAGGAGGGGGGCCTCGGAGCCCCCCTCCTTAAATAAATAAAAAAAAAATTGGCATGCCCCGGGGGTTGGGGTCCCCGGGGCCAGAATTGGCCACGGGAGGGGGGACCACGCGGCCCCCTTCCCGTTTAGATTTTTTTTTTTTAAAAGGGGTCAGGCCCTGGGGGATGGAGTCCCCAGGGCCCAAAAAAAGAAAAAAGAAGGGGGGCATCGTGCCGGAGGCCCCGCCCCCTCCCAGCAACAGTCTGCAAACACGCCCTGTGGTGCGTTTTAAGATGGGAAATTAATTCCCCTTCAATACTGGGGGTCCCTGGGGGCCAACTAGCCCCCCAGGTACCTCCAGTATGCGCCACAGGGCTGCCTTGCAGAGAGGTGGTCCGAGGCCACGCCCCTTTTTACACCTCTCTGCAACGCAGCTCTGTGGCGCTTACTGGAGGTACCTGGTGGGCTAGTTGGACCCCAGGGACCCTTAGGACTCAAAGGGATTTAATCCCCCAATTTACAACGCACCAGGGGGAGCGTTTGCACAGTGGTGCAGGGAGGGGGCGTGGCCTGATTTGACAAGTGTGCAAACGCGCCCTGTGGCGCGTTTTAAGCTGGAGGATTAAGTCCCCTTCAATCCTAAGGGTCCTTGGGGGCCAACTAGCCCACCAGGTACCTCCAGTAAGCACCAGGGAGCTGAGTAGCAGAGTGGTGGTCCAAGGCCACGCCCCCTTTTTATACCACTCTGCAACGCAGCTCTGTGGTGCTTACTGGAGGTAGCTGGTGGGCTAGTTGGCCCTCAGGGACCCTCAGGATTCAAGGAGACTTAATCACCCAACTTAAAACGTGCCACAGGGCGCGTTTGCACACTTGTCACATCAGGCCCCGCCCCGCTCCCTGCACCACAGTGCAAATGCGCCCTGTGGCGCGTTTTAAGTTGGGGGATTAAATCCCTTTCAATTCTGAGGGTCCCTGGGGCCAACTAGTCCACCAGGTACCTCTTGTAAATGCCACAGGGCGCGTTGCAGAGAAGGTGCTCCGAGAGCCACGCCCCTTTTACACCACTCTGCAAACGCGGCTTCTGGTGCACTGCTGGTGGGGCGATGAGGTCCTCTTGTGTCCTGAGGACCTCAAGACACAAGTGGACTTCATCCTCTGAGCAGCAGTGCGCCAGAAGCCGTGTTTGCAGCGTGGTGTAAAAAGGGGCGTGGCCTCAGATCACCTCTCTGAAACGCAGGTCATCTGCTGATGACGTCACATATTACATCATTCATGACATGGTCAGTGACATCACTGATGACATCTCAAATGACATCACTGATGACATCACTGATGACATCATCCAGTGACTGTGTTTCTATAAAGTTTAAATATGTTTTATATATATGCCAAGGTGTATTGAAGAATGAGTGGGTGTATAAGTGTCTGGATGGAGGATTTAGTAGGTGCGTGACTGTATAAGTGAGTGATTAAATGTGTCTTACTGAATGCATGGGTTAGTGACTAAACTGTGTGAATGTCTGTATCAGTCTGTCTGTTGTTGTGTAAGCTGCTGCATGGGTTGGTCAGTAGCTACATGAGTGTCTATATGGGTTATTGATTGGTTGCCTGAGTATTTGTATGGGTGCCTGAGTGTGTGTGTGGGTGGGTGGGAGGTGTGTGACTCTGTGCATAGATGTGTAAGTGGTTGATTCACTTGGTGTATGGGTTCAAGAGTGCATGTGGAAACAGCTGTATGGGTGGGTGAGTGTGTGTATGGGTGTGTTGGTGAGTGAATGGATGTCTCAGTGGTTTATGTCCAAGTAACTACATATGTAAAAGGCAGTGTATGTGAGAGTTGGAGTATATAAATGACTATACATGAGAGTCAGTGATTGTGAGAGTGGCTGTATGGATGAGTGTGTACTTGTATCAGTGATTGTATAAGAGAGTAAGTATGCGTTAGTATCTGTATGAATAAGTGAGGTGGTGTGTGTATAACTGTATAGGTGAGTAAATGGAAGTGTGATTGATTCTTTGCATGACTGAGTAGGTATGTGAGTAACTCTGGATGAGTGGCGGTGTGTGAGTGTCTGTATAGGTGTATGAGTGCATATGATAGTGTTGTATTGATGAGTGACTGCATGTATGAGTGACTGTATGGGTGAATGAGTGGATGTGTGTGTAGACCTAGGAATCAGTGAGTGCGTATGTAGTAACTGGTATTGGTGTGTCTATGGTTTCGAAAATGGTAGTCTGTATTTTAGAGTGGGTGTATCAAAGGTTATATTAGGGTGTGAGGCGGTGCATCAGATTTTCACGTGGATGATGTCATCAGTGATGTCATTTGAGATGTCATCAGTGATGTCATCAGTGATATCACTGACCATGTCATGAATGATGTAATATGTGACGTCATCAGCAGTGCATTGCGGGGCGCGAGTTATAGTTAGCTGAACTAACTATAACGGCAGAATTTCTCTGGTTTTGTACGAGTGAAATGTCCAACTAACTATAACGTCCCTGAAACCTGTGGTTTTTTCAGTGAATTTCTAAGGTTTTTTAAATGCTAATTTCTAACTATAACGTCCCTGAAACCTATGGTTTTTTCAGTGAATTTCAAAGGTTTTTTAAATGCTAATTTCTAACTATAACGTCCCTGAAACCTATGGTTTTTTCAGTGAATTTCAAAGGTTTTTTAAATGCTAATTTGTAGCTATAACGTCCCTGAAACCTATGGTTTTTTCAGTGAATTTCAAAGGTTTTTTAAATGCTAATTTCTAACTATGCCTACAGAGGTAGGACATGTGCAGAAAGAGGAAGAAAGGCGCAGAAAGAAGCAAGAGAAATTGGAGCGCTTTACATGAGCACACGTTGCAAATACATAAGGTCTCAATAATCTTTTAGGCACCGGGAGGTTGAGCGGTGTGCCCAGAATCACAGGATGTGGAGCCGACGCCGAGACTGGAACCTTGTTCCACCGATTTTTTGATTTTCATCTGTTTTGTGTGTGCGTGTCACACACATTCGTAAGTGCGTGTTGAAAGCGTATTTCAGTTTCTGTGAGCAATTTTTAAAATAGCATGCTCCTCATAACTTTGGCAGTTTTTGGTCGTAGTAAATCAAATTTCTAATGGCATTCTGCAAATAATACGTCTGCGCCAGATTTATGGCGAAAATTGACCAAGATTTAAAATAGGTTTTGTAACTGATTTTTAGCATATTTAAAATGAATATATAAAAAATGAGAAATTTGTAACGCGCCTAGAAAAAACTGGAACCAGGCGGAACTTTAAAAATCATGCAAAATAATCACCTGACTGAAGAAGAAAGAAAGGGTGACGACCATAACCACAGTGAACAAAGTCACACCCACCGAAAAGATAACTGACGCAATACTCACAAACCTATTCCCTCTGTGTATCCAGATGTTATGTCGACATAATAGCACGTGCGACGGTATCGAATGCACAGAGATGCACCCACGTTCACTCGCACAAATGTGCATTCGGACACATGAATGTTAATTGTAGTAAATCTGCATTTGAGGGTGTAAAATGTGATCACTCGTGCTGAGAGTACCTTCAGTGAACGAATGCACGCTTAAAAAGCCACCAGTCTATAAAACACATCAAATAATTCCCATTTATTGAAGAAAGGCGCTCCAAGACGCCTGCAAAGCTCTATATGAATGTGCATTTACATACTGTTCACTAGAAATATGTGCATATTCAGCCACTGTTGCTCACAAATAAAGTAAAATCATTGGAAGTACAACTTCGCAACTAAAATTAAGAAAACATTGGGCTCAGGCCACAACAATGCAAAAAACGGACTTCTTAAAACAAATAACATCACAGATCGGTACTAAAATGCTAACAAGCTACCGTAAAAGCGCAGGAACCCATGGTATGACACTATGAATTGTTCTGTGTAGATGTAAGTTACTGATTCAACTAATTGTTCGAGGTGCACAAAGATTTTTGTAAAGCCTTAAAACGTTTTTTTTGTGAAAACGCTTTTATTGATGTGCTTCAGTCTTTAATGAGACATCGCATTTTTTCATTGGGTTTATTTTCAAATACAATTACAGTTTATGTTTTGTAACATAAACTCATGTTGAAAATGCCCTCTGCCTACACGTGTGCGCTCACATAAACACACATATAAATTCTACTTCTGTTATACAGGTTGCCTATTGATCCTGCGCTAACAATAAAAATTCTTCTCCT
Organism: Calotriton arnoldi; assembly: GCA_963921515.1. NCBI lineage: Eukaryota > Metazoa > Chordata > Amphibia > Caudata > Salamandridae > Calotriton > Calotriton arnoldi. The sequence goes on along the minus strand of CAWUFW010012778.1, from coordinate 261,993 downwards.
ATATGCTTTGGTCATCCAGGTGCAACTTATCCCTCCAACACACAAACTATATCCATATGAAGGTGGGGCCCATAACACCGCATATACATTCACTTACTCATTTATTCCCTGGATTACCTCCGTCCTTAACCTAGGAGAAAACGATTCGCTGGAAGGAGACGGGATACCTCTTTTTAACCCGACATAATGTTTCTTATTGCTTTTAAGGTATTCCGCTCATTGGTCGATGGACCAACTAGTAGGAATCAGTTGATGGTGATTAAGACCAGCTCAATCACAATAAACTCTTTAACATTTTACCTTAATTATTGAGCTAAAGAATCACTGAGTCATTTGTTTAAAGAATAATAAAGTTTATATAAAGTTTCGAAGCAAGATATAAGTTTAAGCTTATTATTCAGATTATTACATTTATCATCATTATAAGAATACATTGAAATTGCAATGCATACCTATTAGACGGAAAAATAAGGTTGTCACAGCAAGAACTCCAAAAGATCAATCTATCTGTCTTGGAAAGTCTAATAGCTTCTAAATGAAAAATCTATCAGGAGTAAAAAGGTTCTCCAAAAGCAGCATCTTATACTCAACTAGAAATATAAAATAGCAGCAGCAGCATCAGCTCGTCAGCATCAGCAACCGCAACTTCACCCATCTACAGCATCCACTCTCTCCAGCATCTAATCCCTCCCCACCAAGAGTAGGTCTTCTTATACCCTAATTCTAGCTTACTGAATAAAAATGTTGCATCTCTATGGCGTGATTCTCTCTCATTGGTTCATTCAAGTCCATATACATTTTAATCAAACTTCCTTGTCTTAACCAGTTCTTTGTGGAATGTCCATGCTTGCATCGTTTCCCACAGTTCATGACATTGCTCATCAGTTTCGATCAGTCCAATTTGTATCTTTTTCTGATACTTTTTAGATTCAACAGTTCCGTCCATTTATTCAGTTTGACTTCTCACGCTTCTTGCTGATCATCTTGGCACACATTTGCTCAGAAAGGTCACAATAGCCTTGACCATACTTCCATCTTAGGCTCTCAGCACGAACACGTGGTCATCCTTTTTCACAGCCTTTCTCCTCTACCACACGGCTTCTTGCTCATGCGTACTCTAGTAAATGGCGGCCATTTTATATCGCTGCTCAACAGGCCTAAGCGCACTATTTTCAAAGATAAACAAAATATTGTTAAAATAAAGAATATAAACCCTTTCGTTTCCCTCCCGTCTTTCTACGTACCCCAATTAGGTATTACCTAGCAAAAAGCAACATATAAAGCCGTCCCTTACTTACCATCGCTTTATTTTGCCACCACACGTTTTATTTTCAAAGCACAAATCATGCGTTTATTATTTTATTAGTACGCAAATATTACGTTTATGTTAGACACGTAAACAATTATAAGTTGATTAATTTGCACACAAAAATAGCGTGTTACCTTTAACCCTTTAAATGTAACATACATTGTTGGTTATTTACTTAAACGAACATGTTTATTAATTATTTTACGAAAATTATTAGGAGGTTAAAATTTTTTCATTTATCCTGCTCCATCAACTCCCCCCTTTGGTGATTTTTAATATCACCACAAAACCCAAGTTATACAATTTTCTCAGACAGCATATATCTTTTATCCGTTTGCTTTTGTTAGTTTACACAACTGTATCCCTTTCAACTTGTCTCTTCGTTTTCTTGTACATGTTCTCTTTTATCTCTTCTAGCTCTATTTCACCCATTTCTCTCTCTCTCTCCTTGTTTATCATGTTTTCTTTTTCTATTTTATTCTGTCTTCTTCTTTTCTTTATACATGTAATTACAAGCTTCAGCACTAAAATTATTATTATTATCATGGTTGCTATTATTATAACTTTCCCTATTATTAATCCACTCATTCTTGTTAACCAATTTATTACTGAAGAAAACCCTTTACCAAGTTTTCCCAATGCACTTTCAACCTCCAGTGGAACAAGTTCTTTGTGCAAACTTGTGATATTCGTTATATACTTTTGTATATTTTCACTTTTATCTGGAATGTAAGTGCAACAATGTTGGACTTTCAGCATTCCACAAACTCCACCCTCTTTTGCCAAAAGAATGTCAAGGGCAAGTCGATTTTGCATCACCATAGCTCTCATGGCAACCATCTCGGTATTTACCATCAAGAACCCTCCAGCAGTATCTGTAGATAAACGATCTACCACTGTGGATAATTTCCGAATTTTAAATGCATTCAAAGATATTCCCACTGCTGGTATCAATGCACCAAAAATATCACCTACTATTTCTGAAAAACTTTCCCTTTTTCTACGTGTAAAGGTATTTATCATTTTGTGTGTTCCTTTTTCTTTTCTATCCATATGAAAAATCTTTGGAAAGACCAGGCCTAAATAACATGACCCATACCAATGGTCCGGCAACCTGTAATAAGCCCTATTACCGCAAACATAATAGATCCCTGGAAATATTGGATCTTTTCCCCCTTTGAATCCCCATCCACCTAAAATTTGATAATTGTCATGGCAAATACTGGAACCCACAAAATAATTGTCATATCTTGTTTTATTTCTTCTAATGCACAACCTTCCCTGTTGGGGCCAATCCAGAGTCATAGCTGCATTTGTCTTTTTCTTGTCATGATTGTCTTCCTCAAACGCCCAAAGAGGTGTTTTTGTCTCTTCTATCACTTTTCTTTGAAATTTCACTCTTCTTTCTTCAACCATCTCTAAAAATACTTTTTCTTCCTTCTTTAACTCACAGGTAAGGTTGTTTTTAACTATATTCTCTAATGTTAAAATCTTATCTTCTATAAAATATTCACCAAACGTTTTTCCCTCTTTTATTTTGTTTAGCTCGGGAACTACAGAAACTTTCGCAAAAATCTTATCTATGTCAGTGTAATAATATTCTAATCTACCTGTTTTATAAAATAAACTTGCTAAAACACTACATGTTATTCCATACGTCAAAGGAAGGTGATGATAAGTCACACCTTCTGCTACAGACGCAGGCAATTGCATACAAACATAGCAATCTCTTACATCCATTGTTTCTACATACTCATATAATAATTTAGTAAAAACATTCTTTGAAAAATCTGTTATTGATTTATCTTTATGTAACTCTGCACTACTTTTTAATATAACTGGTTCTTGAGTGTTAGCTCCTTTTTCTTTCTCTGTTTTATTAGACGTTTCTACTACAGCTAAACTAATTGGAATAGTGATTGCTAAAACCACCCATACTGTCATTAATAATCCTGTACAAAAGAAGCACATCTTACACCATCTACTTAAAAACTCACATTTACATTTTCTATCTCTAGTATCCTCCATTTTGTTTTATAACCTTATTTATTTATTTTCAAGAAAATTGTGTCACTACACCTCAGAAATGACTTATTAGCCACTCTGCACTCCAATGTTTTTGTTTTTGCTTGGTACTTTCTTTTAATTCTTTTCAGAATTCTTTCTTTGTCAAATCCAGTATTTTGTCAAATCCGGTAGAAATTCGTCAGATCCAGTGTTTTGTCAAGTCCGGTAGAAATTTGTTTAAATTTCTTCAAGTTTGTTGCACCTCACCTTCACCCATTAGGTTTCTGTGTTCTGGGTTCTCGTGAGTGTTCTTTTCTTCTTTGATATCAGTCAAAGCAAGATACAACCATTCAGGCGATCTATACTTCGGATTTACCTTCTTTACTCTTTTCGTTTTCTGCAAGTGTTTTCCACCTTGTTTTTCTTGCTCTTTCTGACTTGTTATTTCATTCACTTGTTCAGCACTTTTTCCATCTAACCTTATGATTCTGTATCTTAACTTTCTTACTTCGTTGGGCCAATTGTCTCCTTTTCTTGGCCTTTTTGCCTCACTTCCTTTTTCCTCTCTTTCTGTTTTCCAATTCCTTTTTCTTGACTCTAGTTTTTGGTTTCTTTCTTCTCCACTTTCTTCAGACTCTGTTTCAGTTTTTTCTTTATTGTCTCTTATTTTGAATCTTATAATTTCATTTTCTTCCTCTACTTGTGGTTCTTTTCTTATCTTCCTTCGTTCACCTATTTCTGTCCCTCCTCGAGGTTCTTCCGAATTTGTGTCAATCTCTCTATCTGCTTCTAAATTTCCCTGTTCTTTTGTTTGGCTATCTGTCCCTATTGCTCCTCGGGGATCTTCCGATTTTTCTAACTTTCTGTTTGAAACTCTCCCTTCTTCATCTATTAATATTATCTCCGAAGGATTTTTACCACAACTTGTACTTGGTTGCTCACTGTTACTATCTTCTTGCTCAGTTTCTTCTCTTATGCTTTCAAATTTCCAATTTCTTTTCAGAATTTCTTCACAATCCGAATGATCTGTATCAGATTCTGAACTGGTATCTGATATTTCCAGATGTCGACTCACATGTCGATCTTCAAGTTCTGGAACTTCAGCTATTTCCTCTACTTCTTCTGTCGTTGCACTTGTAGTTGGGTCTTCCAGATGTCGACTTACAGGTCGATCTTCAGATTCTGGCACCCTGTTTGTTTCTTCTTCTGCTTCTGATGCTGAACTGTTATCCAATATTTCCAGATGTCGACTCACATGTCGATCTTCAGGTTCTGGAACTCTGATGGTGTGACTGGCATGCACCCAGTGTTTCACTCCTGCACATTTGACTGCAGTGGTTGTCACCAGGATCACTTGTCGTGGTTCGTCCCAGCGAGGAACCAAACAGTTTCTTCTCCTGTGGACTTTTATGCGGACCCAATCTCCTGGATTCAAGTCGTGAGCTGGTTTTCTTTCAAGAGTGGTCGCATCCGGTCCAACCTGATGAAACACAGAACGCACCACATCAGCCAATCCTTTGCAATAATCCAGCACCAGATCATCAGTTATAGTCAGTAGTTTGTTGACAGGTACATGTGCTTGTCTCATTGCTCATCCCATAATTATCTCATGGGGACTGAGTCCAGTTTTCCTTTCCGGAATACTTCTGATTGTCATTAAAACTAATGGCAAGGCATCTGGCCATTTGAGTCCTGTAGCTTGACACATTTTTCCTAACCTGTTCTTAATTGTTCCATTCACTTGCTCTACTATTCCAGAAGCCTCTGGTCTGTATGCACAATGCAGTTTCTGTTTAATACTAAGTGCTTCACAAATCAGTTTAACTAATTCATTTTGGAAATGTGTTCCTCTATCTGTTTCAATCGTGACTGGAAAACCATACCTCGGAATGAATTCTCGCAGCATAAGTTTTGCTACCGTGATTCCATCATTCCTTCTGGTTGGGTATGCTTCCACCCAACGGGAAAACAAACAGACGACTACTAGGACATACCTTAGTCTGTTGCTCGGGGGCATTTCAATAAAATCCATTTGCATTCTAGTGAACGGACCTCCTTCTCGTCCTATTGTTCCTAGACTCACTACTGTCTTCCTTCCTGGATTTAACTGTTGACAAATAAGACATCTTTGACAAAGACTCTCAGCTATGGCTCTGAATTTTGGATTATACCATGTTTGTCTAAAAAGTCTGATCATTGAATCTCTCCCAATATGTGCTTGTCCATGGTACATCCGTGCCATGTCAGAAATCATGCTATCAGGCATAACTGGTCTTTCATCTCTGTAAACCCAAACATCATTTTCCTCATGTTTTCTACATCCTGCTTTTATCCATGTATCTTTTTCCTCATCATCTGCTGCTTCCTGTAACTGTCTCACCTCATCCCATGTCTCAACAGGGTTAGTAAAAAGCAAAGGACAAGAAATATGCTCTCTTTCTCGGCTTTTGTTTAAAGAAACCACATTCTTTGCACAGTACTGTGCAATCTCGTCAGCATATTTATTGCCAACAGTTATGTAGTCTTCCCCATTTTTATGTGCATTGCACTTCACAACAGCAATCTGTTTAGGCAGCTGTATCGCCTCAAGCAACTTTTTCACAAAATCTCCATTTCTAATTGGCGTTCCTGCAGATGTCAAGAAACCTCTTTGTGACCAAATCTGACCAAAATCATGCACCACCCCAAAGCCGTACTGGCTATCTGTCACAATCGTAACCCGTACATTTCTTCCCAACTTGCATGCTTGAATCAGAGCTACTAGTTCTGCGACTTGGGCAGACCGTATCCCTTTCAGACAAGATGCTTCCATTACAGTTGCTACTGTGCAAACTGCATATGCTGCACTTAGAACTCCATCATTCGTTCTCAAACATGAGCCATCCACAAACAGAATATAATCTGATTCCTTTAAGGGCTCATCTCGTATGTCTGATCTCGGTTTTGTACAATATTCAAGCACATTCAGACAATCGTGATCTACTTCATCCATTTCAATCACACTCTCTTCATCTGGCAATGATGTCGAAGGATTCACATTCATACATCTGTCAATGGTCACATTATCTGCACTTAAAATTACTTTTTCATACCTAGTCAGCCGACTATGTGTCATATATTGTGTTTTCGTTCTTGTCAAGAGAATTTCCACAGAATGGGGAACATATACTCTCAGTGGATATCCCATCACTATGCCTTCACTCTGTTCCAGACTCACACAAGTAGCAGCAACTGCTTTCAAACATCCAGGCAACGCTTTCGCTACAGGGTCTAAAACAGCTGAAAAATATGCAATGGGTCTTTTCATAGTTCCATGTCTCTGTACCAAGACTGAAAATGCACATCCATCTCTTTCACTGCAATACAACTCAAAATCTTTCTCATAGTCAGGCATTCCCAATGCTGGAGCTTCACACAATTTCTTTTTCAGCTCTCTGAATGCTTTCATTTCCTCATCATTCATTTCAAAAGGATCTTTAACATCCTTCTTTGTCAGTTTTTGCAACGGTTTAGCAATCAGCGAAAAACCGCTTATCCATTGTCGACAATATCCAACCATTCCCAGAAACATTCTTACCTCTCTTTGCGTCATTGGAGCTCTCATTCCTTGAATCATTTTTATTCTTGCAGTCGTTACCTTTCGCACTCCTTTCTCAATTTTATGCCCTAAATATTGGACTTCTTGTTGACAAAACTGCAATTTTGATGGGGACACTTTATGTCCTCTTTTTGCTAAATGATTCAGCAAAGCAATTGTATCATTGACACATGCTTCCTTCGTTTTTGATGCCACCAGTAGGTCATCAATATACTGAACCATCACTGACTTTTCTGGCATTTTTAAATCTTCCAAGGATTTCTTTAGAATCTGATTAAAGATTGAGGGGCTTTCTGTGTACCCTTGAGGAATTCGGCACCATGCCAAAATACGCTCTCCAAACCTAAACGCAAATAATGGCTGGCTATCTGGATGCAATGGAATAGAGAAAAATGCATGACATAAATCAATTACTGTGTACCATTCTGCTTCACGTGGAATCTGGTATAGAATCACAGCAGGGTTCGGTACTATTGGGCAACAAGGCACTACAATTTTGTTTACCTTCCTCAAATCCTGTACAATTCTATATGTTCCGTTTGGCTTTTTCAGTCCCATTATTGGCGAATTACATGGACTGCTCATGATTTCTTTTAGAATCCCTTGTTCAACCATTTTATTTATTACTGGCGTTATTCCTTCAATTATTTCTGGTGTCAATTTATACTGGGGCGTATTTGGGTAACTCGTTCCTTCTTTTACGGTTATTTTAACGGGATCTACTTCTTTCATTAATCCTATATCTTCTCCTGTAAAGTCCCACACTTCTTCTTTCACTGTCTTTTTCAATTCAATTGGGATTTTCTCTGCATCAAATACAGGAAACAAATCATTTACTTCTGGTTCTAAATTTACCATTGTCATTTTATACAGTACATCTTCATCTGGGGTCTGAAATGCAATTCCATCTGGAGTACAATAGATAGTGCAATTCATTTTGCACAATAGATCGCGTCCTAATAGGTTCACGGGACTACAATCGCATACCACAAATCGGTGCATTTCACTAAATGGACCAATCTTTACCTCCACTAATTTAGTAAGAGGCGTCTTTATTTGCTGATTCGAAACTCCAACTACTTGGATATGTTCACCTGAGAGAGGAAGGTTTGGAATTTCCACTGACCTAACAGTAGAACGGGTAGCTCCAGTGTCCACAAGGAATGTTACATTTGCACCATTCACTTCTCCATCCACAAATGGACCAGACTGATCTACCTCTAGAGTTGCGCCAAGCACGCACTCTTCCCCCTCTCCTAGGCACCGTCAGAAGCTTTCATCCGTTTCATCCTCATCCTGTCGTAACCAATATTGAGAAATGGCAGCTGCACGCGGCAACTGTGTTACCTGTTCTCCTCCGTAGAATCCTGTTTCTGCACTGTATTTCTGTTGGTTAACACTCTTGGGAAGTGGTGGTTGTGGCACCTGACTCTGTTGAGTAACTACCTCACTCTGCACCTGTGAATTTAATGATTGATTTTCCACATTAAGTTTTGGAGGAAATTTACACTCGTTTCTCCAATGCCCTAGCTTTCCGCAGTTGTGGCATGGCCACTTTTTCTTTGCCTCATCTATGCTCATTTGTCCTTTTCCTTTACCTATATTTGGTCGAGATCTAGCCTGTCCTGCTTCATTACCGGTATTACTCAATTGAGCTTCTTGCTTCTCTGCAACTTTCACCTGTGCCCACATGGCTTTTTCTTTCAATTTACGCTGTCTACTCTCAATATCATCACTGCAATACTTAGCATATCTCAAAACTTCGTCGACTGTGCTATTCTGCCAACAAATCATATGCTGTTTAATCATCTCACTTATCTCTGGTTTCAACCCATATACAAATCTATATACAAAATGACTCATATCCTTCTCATTTAGTGTCTCATAACCACTATACTGTTTGAAAACTAACAACAGCCTTTCATAATAAGCATGCACTGATTCTTTACTTTCCTGCGTTGTTCTGTCTATTTTTACCCAATCTGTTTCTTTAGGTGGAATCTTATTCTTCAAAAAGGTAATTACTTGATCATACTTTCTCATCACTTCTGGTCCTGGCGCTCCTGTTTTAGCGTCCCTTGGATATTCTACAGTTGGCCAATCAATAGTAATCTTACATTCTGTCCACAAATCAGCTGGCACTACTATATCAAACAATCCATCCAAGTCTATCCACAACACCTTTGAAACTTTAACAAATCTCTCCACTTGTCTGTACCATTCTACTGGCTTTTCTCTCAACTTTGGGAAGTCATTTGTAAATGACAGTATATCCTGTCTAGTCCATGGAACATGCACATAACTACCTCCTGGAGTCTCTCTCATCGGGTACTCCCTTACAACTGGTTCCTTATCTGTCACTGCAAAAGCCAAAGATGCTTTATCTGTTACTTTCTCACTCCTTTTCGTCCATCTATTTCTCCATCTATCCACATCACCCCATTTTCTCAGTAAAACAATTAACTCTTTTATTTGGGTCAATCTTCCTGATGTATTCAGATTCTCTATATCTTTCTCACAAAAATCTACTCTGTATGGTTTCTGCAACGTTCTTACTTTTGCAAATTCTACTCCTAGTTCACTTGCTGTCTCTTCTCATTTGTCATGTAAATTCCTAGCTCTCCATGTAAGACTTTTGCACAAGAACATAATCTCATCATCCTGATAATTTTTTAATTTTTCTGTACCAATCGTTCCTAAAATCAATTCTTCCATGTCTATTTTTAACCTAATTACATCTAATGGTTTTACTTCTGTTTCTTTTGTTTTTAGCGTTTTCATCCATTCATTTAACTCATCTGGAGTCGGACCTACAGGCGTACTATTTAATTCTATCCAATTGTTACTTCTTTCTGGTGTCCCTGATGCAGACTCCGTTACCATAGGTATTCTCCTGAACTCATTCTCGTTTATCGTCAAATTAGTAGGTGGGCTTGGTCTATAGGTACTAACCAAATGGTGTGCACCTTCATTGTTCAGTTCCATCCCTTCTCTTTTTCTTTGCAAATGTGAATTCATGGGAATCACTAAAGAACGTTCATCAATTTTCTGATTCTCAAAAATTGGCATTACTGGACCTATCGTCACTGGTACAGTTACAGCTTCCATATTTTTTGTCAATGCTCTTATTTTCTCAGTCAATTCTCTTGTGGTTTTTGCTAAGTTCAGTTGCATTGTCACTTTCTATCTCTTCATTTTGTGAAGTTTTTAATTGATCTTGTGACCTATTTATCTCATCTCTTCGTTCGGGATTTTTATTCCTCCCAGTTTCCATTGGCGGTGCATTAGGTGTCACCACCGCAGAAGTCTGTTGGTATGGAGGTGGGTTTCTGTTTAAAATATCTTCCAACAATTCGTCATCCGTTTCACTACCACCATACCCATACTTTTCTATAACTACATGTTTCTTTTTCTCTGTACACTTTCCCTTTGCTTCTTCCTCTACTGTAAAAGCTGGAAACAAACCTCCTGTCATATTAGCACATCTCCAACGCTTTATTCTGTCCTCATGATTTACTCCCCATAACCTTCCAGGCACAAACTCATGATTCTTTAATCCTCTGAATCTCTCTCGTTCTTACATTTCATCTTCCCATTCAGTTAAAGCTTCAAACTGTGTCGGTCTAGGTCTAGGTTCTAACATTGCCATCTTCTCTCTCAAATTCCGTAGTACAGCTACATTAAATGAACCATTCTCAGGGAAAGCCAATGCTCCATCATTCTTGGTATATTTTGTCCAATTTTCTAACCATATGCATGTATGATATCCATATTTCAGCATCATGTGTGAAGCTGGTGATTTCGGCGGAGGAATTACTTGTCCCTCTCTAGTCACTACCTTTTTGTCTTTCTTAAAGAAGTTCTTAACTTTCGACATCCACGACGTTTTCTCTCTACCATATTCATAATACGACATGATTCACAATCGCTTTCTCTCCTCAAACTATCCGCAATTCAACACTGTTCTCTATGCGTTATTCCGACCAATACTAGCGCGACTCACACCAACACTCCAATCACAAACTTCCACGTCACTAGGCTATTCGACCAATCCTAGCGCTATTCACACCAAAGCTCCAATCAGAGCAATTTCTGTCTACAGCGCACTGTCCAATCCCAGCGCGGCTTTTGTCTACGTCAGTTCTGCTCTTGACCCCTCCTTTACAAAATTTATCGGCAATTTCTTTTTCAACAACTCTTTGTTAGTTACAACATTTAAAACACATTTCCATTGTCTGATTCACTAAACAAAAGAGATAGCTTTGTCCATTTACACAAGAATTCTGTATTTTCCAGTAGGCAGCGCTTACCTCTACCCTACCACAGAATTTTCTGTTTCGCCGACAAAGTAGCACTTCCCTCTACCTTACCCTTCTTTCAAGCAAGCGGTAAACCCGTTTCTCTGGGGATAAAACACATGTGGAGACTATACTGCTCCTGAGAATTAAGGCCAGAGTTTTACAAGGAAACCGATCACTATTTCACTTACACACCTTTTATGCGGAGAATGTCCCTATCATAACACAACCTGTGTTATCACCAATATGAACTCAGACAATGCACTATTCCATGTGACTTCTCTTGCCACACGTGTTCCACTTCCTACTTCCCGGAAGCGTGAAAACTTACATATAACATAACGCGACTCAACATAAAGTGTTAGACATGAACTTATCAATAATCAATAATCAATAATCACCAAACTAATCTATAGTAACCATAACTCTGCTACCAAGAAATCTGATCCAGCGCTAACAATAAAAATTCTTCTCCTATATGCTTCGGTCATCCAGGTGCAACTTATCCCTCCAACACACAAACTATATCCATATGACGGTGGGGCCCATAACACCGCATATACATTCACTTACTCATTTATTCCCTGGATTACCTCCGTCCTTAACCTAGGAGAAAACGATTCGCTGGAAGGAGACGGGATACCTCTTTTTAACACGACATAATGTTTCTCATTGCTTTTAAGGTATTCCGCTCATTGGTCGATGGACCAACTAGTAGGAATCAGTTGATGGTGATTAAGACCAGCTCAATCACAATAAACTCTTTAACATTTTACCTTAATTATTGAGCTAAAGAATCACTGAGTCATTTGTTTAAAGAATAATAAAGTTTATATAAAGTTTCGAAGCAAGATATAAGTTTAAGCTTATTATTCAGATTATTACATTTATCATCATTATAAGAATAAATTGAAATTGCAATGCATACCTATTAGACGGAAAAATAAGGTTGTCACAGCAAGAACTCCAAAAGATCAATCTATCTGTCTTGGAAAGTCTAATACTTCTAAATGAAAAATCTATCAGGAGTAAAAAGGTTCTCCAAAAGCAGCATCTTATACTCAACTAAAAATATAAAATAGCAGCAGCAGCATCAGCTCGTCAGCAACCGCAACTTCACCCATCTACAGCATCCACTCTCTCCAGCATCTAACCCCTCCCCACCAAGAGTAGGTCTTCTTATACCCTAATTCTAGCTTACTGAATAAAAATGTTGCATCTCTATGGCGTGATTCTCTCTCATTGGTTCATTCAAGTCCATATACATTTTAATCAAACTTCCTTGTCTTAACCAGTTCTTTGTGGAATGTCCATGCTTGCATCGTTTCCCACAGTTCATGACATTGCTCATCAGTTTCGATCAGTCCAATTTGTATTTTTTTCTGATTCTTTTTAGATTCAACAGTTCCGTCCATTTATTCAGTTTGACTTCTCACGCTTCTTGCTGATCATCTTGGCACACATTTGCTCAAAAAGGTCACAATAGCCTTGACCATACTTCAATCTTAGGCTCTCAGCACGAACACGTGGTCATCCTTTTTTACAGCCTTTCTCCTCTACCACACGGCTTCTTGCTCATGCGTACTCCAGCAAATGGCGGCCATTTTATATCGCTGCTCAACAGGCCTAAGCGCACTATTTTCAAAGATAAACAAAATATTGTTAAAATAAAGAATATAAACCCTTTCGTTTCCCTCCCGTCTTTCTACGTACCCCAATTAGGTATTACCTAGCAAAAAGCAACATATAAAGCCGTCCCTTACTTACCATCGCTTTATTTTGCCACCACACGTTTTATTTTCAAAGCACAAATCATGCGTTTATTATTTTATTAGTACGCAAATATTACGTTTATGTTAGACACGTAAACAATTATAAGTTGATTAATTTGCACACAAAAATAGCGTGTTACCTTTAACCCTTTACATGTAACATACATTGTTGGTTATTTACTTAAACGAACATGTTTATTAATTATTTTACGAAAATTATTAGGAGGTTAAAATTTTTTCATTTATCCTGCTCCATCACTATCATAATACACTATACGTTTCAAAGTGTGCTGTGTACGTCCCTTCGGCTGCTCATAGACTGACACAGAGCTCGCACCTGGTGATGACTTCTGAAGCTGGAAGGCGCCTTCGCGGATTTACACACTTTCTGTACAATAGACCGAGCTCCCCTGTCACCTACACCTTTCCTAGACCCGAGGAAAGGGGTTGAAGACCCCAGACTGCAGACCTCCATGAGGTTCCAAGTGGTCACGTGCGGTTGTTTTGGTTGTCGACGCCAACTTATGACTCCCCATAGAGTCTTGGTTCAATTATTTAATTGTTTTGCAAAGCGCTCCCTTGTGACGGACTGCCGCCTCGTAGCACTTGTTGAAATATCCCCACGGTTAAGTGTGTGGTAAATTGCAAGGCTATTGTGTGTGTGGGAGGTGAATGTACCCCTAAAACGAAAAACGTTTGCTCTTAAGGAGAGAGGATGCCTACCCCGTAAACATATCACATGCATGTATTTAAAAGGCCCCTTTCTTCAGCACTGCTTTACACGAGCATCTGCGCGCTGAATCCTGCGCCCCGCACTGAAGGGAGGCCGCACCTTTCACTGCGCACCGACGACTCGATATTATTGGGTGAGGAATGATGACATTCTAAGGAGAGGATCCGTGTCCAGAGGGTACCCCGTAAACACATCCCTTGCACGCATTTACAAGGTTCCTTTCTTCAGGCCTGCTTTACACAACAACTGAGGGCAGCGAGCCCTGCACCTCACTCTGAAGGATGGCCCGACCACTGGGCTCTATTTTGTAAGGGGGTCTGCCCTTTAGGAGATAATCCCCTTCTTCAAATGGTACCCTCTAAACATGTCCCATGCATGCATCTAATTTACACGGTTCGTTTCTTCTGCGCTGCCTTACACAACCGAGTGCAGCCAATCCTGGCTTTACTCTGAAGGAAGGCCGCGCCTTTCACTGCACACCGACCACTGGGCACCATTTGTAAGGAAGAATGTCTGTTCTCTTAAGGAGAGAATCCGTGTTCACAAGGAACTCTGCAAACACGCCCCTGCATGCATGTACAAGGGTACTTCTTCAGCACTGTTTACACAAGCAAAGGAGGGCAGCGACTACTGCGTCACACACTAAAGCCGCGCCTTTAATTGCGCACCCACACCCTCACTTCCAAATAGCGCATTGAACGCCTCGTGCGGTTGGTTACTCGTATAGAACTCGTCTTTTGGTTGTCAGCGTCGTCCTACCCAGAATGTGTCCCTTTGATGTGTCAACAGACTCGAGACCACTAGGCATTAGATAAAGGCAAGGGGTGGCTGCTACTTCATTCTCCATTGGCCTACCATTCAGCCTCTATCCAACATAAAAAAGCATCAAAAAGCATAATCTGCAAAGCGTTTGTGCAATGAAATGTGCATTTTAAATAAAAACACTGTGTTAGTGATTCAATTTACAGGGTCATGTGTTTAACTCAAATAACTGCCAACATGTTTGACATTGTTACTACTGAATGAGAACAAAAGCCCAAACCGCTCTCTTGTACTCCTCAAAAATGACAGAAGATGTCGGAAAGGCAGCCACGCGCCCCCCTGAATTGCAGCACAAGATGAACGAACTTGCTTGGAAATATTGTATTTTAGGAAGTTTTTACAGATATTATTCAGACGCACATATGTCCGATCCAACACTATTGTCTTGTGTGTGTGTTGACAAATTTGTTTATATTAACGTTACTTGTGTGTAGCTCGCTGCATTCGATCCTAACTGTGTCGAATGCAGACACCTGTGGAAGTAACAACACCCACATACAACCGTCCGATACTGCACACATGGCGCGTGTGCGGCATGTATGTGTGTGTGCGTGGGAGAGCGTATTTGTGTATAGTGTATTCCAACAATGTACGTGTGGCTGTGTTAGTATGAGTGTTTATTTGTGTATAGTGTATGCCAACAATGTACGTGTGGCTGTGTTAGTAAGAGTGTTTATTTGTGCATGGCGTGTTCCCATGTACATGTGGCTGCGCCAGTGTGTGTGTCTTGGTATGGATGTGTGTCCATGTGTGCGTTTGTGTATATTACTCTGTGAATCCATGTATTTCTTCGTGCGTGTGGTGTGTGCCCGGTGTGCGTCCATATTTGGTTATTTGCGTGTGCTTGTGTCAGTACAGGCGGGTGCTAGCTTCTCTGTGTGAGTGTGATGTACGTCCGATTAAGTAGCTTAGTGTTTATGTGCGGGCGTGCTTGTATATTTGTATATGTGTGATGTTTGACCGTGTGCATGTCTCAGAGTGTGTACGTCTTTGTGTATTATCGGTGCTTCCATCATTATTTGAAGCAGTGTGTCCTGCATGTCTTTTGTTCTATTCGAAGCATTGTTGTGTTGCAGGAAGACACAAGTCCCTGGTTCCTGTCACAACTCACACAGCTGGAAATGCTATATAAACACAGCAATAAGTAAGGGTGGGTGGGGGTTGCCTTTACAATTAATCTCAGCACTTCTTCACACGTGCCCTACGAGAGGAAACGTGGCACAGTCTGGGCTTTGAAAACATCTGCCTCTTGTCTCCATGTCTCCCCTGACTCATTTTATGGGACTGTCAGAAACGTATAACCCAGCGCGCGCGCAGCCGGTGCTTGAAGGAGAATATGCCTTAGAAGCGAAAGTGTGTGGGCAGGAGCTGCTTTTCCGATGGGTGCTGGGGTGCAGGGGACACGGGTCCGTTTATGAAGGGTAGTGTGCGGCAGACTCCTTGCGGAGAGGCCTGGCTGGATGGGGATGTTGCGCGAAGGCCCATCTTGCGGAGGGTGTGGGTGCACGAGCCATCCTCCTTGCTGAGGGCCCAGTGGTCAGGGGCCCTCCTCCTTCTGGGAGACGGTAAGGGGGCAGGAGGGATGGGGGCTGGATTGGGGAAGAATCACTCCTTGTGGAAGGGGATGTGGGTACTCCTTGTGCTGGAGGCAAGAGCCCTCCTTGTTGTGGCGGGTGGTGGTGGGGGGCAAGGGGGCAGAGTGCTGGAGGCCTCATTGTTGAATAGTCGGTTGGGAAAAGACTCCTCTTGCAGAAGGGCTTGTGCGCAGGGGAGTGGGCGCGAGATCACCTTGTGAAGGGGGCGGAGGGCAGAGAAGTTCCGAGCGCTCTAGGACCACGTTGTCTCAGATGGCCAATGGCCTTGCACTTGGCACGCTACACACACATTCCACCCACTTCCCTCTCCCTCCCTCTGGCTGGAGGTTAGTTTTTATAATCGCACCGCGATGACCTAACCTGCTTCGGGGAATGCATGACTCTGCCATGCCTGGCCGGGGGTGGAGGAGAGTGCCGTGCGCAGGCCCGTGAGAGGGACATGGACGGGCTCCGAGCGGAGCGCACCCCTTCCAGCGGCCAGGCCCGTGACTTCCTTGCCTCCCCTAACGTCTTCGGGCCCACCGCTGGCCGAGCAACATCTGGCTTCGCCTTCTCGGGACCGGAGAGATCGTCCGCTGCTGCCCGCTCGGACTCTGGCAAGGATGGCTCCACCTGGGCCAGCGCGCCCTCCCTCGGCTATGGCTACCACTTTGGGAACGGCTACTACAGCTGTTGCATGTCACACGGGTTGGGTGTCCAGCAAAGCTCCCTGAAGCTGTCCCCTCATGGCGCCTTCCCAGTGGAGAAGTACATGGATGTGCCCGCCTTGGGCAGCGGGGAGAGCGCACAGGGCAGCGAGGGGCCCTCGCAGGCCAAGGAAGTCTCCTACTTTCCGGGGTACCCCGGGCCCTATCAGCACATGCCCGGGTACATTGACGCGGTGTCTGGCTTTGGGCCGGGCGAACCCAGGCACAAAGCATACATCTCCATGGACGGCTACCAGTCATGGACTCTGGCGAACGGCTGGAGCGGCGGGGTGTACTGCGCCAAGGAGCAGCCTCAGGGCGCGCACTTCTGAAAGTCATCCTTTGCAGGTAAGGGCTTTTATCCTTCTCATTGGCGAGACTGGGGCAGCTGTATCTGTCTAAAAGATAACTTGGGGCACTTTTGCCAAACCCCACACTACGTTTTCTTGGTCAGATCTGAAATGGCAGATTTTGCAAATGCTTTGTGGATGTCAGCATTTACAACCGGATACACTTAACTCGACCCACTTAATTCGACTGTTAAAAATGTGCCCTAGAGTCAGGAATGTTTTGCGAATTTTGTTGAAAATTCACCAGTGCATTTCCAGAGTCTTTCCTAAAACAGTCCCAGCAATGCTCATTACAGAACACTCATGTTAAGAAACTGAACGAGCAAGGCAGACGCGTGGCTTCACACGGAGACAGAATAGAAGGTGTGTGTGCATGATGTGGGGTGTGTGTGTGTACATGGTATGTATGTGTGGTGTGTGTGTGTGTGTGCATGGTGCGTGTGCGTGTGGTCTGTGCATGCTGTGGGTGTACATGGGATATGTGTGTGTGTGTGTGTGCATTGTCTGTGTGCATTTGTGCATGGTATGTGTGGGGGGTTGTGTTTGTATATAATATGTGTGTGTGCTGTGAACGTAGCGTGTGTGTACTTGCTGTGTGTGTGCATGGTATGTGTGGGGTTTGTGTTTGTATATGGTATGTGTGTTTCGGGTGTGTGTGTGTGAACATAGCACGTGTGGACATGATGTGTGTGGACATGCCATGTGTATGTGTGCATGGTGTTTGAGTCTGTCTGTCTGTCAAGGGGGATGTTTTCGCAATGGAAGTTATGGGCCACCAAAATGTCCACGGGAACACACATGCGCGCGCACTTGGCGTATTTAATTTCAACTCTCAGAATGATGCCAGTTATCACATCGCGTCCGGAGAGCTTTGCTCTGGGCTGCGAGTTTCTGAAACCCATGTGAAGTTTGACAAGTGCACACCAGGACACTGCTCTTGACACGCAAACAGCGCCACTGTTAATATGTGCTTGGAGAAGCCTCCCCACACACAGACCCAATTACACCGAACCTCTGGCACATGTCGTCAGACGCCAAGGAGGTAACAACAGAGGTTGCGCCGCGATTCCTGAATTTCATCAAGTATAAATTATGTGCACTGCAACTCGCTTAAGTGCCGGGGATTTATGTGCAGGGAAGCATGGCTTTGATCTCCCATCTGCCCTCCCTGGCGCCCTTATATTCTCATCCGTGCTACACGCGCCGGACAAATTCAAACATTGAAACTTTGCTGCCTCCACAAATATTCCAAGACTTTTATGGAACTCAATCGAGTTCACTTTTAGCTTTTGTTCCGGGGCAATATCTATCAGTGGATGTGGTGTAAGAAAGCGATGTCAGTCTGACATGTTCTAGAAATGTATGTGAATGCAATTTTCTTAGAAAAGCCGCAGTGCTTTGGCATCTGTTGAATGGTAATGAATAAATATTTTATGTACATTTTCTTGTGTAACCGCAGTTCTTTGGACACCGGATATTAGTGAAAGAATAAAGTATGTATTTTATTAGAATAAGCACAGTTTATTGCTCTTAGTGAAGACTGAAACAGCAGGCCCCCGCTATATAATTTGGGATTGCCCCCGGGACCTGGCCCACCCGGGGGCTTTACAATTTTTTTTCATTTTCTCGGCCGGATTCGCGACCCCAGCGCAAATTCGACCGATTTTAAAAAAAAAAAATGCTTTTTTTGGCCCTGGCAGGCCTAGGGGGTCAGGGTGTTTGTACCCTGCCCCCTTTTCTTGTTTTTTAACCTCTTTTTCACTGTTTTCTTGTGACTCGGTTCTACCGAGTCACAAGATGGCTGCCAACACTTCCTGGTTTGGAGTGTTGGCAGCCAATCAGAGTGAAGCTCGTGCCCGGGAGGAGTCGCGAACCCTCCTCGGTGCTCAGATATCGATATTTTTCTTTTTCTAATTTCTCAGGAACTACTTAACGGATTTACACCATTTAAAAAAAGGGCTCTTTCTGAACCAAGGGCTACCTTTTTGCCAAATTTGGTGTAATTCCGTTCAGCAGTTCGGGCTGTAGCCGTGTCTAAAGTTTCCTATGGGAATTAACATGGAGAAACACGTTTTGGGACCCCCCTTTTTTCTCGGCCCCCGCTTGCTGAATCACCCTGAAACTTTCAAGACAGGAGCTGACCGGAGCGCCCCACTAGTTTTGAAAATTTCGCGATGATTCGTCATCCGGCGCCAAAGTTATTGGGAAAACAAAAAACGCTTTTCCTATGGAAACTAGGTCCTAACTATAACTACCTACTAGCGACCGCCAGTAGGTAATATATATATATATATATATATATATATATATATATATATATATGCAGAACAACTCCTTCCGTTTTCGCTCACTTTGTCGGCTGAAGAAAGAGCACAGACCCAGTAATTCCTTGCTGTTGGCTATTTTATTGTGGTTGCTCCCAACAGACCATGTTAGCCATGACGCGTTTCGTCCCTCACAGGGGACTTGATCACATGACGCGCTACTAGCACAGTGGTTCGTTAAAATAGCTGCCATTTTTTTCTTTCATTTTTTGTAAATGCACACGTGACTTAGTGCTTAAAGTGATATACACAAATAAATTAGTGACACAGAAAATTCATGGACATAGAAGAAATGCACCGTGTGGAAATGCAAGTTTTTGTTTTTAAACAAGACCTAAGTCTGTTTTGTATGATCACGTTATTAAAACATATAAATATATAAATAAATAAATATATATACATATGTGTGCAAATAAGCAATAAATAACTGGATAAATCCTGTTTGATATAAATACATACATATTGGCAAATAAAAATTCATGAATGCTCATACCGGTATAAATACCTGATTTCAAACATTTACCAATATTAAAACTATTTTCGCTATACACATATAATCAACAATAGCATATTGCTTTACCACTAAAACCTGAGAAGAAAAGGGAATCTGTTCTTATTCACTGCAACGCCTTAATTGTCCAATAGTGTTACCATGTGCAAAATGAATAAAATAAAGTGTCTAGTGCCTATAATTTATCAGTGCTTAAGAACCTATCTAGCTAAAATTTGTTTAAAAATGTGAGGAGGATATTGGCCTTTATATTTAGCATATTGCTATTTAATATTAAACATTTAAGATGACTCCTTGAGTGATAAACCTGATACTGTTAATTATACTTTTCATCATTATAATTATCATCCAAGCAGGCTAGCATGTAATTCCTCCGTAGCATTCAGCCCTTTAGGGTGTTTGGTGTCGAGATTCAATATGTAAAACATTTCTAATTTGCGAAGTGCTTTTTCTCGATATATATATATTCTGCTCCAAAGGTTGTCCACCTGGTGAGTAGCACTCGATCAACAACTTTGTTTATGATAGGCAGGGATGAGGATCCGCTTGTAGAAGCTGCTCCGTAATGGAAATGCCTGACGCGTTTCGAAGCTCCATATGCTTCTCTTCAGAGGCTTGAACGGAGACAGTGTGTGCAAACGCTGAACCCACTTCGCCATTTTTATATTGCACACCCACCAATGGGAAGCTCGAATGAGACTGTGCATTGTGGGAAATGTGGTTCGGATAGCACACAAATCTTGTCCTGTATGGACCCTGCAAGTGGACTCGTCTTCAATCCTGTTCACGGCTGCTGGCCCACATAGCCGACATGATAGTTACCATGTCGGGTGGCCCCCATACCATTACGGGGTGGTGCACACTCCGCGGCAGGACGGCCGCATATTACATTCTGCTCCAAAGGTTGTCCACCCGGTGAGTAGCACTCGATCAACAACTTTGTTTATGATAGGCAGGGACGAGGATCCGCTTGTAGAAGCTGCTCCGTAATGGAAATGCCTGACGCGTTTCGAAGCTCCATATGCTTCTCTTCAGAGGCTTGAACGGAGACAGTGTGTGCAAATGCTGAACCCACTTCGCCATTTTCATATTGCACACCCACCAATGGGAAGCTCGAATGAGACTGTGCATTGTGGGAAATGTGGTCCGGATAGCACACAAATCTTGTCCTGTATGGACCCTGCAAGTGGACTCGTCCTCAATCCTGTTTACGGCTGCTGGCCCACATAGCCGACATGATAGTTACCATGGGGAAATGCTACGAATAAGAAGAATTTGTAGCACGGACCATGACTGTCTGATGGCACAGAAAGATTGCAGGGACAGGTTTCTAAGGAGGGGCTATCGCCCAGAAGTGGTCGATATAGCCATACGTAAAGCCAATGAACCTGGTAGACCACAGGTGCTAGCAGGTAAAACCAAGTTGGTACAGAATGAGCAAACTGAGACCAGACTAATTCTAACCTATAATAATCAACACAATACGATTCGCAAGATAGTGAACAGCAATTGGGCACTGATCAAGAGCGATCCAGTATTGGGGACCCAACTGTCAAGATCTCCTAGTATAACATATAGAAAGGCGAGATCAATGAGTAACTGTTTGGTGTCAAGTAGCCCTGAGGTTAGAACCAGTAGTTCTTGGCTAAACATGAGTAAAGGTTTCATTAAGTGTTCTGTTTGTAAAGCTTGTAGGAATGGAGTCAGTAAGACTGAATATATGAATCCGCTTACTAACAGACTGGTTCGTATTCATAAAAAACTTACTTGTAAGTCTGAATTTGCAGTATATGTGCTGGAGTGTCCCTGTGGCCTGCGCTATGTGGGAAGCACCAAGTTGCAGGTCCACAAAAGGATACTCCAGCACATTCGTGCCATCAACAACGGTGATACTGCTTATCCTGTCGCTAGACACTTTGAGGAAGCTCATGCTAAAAATTCCTGTGATCTAAAGTACTTTGTAATTGACATGGTCCCACCACTGAGAAGAGGTGGGGATCGTGAATCCATGTTACGCAGATTAGAAACAAGGTACATTAAAGAATTGGACTGTAAAACACCAAATGGACAGAACGCTAGTGAAGATTTTTTCACTCATCTTTAATTAATCAATGAGATTACTATATACCTATGTAGCTGCCTACCTACTCGAGAAAAAATGTTTTAAAATTATTTTAACTTAAGAATTCAATTTTTAATGTATTGTTTGTCGTTTTACACTTTTTGCACATGGTATTTGCACTTTAGATTGTGACATGTTTTTATGCATCTTTTGCACTGATTTAAAATGAGACATGGATTTATTTGTCTACTGCCCACTTGGGCTTTATCTCTTATATACATCTACATCTTATGGGTATATACTAGGTGCTAACATGGACTCATATGTATTTTGAATAATGCTGCTATTTGTGAAGAAAGTTTTACATTGTTTAACTTTTTTTTAGCTTCGTTTTTTATTCAACATTATGAGGTTGGTTTTACTAATTAGTAAGACTCACTTAGAGCTGTGCAGTCTGATATTAAGTATGTATTTATTTATTATATATGCTGCTATTTTCATGATATTATATCATGTATGCTCTATTTCTTGCACTTTAGTGATGTATTTACATTTTTACCCTACATTTACCTTTGTAACATGGATGTGTGTTTTTATATGTTAGTATTTTTTCCATGTCTATGTTTTAGTATCACAGCTGATGCATAGGAAAGACGTCACACACTTGCACTTTAAATGTTGTAACCGCTCCCTCAACTGTGTCATGTGATCAAGGCCCCACGAGGGCTGAAACGCGTTATGGCGGCGGTGGTGTTGGGCATGTAATAAACACCTATTTGCACCATCATTTGGGTTCGCTTCGTCTGTTCAACAGATTCCTACCTTGGTAGAGAGACGATTTTTACTGCATATATATATATATATACACATATATATATATATATAGATTCACTGAAAAAACTGGTTTCAGGGACGTTATAGTTAGTTGGACATTTCACTCGTAGAAAACCAGAGAAATTCAGCCGTTATAGTTAGTTGAGCTAACTATAACTCGCGCCCCCGCAATGCATTGCTGATGATGTCACATATTACATCACTCATGACATGGTCAGTGACATCACTGATGACATCTCAAATGACATCACTGATGACATCACTGATGACATCATCCACGTGATCGTCTGATGCACCTCCTCACACCCTAATATAACCTTTGATACACCCCCTCTAAAATACAGACTACCATTCTCGAAACCATAGACACACCAATACCAGTTAGTACATACCCACTCACTGATTCATAGGTCTACACACATCCACTCACCCATACAGTCACTCATACACACAGTCACTCATCAATATAGCCACTGAAATATGCACTCATACACCTATACAGATACTCACACAACGCCACTCACCCATAGAGTTACTCACACACCTAGTCAGTCATGCAAAGAATCAATCATACTCCCATTTACTCACCTATACAGTTATACACACACCACCTCACTTATTCATACAGATGCTAACACATACTTACTCTCTTATACAATCACTGACGACACAAGCACACACTCATCCTTACAGCCACTCTTACAATCACTCACTCTCACATATAGTCATTTATATAGTCTAACACTCACATATACTGCCTTTTACATATGTAGTTACTCACACATGTACCACTGAGACATCCATTCACTCACCAACACACCCATACACACACTCACCCACCCATACAGCCCTTCACAGATGCACTCTTGAACCCGTACACCCAGTGAATCACCCACTCACACATCTATGCACAGAGTCACACACCTCCCACCCACCCACCCACCCAGACACTCATGCCCCCATACAGATACTCAGACAACCAATCAATAACCCAAATAGACACTCATGTAGCTACTCACCAACCCATGCAGCTGCTTACACACCAACTGAAAGACTGATACAGACATTCACACAGTTTAGTCACCAACCCATGCATTCAGTAAGACACGTTTAATTACTCACTTATACAGTCAGTCACGCACCTACTAAATCATCCATTCAGACACTCATACACCCACTCATTCTTCAATACACCTTGGCATATATATATATATATATGAAAACATATTTAAACTTTACAGAAACACACAGTCACTGGATGATGTCATCATTGATGTCATTTGAGATGTCATCAGTGATGTCATCAGTGATGTCACTGACCATGTCATCAGTGATGTAATATGTGACGTCATCCGCAGTGCATTGCGGGGTCGCGAGTTATAGTTAGCTCAACTAACTATAACGGCTGAATTTCTCTGGTTTTGTACGAGTGAAATGTCCAACTAACTATAACGTCCCTGAAACCTGTGCTTTTTTCAGTGAATTTCTGAGGTTTTTTAAATGCTCATTTCTAACTATAACGTCCCTGAATCCTCTGGTTTTTTCAGTGAATATATATATATATATATATATATATATATACATATATAACTCACGCCCCGCAATGCACTGCTGATGACGTCACATATTACATCACTCATGACATGGTCAGTGACATCACTGATGGCATCATCCACTTAATCTCTCATGCACCTACTCACACCCTAATATAACCTTTCATACACCCACTCTAAAATACAGACTACCATTCTCAAAACTATAGACACACAAATACCAGTTGGTACATACCCACTCACTGATTCATAGGTCTACACAGACATCTACTCACTCACCCATACAGTCACTCATACATGCAGTCACACATCAATACAGCCACTATTATATGCACTCATACACCCATACAGACACTCACACATCGCCACTCACCCATAGTTACTCACACACCTAGTCAGTCACCCAGAGTCAATCACAATACCATTTACTCAACTATACAGTTATACACACACCACCTCACTTATTCACAGATACTAACACATACTTACTCTCTTATACAATCACTGACACAAGCACACACTCATCCATACATCCACTCTCACAATCACTCACTTTCACATACAGTCACTTATATACTCCAACACTCACATATACTGCCATTCACATATGCAGTTACTCACACATATACCACTGAGACATCCATTCACTCACCAACACAGCCATATGCACACTCACTCACCCATACAGCCCCTCGCAGATGTACTCATGAACCCATACACCCAGTGAATCACCCACTCACACATCCATGCAGGTAGTCACACAGCACACAGACACTCAGGCACCCATACAGGTACTCAGACAACCAATCAATAACCCATATAGACACTCATGTACCTATTCACCAACCCATGCAGCCACTTACACACCAACTGATAGACTGATACAGACATTCACACAGATTAATCACTCACCCATACATTCACCCAGACACGTATAATCACTCACTTATACAGTCAGGAACACACTGACTGAATCATCATATATATTTCACATTCTTAAACTTTTTAGAAACACTCATAGTCACTGGATGATGTCATCAGTGATATCATCAGTGATGTCATTTGAGATATCATCAGTGATGTCATCAGTGATGTCACTGACCATGTCATCAGTGATGTAATATGTGAAGTCATCAGCAGTGCATTGCGGGGGCGCGAGTTATAGTTAGCTCAGCTAACTATAACGGCTGAATTTCTCTGGTTTTGTACGAGTGAAATGTCAGACTAACTATAACGTCCCTGAAACCTGTGTTTTTTTCAGTGAATTTTATATATATGTATTCAATCTCCTCTCACTCTTACAAGGAAGGAATCAGCACTCAGGTTGTACTTTGGAAGTATTTAATCTGCAAAGGACGCGATCCACGCGTTTCGGCTCGTCCGAACCTAGATAACGATACAAATCATCATTGTAGCTTCCTTATTTAAATGTACAAATGCCTCCAGTTGCCAACATTAACAAAGGACTACATATTACTTTAATCCAAAAAGCTGGCGGCCATATTGGCCTGGTCACGATGTGAAAATTCAGGAATTGATACAATAAAGAAAAGAAAACAAGTGTTAATATGCACACAATGTCATTTCAGCATATCTTGCCCCGTGACCGCCGTACCTGTATGTTCGTCAACATGACTTGTTCATAATAAAAATACTTAGGATTGCAAACATCAACATAAACAATGGACTAGACATTACTTTAAAGTGAAAGGCTATCGGCCATATTGATCTGGGCACGTTGCACATTATAATGGTTCTTACACGAAAGAAAAGAAAAAAAGTGGTGTTAATATACACACACTATCCCTTAATAAAGTTCTAGTGATTATAGTTCCATTCCATTCACAGCTCATTTGAGATGTCATGAGTGATGTCATGAGTGATGTCACTGACCATGTCATGAATGATGTAATGTCTGAGGTCATAAGCAGTGCATTGCGGGGGCGTAAGTTATAGTTAGCTCAGGTAACTATATCTGCTGAATTTCACTGGTTTTGTACGAGTGAAATCTGAAGTCTAACTATAATGTCCCTGTAATCTTTGTTTTTTCCAGCAAATTTCTTGTTTTTTTTAACGTTAAGTAAGATGCCTATCACAATGGATGGTGGGGGTTTGGAAGCAGGGCCTGACGTGGCATTGTGCTGCCCCCACCCAAGCTTGCTGCTCCTGCCTCCCCTCCTCCTTGCCATCTATTGTCCAAGTCCATGCCCCTGCTCTCTCATTACAGCCCTGTGTGGCCGTTGTTCTGCCACTGGCCTTCCCGCCTTCTCTGATCAGTTAGCTTGCTGCCCCATCCACCTCCTCCCTATCCTCTGTTGTCTGAATCCATGCACTAGCCTCCTCCCTCCTGCCATGCATGGTCTGATGTGCTGCCACTGCACTCCATTTAGCATGATGTCCCAGTCCACTCCTCCTGCCCTCCATTGCCCAATTCTATGCCCCATCATTGACCTCCTGCTTAGCCTCTGTGCTTAGCTTGCTGCCCCTACTCTCCTTCCCCCTGCCCTCCGATGTCTGTGTGCATGCCCCTGCTCCATCCTTTTTGCCCACCATGTTCCATGGACCCGCCCCTCCTATCTACTCTGAGTGTTCTGTTGAGCTGCCACTCCCCTCCCACCTGCTTAGCATTGTCAGATGACTGTAACCTGTCCCTGCCACCTCCACCCTGCCTGCCTCACGTTCCATGCCCCTATCCCCTTCCTCCTGTCCTCCATGGTCCATTTTACTGCCACACCCTTCTGCCCTCCCTGGTCTGTTGTGCTGCAACTGCTCCTCCTGCCTGCCCCGCGTGGTCTGTTGTGAGGCCCCTTCCCCTGAACTCTCTTGTCTGTGCCCAGCTCCTACCCCTCCCTTCTATCCTCCATGGTCCTTTGTGCATGCCCCTGCCCCCTCCTTCTTGCCCATCATGGCCATTGTGCTGCCACTAACCCTCCCACTTGCCATGCATGGTCTTCTGTGCTGCCATGGCCCCTCCCACCTTCCCTGTGTGGTCAGCTAGCTACCCCTGACCCCCTCCCACCTTCCCTCCATGGTCTGTGTGTACGCCATTATAGTCTCACTGTTGCTCTCCATGGTGTGTCTTGCTTCTAGTGCCCATCCTGCCTGACCTCCATGGTCAGCTTGCTGCTCCTGCCCTGCCCCCTTGCCCCCTGCCCTCTGTTTTCCATGTGCAGACCCCTATTCCCTCCCTCCTGGCTTGTCTGTTTCATTGTAATGCCCCTGATCCCTCCCTCCTGCCCTTTATGGTCCGTTATGCTGCAGCTTTCTCTCCTCTGTCCATTATGGTCAGCTAGCTGCCATTGCCTCTTCCCCTCTGTTCTCTGTTGTCCATGTGCATGGTCCTGTCCCCTCCCTATTGCTTTCCATGGAGTGTTGTGCTGCACTCCCGTCCCGCATGCCCTGTGTGGTGTATTGTGCTGCTGCAAACCCTGATGCCTGCCCTGTAAGGTCAGTTTGGTGCACCTGTCCATGTCCCTCCTGTCCTCTGTTATCCGAGTCCATGTCCCTACCCCAATTCCTCCTGCCTGCCATGATCCAATGTACCATTCTTGCTAACATTTTGAACTTGGTAAGAGGGAGATTTTGAAAAAAAACTGGGGTATTGATTTT
Organism: Calotriton arnoldi; assembly: GCA_963921515.1. Lineage (NCBI taxonomy): Eukaryota > Metazoa > Chordata > Amphibia > Caudata > Salamandridae > Calotriton > Calotriton arnoldi. The sequence goes on along the minus strand of CAWUFW010012778.1, from coordinate 233,930 downwards.
CCCCATTGACTTACATTGAAAAAGAGGAGATTGTAGACAGGAGACAGATCAAATTAAGCCCATTTGGGCTTAAAAACATTGGGCGTTTCCTGGCTGAATCGGGTCTGTTGGCATGTATGGTAGTACTACCACTGCCGCTTCCTTCTGCCCACAAGGGTCTATTATATTGCCACTGCCTCTCTTGCCTGTCCTGCATTGTTGGTTTGTTGCCCCTGCACCCCCTTTCCCCTGCCCTCCATTGTCTGTTGTGCTGCCACTGCCCTTCCTGCCTGCCCAGTGTGGTCAAATTGTTGCCTCTGCACCCTCCTACCTGCCTTCAATTTTCTGAGTCTGTGCCCCTGGCCTCTGCCTCTCAACAGTATCCTAATGAACAACTAGATTGCTAACATTCTATATTTATTACAAAAGTGTGGCACGCCTGAAGTCATCTTGATGTAATCAAAACTGTAATACCTAGAGCATTTCCTTTAGAAATTACAGAAATGAGAGGGTCTTATTTGCATCGAAATTATGGTTAGTGCTCTAAATAACTAAAATGAGGACATATTTTCTGAGTTTTCAAATAGCGACAAAGCACTTTTAAATTATTTGTTATCTTTTTGTTTTTTTATCCAGTTGACCACTTGATTAAATGTTGCACTTAGGGGAGAGGATGTGGTGTTACTTCCAGAGCTGCAGACTTTGCAACTGAGGAACCAGGTTGGAGTTTCTGCTTCAGCTCGACATTCTGTGATTCTGGTCAAATCACTTAATCTCCCCATGTCTACTACCAAAATGAATTTGTCCTTGTGTGATGTAACCAATGCTCATGTAAAGCACTCCAATACCTGACCAGTCTGCACTATATAAAACTGCAAAAAAATAAAAAATAAAAAGTGTTTTGCACACTTCTGTCATTGGGCTATACGTGGGCTATATCTGGGTGATATTTGTGCTACATTTGGGCTCTTTTGTCTCTGGTGGCCATCTTGGGAGATTTATTTGTTATGAAGTTTCCTAATTTCCTCATTTACTGCAGTCTCCTCAGTAGGAAATGCTTTCAGTTTTTACTTTGATTCCATCAAGAAGGCATTCAGATGTGTCACATTTGCCATAAATTCTGAATGTTAGCACTTTAGTTGCTCATTAGATCACTGTAGTAAAGCTACTGCTCACCAGGGAAGTCTGCTGCTGGTATTGAAAGTGCATGTTTCAGTCTGCATGTCAGAATTTTTTTATGAAATAGAAGAGGATTTGAGAAGTCACTCAAAATGTGCCCTAATTTTTCTTTCTTCAGCACTAATCATAATTTCTATGGCAAAATGAACCCCCTCATTTTGTTCCTTTTTAAATTAAATGTTTTAAGTGTTACCACTTTATTCCAATCAAGCTGGCTTCAGGTGTGCCATACTTTTGTCATAAGTAAGACTGTTAGCGCTCTGGTTGTTCTTCAGAACACTCTGGGACATTCTGTCATTGGGCTATACGTGGGCTACATCTGGGCGATATTTGTGCTACATTTGGGCTCTTTTGTCTCTGGTGGCCATCTTGGGAGACTTATTTGTTATGAAGTTTCCTAATTTCCTCATTTACTACAGTCTCCTCAGTAGGAAATACTTTCAGTTTTTTACTTTGATTCCATTAAGAAGGCATTCAGATGTGTCACACATTTGCCATAAATTCAGAATGTTAGCACTCTAGTTGCTCATTAGATCACTGTAGTAAAGCTACTGCTCACCAGGGAAGTCTTCTTCTGGTATTGAAAGTGCATGTTTCAGTCTGCATGTCAGAATTTTTTAATGAAATAGAAGAGGATTTGAGAAGTCACTCAAAATGTGCCCTAATTCTTCTTTCTGCAGCACTAATCATAATTTCTATGGCAAAATGAATCCCCTCATTTTGTTCCTTTTTAAATTAAATGTTTTAAGTGTTACCACTTTATTCCAATGATGATGGCTTCAGGTGTGCCATACTTTTGTCATAAGTAAGACTGTTAGCGCTCTAGTTGTTCTTTAGAACACTCTGGGAAGCTGCAGTAGAACACAAAGGAATCAACTGACAGTCTCTGCCCTTGTTGGATGTACATGTTTTACTGAGAATGTCAGACTTCATTCTCACATGACTGAGAAAGATAATGTGAATTTACAGAAAATATGCTCTCATTTTAGCTTCTAGATCACCTTCCAAACCTCTATGGGAAAAGTATGAGAAAATAGTTTTCTCTCAAACATGATTCATGATGTCCCAGCAGAAGGCTTTTTCACAGGGTAAAATCACCTTAGAACACACCACAATTCCTAAAATTAGTATGGTACCATCAACAAATTATTTATAATGTAACTAAAGTCTTATCACCCTTTATACGTTCTCCTTTTGGTGACCCTCAAACCCTTCCATTCACTACAATGCATTTTAATGGGTGCCATCATGTATATTGGTCCCAAGATGGCTGCCAACACTTCTTGGATGAAGTGCTGACAGCCAATCAGATCTCACGATGAGATGTGTGGTTAGGCTCCGCCCAGATATATAAATTTATTTTTCCTTTAATATTTAAAAAACTACTGAACGGATTTACACCATTTTAAAACAGGGCACTTTCTGAACCAAGAGCTACCTTTTTGCCAGATTTGGTGTAATTCCGTTCAGCAGTTCGGGCTGTAGCCTTGTCTAAAGTTTCCTATGGAAATTAACATGGGCCAACAGTAAGTTCCTATACAAGGGGAAATGCCTAGCCTTCGACACATGGATAGAGAAAGGCATTTACCACCCATACCAACTAGAAGAGGGGGCATATCCCGCCACGTTTGCAGAACTGAAGTCTAGGCATAACCTAACAGACATTGAGTTCTACAACTTTTTGAAAATCAAAACAGCCCTATCCAAAATCAAACTATCGCCCGCAAAACCGTCAATCTCCCAGTACATAGCAAACATCAACAGACTAGGACACCAGGTCTCACACCTCTACAAACTCCTACGCCCGAAATCCACTAAACTTAACAATAAGACAATCAACTATTGGGTAAATCAAACCAAAAACACTTTTAACAAACAAGAACTGGCAACACTATGGACCTCCGCCTCACGCAACAAAATCTCCCCGGTACTTTCACAAACAAAATTCTGGCTACTCCATAAGGCTTTCTGGACCCCTGCACGTTTATTCTCGCTAGGCCTCAGGGACGACGCAGTATGCTGGAACTGTAGCAAGGAAAAGGGAGACCTAGCACACCTTATCTACCAATACCCAACACTCAAAACATTCTGGGAGAAAATCTTTGGGTTTATAAATAGGCTACTGGGCTGTACGCTAACAACTGAATTTTCCTCCCTCGCCACCGCATTTATGACCGCAGAACTAAGATCAGAGCACGACCAAGACCTACTAGACCTGCTGCTGACTGCAGCGGTAAAAATGGTCCTAGCCAACTGGAAAGACACAAGCAAGACCTCATACAAAGGCTGGTTCAACTGGGTTACGCACCTCAGAGGTGCGGACAACATTGCACTATAGAGCTCACCCTGGAGACCAGCAACCAGAGGGATGTGGAGATCACTAGACACATACGTAGACTTCTACGAACCCCCATGAAACCAAGTCTTCCCGGCGACAAACCCCCTGACCCCCTCCCCCCATGTGCGGTAAAGTGAACGTAACTAAGCACAACTACCATGGCCCTACGGGTCGGTAGATGGGCTGACTTGTCTTCCAATCTCGCCACAAGCAAGCCAATGGTGTGGCGGCTATGTCAGACGTTTATAAGTCTCATTACTACAGAGCCTTTCTTGTGTCCTCCTTTCACCCCTTTCTCTCCTGCTTCTTCCTATCACCCTTTTTCTTGTTTTCAGTAAGTAACGTCAGGTGGGGTTAGCCAGGCATATATTTCGAAGTACCTGTAAACAATGTTGTACAAACTACGTATGGCTAACCTTGTAACAGAAATGCTAATGTCTTTGCTTATAAAATTAATAAAATACTTTGAAATCAAAAAAAGGAAATTAACATGGGGAAAACGCGTTTTGGGACCCCCCTTTTTTCTCGGCCCCTGCTTGACGAATCACTCCGAAACTTTCAAGACAGGAGCTGACCTGAGCAGGCCATTAGTTTTGAAAATTTCGCGAAGATTCATCAAACGGCGCCAAAGATATTGGCAAATCAAAAAACGCTTTTCCTATGGAAACTAGATCTTAACTATAACTACCTACTGGCGACCGCCAGTAGGTAATATATATATATATGTATATATATATATATATATAACGTCTCCTCTTGCCAACTTGAACTCACTGGAGGCGGAGGTGCAAGGACAGCAATATATTCTCTTGGCAGCACACTGAGAGGCTAGTAACACTTTGGGGGCAATCGCTACATCAAGTAAATGTGACAGCCGGAATAAACAGGCACCTGGACAGGACTGTGGGACAAAACGCCATGGAGCAGTATGGTAACATCATCACAGTCCTTAACATCAAGATATATGTATATATTGTGAGCTGGTGGTCAAGTAAGCTATTGAGCCAAATTGTAGATCTACCACAGCGCGCAAGGACTTTCCAGGTGCATTTTGGGAGCAGTAGTTTAACATCGTGTCACATGACCACTTGGACCAATGAAATACAATTTGTGCCCATTGTGATTTGCCTCACCTGTGATCAAGGCCACACCCAACGGCCGAAACGTGTCAGGGCTGATGTACTGCCTGCCTGATGCACAATAAAAGCCTGTGTGATTCTCAGTTGGGCTTCGCTTTTTCTTGTGTAATGGTGTTACATGACGGGACTCTCCATGCCCGTTGCTGCGGAGCCGCCCTGCAGGGATGGGGGCTCCCTTCATTTGGAGACATTTTTTGCTGGATTTAATTAGGGAGCATGTCCCGCACACCGTGTTGCAACAAAAAGGATTTTCCGTGGAATTTTGCATCACGATGTGGAAGGGAGTACAGGAGGAGGGACGTCTCCTCTTGCCAACTTGAACTCACTGGAGGCGGAGGTGCAAGGACAGCCATATATTCTCTTGGCAGCACACTGAGAGGCAAGTAACACTTTGGGGGCAATCGCTACATCAAGTAAATGTGACAGCTGGAATAAACATGCACCTGGACAGGACTGTGGGACAAAACGCCATGGAGCAGTATGGTAACATCATCACAGTCCTTAACATCAAGATATATGTATATATTGTGAGCTGGTGGTCAAGTAAGCTATTGAGCCAAATTGTAGATCTACCACAGCACGCAAGGACTTTCCAGGTGCTTTTTGGGAGTAGTAGTTTAACATCGTGTCACATGACCACTTGGACAAATGTAATACAATTTGTGCCCATTGTGATTTGCCTCACCTGTGATCAAGGCCACACCCAACGGCCGAAACGCATCAGGGCTGATGTACTGCCTGCCTGATGCACTATATATATATATATATATATATATATATATATATATTCACTGAAAAAACCATAGGTTTCAGGTACGTTATAGTTAGAAATTAGAATTTAAAAAACCTTAGAAATTCACTGAAAAAACCATAGGTTTCAGGGACGTTATAGTTAGCTGGACATTTCACTCTTACAAAACCATAGAAATTCCACCGTTATAGTTAGCTCAGATAACTATAACTCACGCACCCGCAATGCACTGCTCATGACGTCACATATTACATCATTCATGACATGGTCAGTGACATCACTGATGACATCACTGATGACATCTCAAATGGCATCACTGATGACATCACTGATGACATCATCCAGTGACTGTGTGTTTCTATAAAATGTAATTATGTTTTATATATATGCCAAGGTGTATTGAAGAATGAGTGGGTGTATAAGTGTCTGCATGGAGGATTTAGTAGGTGCATAACTGACTGTATAAGTGAGTGATTAAATATGTCTTACTGAATGCATGGGTTAGTGACTAAACTGTGTGAATGTCTGTATCAGTCTGTCTGTTGCTGTGTAAGCTGCTGCATGGGTTGGTCAGTAGCTACATGAGTGTCTATATAGGTTATTGATTGGTTGTCTGAGTATTTTTTGGGGAGATTGAGTGTGTGTGTGTGGGTGGGTGGGAGGTGTGTGACTCTGTGCATAGATGTGTGAGTGGTTGATTCACTGGGTGTATGGGTTCAAGAGTGCATGTGGAAACAGCTGTATGTGTGCATGAGTGTTTGTATGGGTGTGTTGGTGAGTGAATGGATGTCTCAGCGGTACATGTCCAAGTAACTACATATGTAAAAGCAGTGTATCTGAGAGTTGAAGTATATAAATGACTATACATGAGAGTCAGTGATTGTGAGACTGGCTGTATGGATGAGTGTGTACTTGTATCACTGATTATCTAAGAGATTAATTATGCATTAGTATCTGTAGGAATAAGTGAGGTGGTGTGTATATAATTGTATAGGTGAGTAAATGGGAGTGTGATTGATTCTTTGCATGACTGACTAGGTGTGTGAGTAACTGCATGGATGAGTGGCGGTGTGTGAGTGTCTGTATAGGTGTATGAGTGCATATGATAGTGTTGTCTTGATGAGTGACTGCATGTATGAGTGATTCTATGGGTGAATGAGTGGATGTGTGTGTAGACCTAGGAATCAGTGAGTGAGTATGTAGTAACTGGTATTGGTGTGTCAATGATTTAGAAAATGGTAGTGTGTATTTTACAGTGGGTGTATCAAAGGTTATATTAGAGTGTGAGGAGGGGCATCAGATTTTCATGTGGATGATGTCATCGGTGATGTCATTTGAGATGTCATCAGTGATGTCATCAGTGATGTCACTGACCATGTCATGAATGATGTAATATGTGACGTCATGAGCAGTGCATTGCGGGTGCACGAGTTATAGTTAGCTAAGCTAACTATAACGGTGGAATTTCTATGGTTTTGTAAGAGTGAAATGTCCAGCTAACTATAACGTCCCTGAAACCTATGGTTTTTCAGTGAATTTCTAAGGTTTTTTAAATGCTAATTTCTAACTATAACGTACCTGAAACCTATGGTTTTTTCAGTGAATTTCAATGTTTTTTTAAATGCTAATTTCTAACTATGACATCCCTATTAAGTCCCCTTGAATCCTGAAGGTCCCTGGTGACCAAGTAGCCCACCAGGTACATCCAGTAAGCGCCACAGAGCTGCTTTTCAGAGAGGTGTTCTGAGGCCACACCCCTTTTTACACCACGCTGCAAACGCGGCTTCTGGCGCACTGCTGCTCAGAGGATGAAGTCCACTTGTGTCTTGAGGTCCTCAGGACACAAGAGGACCTCATCGCCCCACCAGCAGTGCACCAGAAGCCACGTTAGCAGAGTGGTGTAAAAAGGGGCATGGCCTCAGAGCACCTCTCTGCAACGCAGCCCTGTGGCGTTTACAAGAGGTACCTGGTGGACTAGTTGGCCCCCAGGGACCCTCCGGATTGAAGGGGAATTAATCCCCCAACTTAAAACGCGCCACAGGGCGCGTTTGCACTGTGGTGCAGGGAGGGGGCAGGCCTGATGTGACAAGTGTGCAAACGCGCCCTGTGGTGCGTTTTAAGTTGGGGTATTAAGTCCCCTTGAATCCTGAGGGTCCCTGAGGGCCAACTAGCCCACCAGCTACCTCCAGTAAGCGCCACAGAGCTGCGTTGCAGAGTGGTGTAAAAAGGGGGCGTGGCCTTGGACCACCACTCTGCAACGCTGCTCCCTGGCGCTTACTGGAGGTACTTGGTGGGCTAGTTGGCCCCCAGGGACCCTTAGGATTGAAGGGGACTTAATCCTCTAACTTAAAACGCGCCAGAGGGCTCGTTTGCACACTTGTCAAATCAGGCCACGCCCCCTCCCTGCACCACTGTGCAAACGCGCCCCCTGGTGCGTTGTAAATTGGGGGATTAAATCCCCTTGAGTCCTGAGGGTCCCTGGGGTCCAACTAGCCCACCAGGTACCTCCAGTAAGCGCCACAGAGCTGCGTTGCAGAGAGGTGTAAAAAGGGGCGTGGCCTCGGACCACCTCTTTGCAAGGCAGCCCTGTGGCGCATACTGGAGGTACCTGGTGGACTAGTTGGCCCCCAGGGACCCCCAGTATTGAAGGGGAATTAATTCCCCAACTTAAAACGCGCCACAGAGCGCGTTTGCAGAGTGTTGCTGGGAGGGGGTGGGGCCTCCGGCACGATGCCGGTCTTTTTTTTTTTTTTTTTTTTAGAAGGGGGGCTGTGTGGCCCCCCTTCTTTTTCCGTTTTTTGGGCCCTGGGGACCCCATCCCCCAGGGCCTGACCCTTTTAAAAAAAAAATAATAATAATGTAAACGGGAAGGGGGCCGCGTGGGCCCCCCTCCCGTGGCCAATTTTGGCCCCGGGGACCCCATCCCCCGGGGCATGGCCACATAAATTAATTTTTTTAAGGAGGGGGGCTGATTGGCCCCCCTCCTGAGGCCTCTATTGGCCCCGGGGACCCCATCCCCCGGGGCCGGCCTTTATTTATTTTTTTTGGGGGGGGAGGGGGGTCGCCAATGCGTTTCGGGATATGTCCCTTCCTCATGACGAAAATAGCAGTTGAGACGTTTGGAATATGTAGCGACATGCTCACGCCGCAGGAGAAGCCCGCTGCATAGCAGCAGACCCTTGGAGCAAGGAAACGAGTCTCCAGTGAATGGGAGCTAGCCCGTATTTCAGACGTAAAGAGCAAGTCAGCAAAATGGTTCCCTGCATCCTAACCTACTTGAGGTAATGAATTGACTTAAGTGAAATGAGACATGCCACTATAGCTCGATGCCACGCTACTATAGCTTGATACAACTACAAGGACCAGCATGCCTGAATAGGCCACGCCCATTGTGGCGGGGACTGTATTTAATGAGCTTTGATGTTGACTGTCTCGACTGCTATTTTCGCCATGAGGAAGGGACATATCCCGAAACGCGTTTGCGATACTGCTGGAAGTGGGGTCCCAGTGTAACTGAATTGCTGTTTGGAATAAATTGAAGAAAAAAACCTACCTGTGTGGCTCTCCGTCTTTTGGGCAGTTTGCGTTTGGAATACATATATATATATATATATATATATATCATGGCGGTGGTGCGGGGCAGCAAATAAACTCACCTTTGCACCAGAAACCTTTGGGTCCGTGTTCGTCTTTTCCGGGGGAAACTGGACGTTGTTGAGACGAAGCCAATTATATATATATATATATATATATATATATATATATATATATATATATATATATATAAATCTTTATTGCTTGATTACTAAAAACCATTGTAATCAAAACATCTTCACTTCACACAATATTTAAAATCTATACCGCAAATATTATTTAAGAATTTACCAATACATTCATAATTATGCCATAAAACCAGACCAATTCACCATACATTGTGCATATTAAAAAAAAGGATATAAAATCAATCCGACATGGGCTAAATCATGCAGAAAAAAGTAATTCCATTGAAAGCACATATTAAAATGCATCAATAATTACTATAACAGGATATTGCACATATTGCGTTTTAAAGTGCCAACATGCAATAAATGTTTGGCAAACTCTGACTTAATCTTCAGCTAAACTTTCCCACCTCCTATGATTATGGTCCTTAAGGTGCAGCATTGATCCTTGGATCTTTGATTAATTGAAGCTCCAACCTCCTGTTGTGGAATCTTTTCATTATCAATACTGTGATGGCCTCTTGCAAAAGGTAAATGTTAAGGGATTTTGTGAGAAAGAGGAATGACTCAAAATAACAAAAGAAAACAGACTACAATAGTAATTTCCAGTCAACACGGAAACATTGAGAAATATTTTAGGTATCGTTCAGAAAAGAGCAACTCCATTGTAACTCAAATAGTGTTTTCAAATCTTGATGGCCTAATTAGTAAAGTGGAGCTGTTGTATTCTAAAATCAGAGATGTGTGCCCCCTGAATATCCAAACTACAATATAGATGGTACATAACATTGAAGACAGAATATCACAAATAAAATATTGACTGGTAAATAAGTCTAGATTTGCCACACCTAACTCCACATATATTTATCTACTCTGTACATACATCTTAAAGTTATGTAAATGTAGAGTTAGAAATAGTAAATTTATACTTCACTATATGCACTTACCTTTCAATATTTTGTCCCTCAATATTCTGTCCTCTATTTTCTTGTATCACAATATTGTTGGTGTTGATTTTCGGTAGTGCAACCATCAAAGAATTACCCTGTTTTAACAGCATCATACAACTACGGAGTCTGGCCATCCTCACAAGTTGTAGTTAGACGGCAACTAGTTGCAGTCAATAACTCTGATATGGAGCAGTCTCCTGCACTTAACAAGTTAAGAAATGTGAAATCTTTTGAGGGAGAATCATTACGCCTGGGTGGTAATTTGTATTTTTTCCAAACTTGGCTTGTAGTAATAGTAATTGTAGTCATTTTAAGTGGGTACTGCTATATGTTTGTGTGAAACAGTTGTGGAAGTTTTAATAGTCAGCTGTGATACCTAATTACATTTCCAATTACATTTTCTAGTTTCGTTGACAGTCAATGTTGTTCTACTTGCAACAGGTAATATGGCTCCTGGACAAATGGCTATAAATCTTCTTGGACTTCCCCATTTTGAAAAAGATCTTTATGGAGAACCGCCTGAAAAAATGACCTACACGGAGCAGGCTAACAAAAGGGAGCATTGTAAAAGGCTGACGTGGTCAGTATGCATTACTAGGCTTTTAACTCTTGTTTCTTTGTTTGCACAAAATACAGTTATGCCAGTAATGCATTGAAAGATTTTGTTTCTCCTGGGCGCCTTATAACATGATCCATTAAATTTTTTTAAATCACTTTCCTTTTTTCCTCCAATAAACATTTTTGTTAAAAATTGGAAGAAAGTCTTATTGAAACAACACTTTAAGGGAACTGTACAAGAATGCTCATGAAGCATTGTCTTTTGCTCTAGATAAGATTGTCTGTATTTCCATTGCAAAATGAACCCTAATTGCCAAATCCATTTCCACGTAATTTTAATTTCTCAAACGCTTAGGCTTAAATGTTGTGTCTATGACATTTACTTTTAAATGTGTTATTACTTCATGTTTCTCTTGCTTACAGTTATGTATGTAACATGTGCTATGGCTCACTTGTGGAAATTTGTGAATGCATGAAAATGTTAGGCAGTTATTTAGAATGTTGAAAGTTTGTGAGTTTAACTGTTTTTGCTGACGCAAAGCAGCAAAGGTTGCAACTCATGTCAGCAATATTCAGTGCAAACTCTCACAATGAAGGTGAATTCAATTTCTATTTTCATAATCATTCATAATAGGAAACTACTAACAATTCTGACCCAGATATACATACAATTCATGCAACGCAGGACAGCAAGTAAAGTTACTGCGTTATGTGAACAGAAAAAAGCTGAACAGCGCCATATCTATTAATGTGGTGCTGTTCTGCTCTCCTTCTGTGCTGGGGCAGTTTATGCTACCATGTGTCAACACAGACACCCATGCGCCATAGTGCAAGGATGTCTGTGTTGTACTAAGCAGAGCATCTGATAGAGACTTCTAGCTGCAGATTCCTTACCTTTGAATTTTCCCAAGCGTCAGACTAAATCCGGAAACGTTTGTGTGAGCAGTACCCCTGCACGGGTGGCTCAGTTTGGCTCCACGTGGCGTCATCAGCGTCGTTGGCGTTGGAAGTGAAGTCGCGGTTACCTATATAGGCACCACCCAGGCTCACAGACGTCAGTTCTTTTCTTTACATGCCAGTTAGCGATGATCCGGAGAAGAGCTACCCCTGTCTCTTTTTGACAGACTATTCCGATGTTTTGTCAAAGATTTTTTCCTGTGTGCCAAGGGAATATCTCTAGAAAGCTAGGGGTTAAGCTGTGTTGCACCTGTCACCACGCCATGTCAGTAATCGACCCCCACCTGGTGTGCTTCTGGTGTCTCCAGCATGACCACCACTTGAAGTTGTGCTTGGACTGCCGGGCCATGGCACCAAAGGCTTTGAGGGGGCGGTCACTAAAGCTGATTGTAGTCCGGCAGTCGATGCTTCTAGCGTGACTCCTATGAGGTCTCGGTTCCGATTGAGGAGAAGAAGGTCATGGGACCGCACCAGGAGCCCAAAGTCCTCTTCATAGCGCTCTAATTCCTTGGGACACTCAGAGAAGAGGCACAAGAAGAAGAAGTCTAAACGGACTTCAACTTCACCTCGTCTGTTGGAGAGACGAGTGGGGAACACTGCTGATCCAGATACGGTTCCCCGGATCCGTTGCCAAGTCCGACTCCGTGCCGCGCCCTGTTTCCGGGAGCTGGAGCGATCCCAGCTCAAATAAGAGTTTTACGGGGCCATGCCCCGCGTATTTGAGCAGGCCGACCACTCCTGTGTGCCTTCGGGCCCGCAGTGTCGGAAAAGGCCCCATCAGGTTCCGCACTGACGGCTCTGGTCATGGCTCTGGTGGGGTCTCATGGATCCGGATCCGGATCAGTGCAGGTCATTCCAATGCGACCTTCTCCGTCGATGCTCCTGGTGCTGCCAGCGCTCGTTGCCCCATTCTTATTCCCGACGAGTCGGAATGGCATCCATCAATGCCGATTATGTAGCCAAGAGACTCTAGAGGCTCTGGGCCATTTCCTGAACATTTTGAGGAGGTTGCAGGCATGGGGGAAGAGTGGGAGTGATCACTGGACCCTTTAGAACTCCAGTTACACACCCCTTGTGAGGAATTAGCCTCCCTTTTCAATCTTTCCCTCCCCCTTTGCGGACATCTCAAGAACAGCTGGCGGAGGATCATCTTATATTGCTCCGAGAGGAAGTTACAGCTCTGCTGGCCAAGGGGGCTAAAGAAAGGGTTCCGATATTAGAAGTAGGCAGTGGTTGTTATTCCTGATACTTTCTGATACCCAAAAAGAACAAAGGTCTTTGTCCTATTCTAGACCCCGAACCGTCAATCTCTTCCTCAGAAAGGAGATATTCAAGATGCTCACTTTGGCTCAGGTCTTGTTTGCCCTAGACCAAGCAGACTGGTAGTGTTGGATTTGCAGGATGCGTATTTTCACGTCCCCATCCTGCCTGCCCACAGGTGTTACCTGTGGTTCAAGGTAGGCCACGAGCACTTTCAGTTCACCGTACTTCCTTTTGGCCTTACAAGCGCCCCTCGGGTGTTCACCAAGGTGATGCCGGTGGTCACAGCTCATCTGCGCCGTTTAGGGGTTTCAGTCTTTCCCTACCTCGACGACAGGCTGTTGAAGGCATCCTCACTCCAGACTGTCGTTTCCCACCTCCAGACTACGACGGACCTCCCGCATTTGCTGGGGTTCACTATAAATGTGCCGAAGTCCTACCTAACTCCTTCTCAGATGCTCCCTTTAATCGGAGGTGTTTTTGTCAGGATTGCCAGTCCCGCTGCATCACATACGTGGGCACCGGCAGAGAATTATAAAGCTCCTCTGATCCCGTATAGGAATGCTTTGCGTTCCAGCTTTGGGATCGGCTAATGCTATTCCGGTTCACTTCCGGTGCTTCCGGTTCACGTCCCTTCAGCGTCTTCTGGTCCTTCGTCGGGTTGCCGGTGTTCTTGCTCCTCTCCTTGTTGCCCCTCCTACTCGGGACGTCCTGGTGTCTCCCTTAATCTCCCGGCGGCTTTCTGGATGTTTTGTTCATCGGCTCCCGCGTCGCTGCAGTGTAGACAAGTCCTCAGCTCCCGCGTCGTTGCAGTTTAGACGAATCTCCAGTTCCACTACAATTAAACACAAAAGAGAAGGCAACAAGAAAACAGCAATTACTCACTACTTTACGGTAACAGCGCTGTTTGCGCTTAACATGCTAATAATGTTATGTAAACTTCAATACTTATCTGATGGGGACTCCATCAGGATTTGGTTTTATCTGTCTTTTTCTTCATTTATTTCTTATTAGGATTATTCCTGAAAGTTTAAAAGGAATTCCTGTTAGTTCTACCTGATGTTAAGGTGGAATGTTAGTATAGCTCTATATCTCATTCACATGTACACTACTTTAGATAGATATTAGGGTATTAGTTCTTGAGTAAGGAGTCCTGTCATTGTGGGTCATTACTATTAGTCCATAGGTGGGTTTCAGTGTGCTCTCCTTTTATTTTTTCTTTCATTACTTTACTGCATTCCTTATTTACGTCCTTCCTTTCACTTTCTACAGACAAAGAATTACACCCCACTTGAACAACCTGTCAGTATTAAGTGGAAAAAGTGAACTATTCACATACCTTAGAGTCACACATATTTTCCTTTATTACCTTTTTAGATTCAGCATATTCTTTACATACTTACACTTTCTGTCTTTGTTTGACAGAGATTTCTTCTGGCTGTCTGGTCCTGTCCTACAGTGGGGAACGTCGTGGGACACTTTCTTCCTTCCCTGTTTTCCCTTTTTCCCCTGGTTTACTGTTGTTACTTTGACTCAGTTGGGTACGATATGTGACCAGGGGAGGTTGGGACCTTTCGTCTTTGCATGGCGTTCCTGCGGAAACGTGAGTAGGAACTTGACAGAACGCGAAGCCCACGCTCTATCTTCCGTCCAAACGCCATGGAAATGAGTCAAGTGACACTTACAGATTTAGCCCATATGCTTGGTAATCTTCAGAAAGAAACCCAAGCTTTGGCTTCATGAGTAGATTCAATCCAGCGGGGTATGAGACCTGAGTCTAGCGTAGGGAACATGGCAGGAGGTGCAGGGGTTCAGTTTCCACTTCCATCCCAGTCTGCCAGCCCAAGGGTCCCTGTCATACAAGTGACTACACCTCTGTCTATTCCTTTGGCCCCTCCAGAGAGGTTCATGGGGGATCCTGCTAAATTTGCTACCTTTATCAGCCAGTGCCAACTCCATTTTATGTGTAAGGCTTCCTGTTTTCCTAACGATCAAGCTAAAGTGGCATTCGTAATTTCCTACTTAGGAGGAACAACAGCAAACTGGTCTATACCTCTCATAGAAAGGAATGACCCATTATTGCATAATTACACAGCCTTTAAGGAAGAGTTAAGAAAACTGTTTGATAGGCACTCTTTCATGCAGTCAGTAGATACAGAACTACTAAATTTGAAACAGGGAACAAAGGATTTAATGACTTACATTTCCACATTCAACAAATTGGTAGCTGAAGCCGAATGGCCAGAGGAAAACTTAGTGCTTTGTTCTATAGGGGGTTGAAAGATCAATTAGCACAAGTGGTTGATCCCCCAAGTCATGTAATGCCCTTATGGATTTGGTAGTAAAATTAGATCACAGAACTAACGAAAGGAAAAGAGAGAAGGGGCGTTCAGAAGGGCGTGCTATAATCTACAAAGAGAGAAAACACGACTCGGAGAAAGCAGTAGAGGAACAAGAACCTATGCAGATAGGAAGCATACGGGGTCCCCTTAGTGAAGAGGAAAGACAGAGAAGGCGTGATAAGAAATTATGTTTGTACTGTGGAAAACAGGGTCATTTTCTTAGAGAATGCCCTGTGAAACCAAAGACAAGAAACAGGGCCAGATGTACGACCCTTTCATTTAGCCCCTCGCAATTTGCGACACATTGCGAGTCGCAAATTGCGAGGCGCTAAATGAAATGTACAACAGTGTGTTTACACTGTTTTGCGATTCCCAATGGGGCCGCAAATTGCGCGGCTCATTAATATTAATGAGCCTCTCACAATCTGCGAGCCCATTGTGAATGCCAGCCCTCCCAGGGATGGTGGCCTGCTGGGCTCAGCAGACCACCATGTGTGGGACTGCTTTTTAATAAAGCAGCTTTTTAAAATAAAATGCAGCCCATTTTCCTTAAAGGAAAATGGGATGCATTTAAAAAAAATAAAATGAAACGTTTTCGTTTCATTTTTTAAGGGCAGGCAGTGGTCCCTGGGACCACTGCCTGCCCTTAAAAAAGTATTTTGCATGCATTTGCAAAGGGGAAGGTGTCCCCTGGGGACCCCTTCCCCTTTGCAAGTGCATTACCACCTACTTGAAGTAGGTGGTAAGTGCGAGTGTTTTGCGACCGCAATTGTGGTCGCAAAACATTAGTACATTGTTTTGAGACTCGCAATTTGGAAGGGAACGCCCCTTCCAAATAGCGAGTCGCAAAACATATTTAGCGAGTCGCAAAACAATTGCGACTCGCTAAATGGGCTATGTACATGGCACAATATATTTTTGCTTGCGCAAACGGGTTCGCAAACCCGTTTGCGCATGCAAAAACGGGTCGTACATCTGGCCCACAATCCGGAAAATGAACAAGCTGGAAGTCTGAAGAGACAAAGATTTCGGGTGGGTCGGGGTTAATTGTCTCACAACATTCTGTTCAGAAAGGCACTGTCTCTTCTTCCTCTCATCATTTTTTCCTTTCATCCCGGCTGGAATGGGGACAACAGACTATGGCAGTTCAAATAATGGTAGATTCAGGTGCCACAGGCAATTTTATGGATCTGTGCTGGGCTAAAAGTAAGAACATTCCTTTTGTCACCAAGACCTCTTGGGAGGAAGTTAAAATCATAGATGGCAGTAACCTTAAGTCAAGCCCTGTTACACACGCTACCATAGAATTAACGCTGGTTATGCAAGAAACACATCATGAGACTATCTCTTTCGATCTCATTCAGTCTCCCACGTTTCCTGCTATACTAGGCCTTCCGTGGCTATGCCACCACAACCCTCTTATTAATTGGAAAGAGTTTTCATTAACCTTTAGTTCTGATAACTGTAAAAACCACTGTAATAATGAACAGAATAATCAGGGGGAGGTAGCGGTGATCACAAACCCAGAAACCCCAGAATTACCCTCTTGTTATCAAGATCTGAAGAAGGTATTTGACAAGGAAAAGGCCACAACTCTTCCACCCCATAGATCCTATGACTGTAGGATCGATTTAGTGCTGGAGCCCGCATACCCTGTAGCAGAATCTAAGCATTAACAGAAAAAGAGAATTTATACCTACGTGGCTATTTGGATGAGATACTTAGGTTTGGTTTTATTCGACCTTCCCGATCACCCGCCTCCTCACCCCTCTTTTTCATACCAAAACGGGAGGGAGGTCTTAGGTGTTGTATCGATTACAGAGCCCTCAATGATGTAACAATAAAGTCCGGTACCCTTTGCCACTGATATCCTCCCTCCTTGACCAAAAAAAGAATGTTAACATTTTCACTAAGTTGAATTTACGTGGAGCTTACCATCTAGTAAGAATCAAGGAGGGGGATGAGTGGAAGACAGCCTTTTGTACCAAGTTTGGCCTCTACGAATATCTAGTAATGCCATTCGGTTTGTGTAAGGCCCCATCTGCCTTTCAGTTTTTTATAAATGAGGTACTCAAGGACATGTTGGACTTTTATGTTATAGCATATATAGATAAAATCCTGATCTATTCTACATCAGTTAAGGAGCGTGAAGTACATGTTAGGAGTGTACTCGAGCAATTATGGGACAACCATCTGTACTGTAAATTAGACAAATGCCAATCCCATACCTCTCAAGTGTGTTTTCTCGGGTTACTTTATCTCCCCATAGAATTAGTATGGACCCCCAGAAAGTGGATGCCATAACACATTGGAAATCTCCAAAGAATGTAAGAGAGATACAGAGTTTTCTTGGTTTTGCCAACTTCTATAGAGTCTTTATTGAAAACTTCTCTGACTTAGCTTCCCCTATTACCAAACTACTGAAAAAGGGAGCTACATTTCTATGGACCCCAGCAGCCGAAGAGGCTTTTCGCAAGATGAAAGAAGCCTTTACTCAAGCAGCTATATTGAGATATCCGGATCCCTCTCGCCCCTTTGTGGTTGAGGCAGATGCCTCCCAAATGGCAGTAGGTGGAGTTCTTTCTCAAACAGACTCAAGTACGGGGTCTCTTCACCTAGTCGCATACTATTCACATAAATTGACTCCTGCTGAGCAAACTTACGCTGTGGGGGACAAAGAACTGTTAGCCATTAAAAAGGTTTTTGAAGAGTGGCAGCAATAACTAATAGGAGCTAATCACAGGGTAACGGTACTCACTGACCACTGAAAATTACAGTTCCTGAAATCAGCTAGAGCCTTGTCAATGAGACAACTGTGCTGGACACAGTTCTTTAGTGACTACAGTTTCATTATTCAATTCCAGACAGGGAAGAAGGACGGGAAAGCAGACGCCCTGTCTCGTTTAGGTTATGAACTTGAGGAATCTTAGTGTGATCCACCCCCTATAATAGCTAGGGAACGTATAATAGGTGCTGTTTGCTCTGAAGAGGAGTTCCCAAAGGCAATTGAGGAGGCTCAAGGGTCTGCAGAAATAGAGAAGTTAGTTCAAACTCACAATGTCACTAAGATCCAAAACTTGTTGTACATTCAAGGGGGATTGGTGATACCTACACGTAGGCTACAACAACAAGCTTTAGAGTGGTGTCATACTCATCCCCTCTCTGGACATCCCAGGTAAAAAAAAACGATAGAGCTACTTAAACGACAATTCTGGTGGCCCAATATGGCAAACGATGCCAAACAGTTCATTCAAACTTTCCATGTGTGTGCTCAAGGGAAAGCTTCACATCAGGCTTCTGTGGGATTACTGAATCCATTACCCATTCCACCTAGCCCATGGCATACGGTTTCTATGGATTTCATTGTTAACTTGCCAAAAACCTCACAAGGTAACACTAGTCTCCTTATTGTTGTGGATTTATTAACCAACATGGCCCATTTTATTCCGTTGAAGGCAATCCCTATGTCCAAACTATTGGCTTCCTTGTTTGTGCAACATATAGTAGGCATTCATGGCCTTCCCTCTGTTATGGTGTCAGACGGGGGTTCTCAATTTATTTCTAACTTTTGGAAAGGGATGGGTGCCTTACTACAGATTGACGTCAGCTTTTCCTCTGGCCATCATCCTCAGACGGATGGTCAGAACGAAAGAGTAAATCAATGTTTGGAAAAATACTTAAGATGTCAGCTTCTACATTCCACAGCAGATTCGGACACATTCATATGGGTAGCTGAATTTTCTTATAATAACAGTTGTCACTCTTCTACTAATTACTCTCCTTTCTGTTGCAACTATGGTTTTCACCCCAGGTCCATACTATCAACCCTCCCTCTCATCCTGCTCCTGCTCCTCCTGACTTTGTGAAAAATTTGCATGACATACAGAAGATAGCTACAGAGATCCTAGAAACAGCTAAGTCTGTATATAAAGAAAAAGCGGATCTCCATCGACGTGCGGAACCTGCTTATGCCATAGGAGACAAAGTATGGTTATCTACCAGAAACCTTGCCTTGAGGGGATCCTGTAAATTCAAACCTCAGTTTATTGGCCCTTACAAGATATGTAAGATTATCAATCCTGTTGCCATGAAGCTAGACCTCCCTGCTACACTGAAAATACACTCGGTTTTCCACGTCTCCTTACTGAAGCCTGTATAGGCTGGCACACGCATACCTACTTCACCAGCTCCAGTGATCATTGATAACGAACCTGAATATGAGGTCGAGGCTATCATTGATTCAAGGAGGGTGAGACGCAGGTTACAATATCTCATACACTGGAAAGGCTATGTTTTTGAGGATCGCACTTGGGAACCAGCAAGTCATGGCATCGTCCCTCGCTTGTTACGTCTATTTCATAGATGTTATCCTGAGAAACCTAAGCCGGTAGGTGGGCCATAGGGAGTGTACTGCCGGGATTGTGGGTTCCACTGCATCACATACGCGGGCACCGGCAGAGAAGTATAAAGCTCCTCTGATCCCGTATTGGGACGCTTCGCATTCCAGCTTTGGGATCGGCTAATGCTCTTCCGGTTCACTTACCTGTGCTTCTGGTTTATGTTCCTCCAGCATCTTCTGGTCCTTCATCGGGTTGCCGGCGTTCTTGTTCCTCTCATTGTCGCGCCTCCTACTCGTGACGTCCTGGTGTCTACCCTAATATCCCGGCGGCTTTCTGGATATTTTGTTCATCGGCTCCCGTGTCACTGCAGTGCAGACAAGTCCTCGGCTCCCGTGTCGCAGCAGTTTAGACGAATCCCCAGTTCCACTACAGTAAAACACAAAACAAAAGAGAAGGCAACAAGAAAACAGCAATTACTCACTACTTTACGGTAACAGCGCTGTTTGCGCTGAACATGCAAATAATGTTATGTAAACTTTAATACTTATCTCATCGGGACCCTTGTCCATGGAGATTTGGTTTTTCCTTTCATTTTCTTCATTTATTTCTAATTAGGATTATTCCTGAGAGTGAAAAGGAATTCCTGTTAGTTCTACCTGACGTTAAGGTGGAATGTTAGTATAGCTCTATATCTCATTCACATGTACATACTTTAGATAGATGGTGTAGCATCTTAACTGGTCACAGAATGAAACTGCCCAGATTGGCCCCCACTTGAAATGTATCTATTTGAATGCTAGATCCGTACCAAAACATTCGACTGAAATCTGGGATTTGTTAGCAGAAATAAAGCCCGATTTGGCTTTTATCACGGAGACCTGGTTGGATGCTAACAACTCTCCAGACATCGCCATTGCCCTGCCAACTGGCTATAAACTACTGAAACAGGATAGAATAGGCAGGAAAAGAGGCGGTATAGCCATACTTTTCAAGGACTGTTTTGCGTGTCTCCCCGAAACAGTGGTTCAGTTGGGGAAGCATAAAATCCTTGCTTTTCAAATACTAAATGGTACTCATAACATACTTGGGGGTGCAATTATCTACAACCCACCCGGATACAAACCAGACTTTAGCGCACAGCTCCTCACTCAGTTATTCCCCTTATGTCTGAAACACAAGAACTATTTATTAATAGGAGATTTTAATGTTCACTTTGAGGATGTTAATGACCACGTGGCTAAACATCTTGATAGCGACATGAAGATCTTCCAATTAAAACAGTGGATTGGGGAACCCACACATATTGCCGGGCACACCCTGGACCTTGTGTTTTCTAATATAGAACCTACCAACATATCAGAAATAAGACCCCTATCGTGGACAGACCATTTCCTGATCCTATTCACTCTTAGCCTCCCGGCGAAGTTAATCCACCCCCAAATATCAGCAGCAGTGGCAAAAAGAGCCTGAAGGCTCGTAACCCCTGACACGTTTAAGCACCATTTTTCTTTGAAAGATCATGATGCTTTGACGTCATTACCTTTACACATTAGCATAGAAAAATTCCTTGCAGAAATTTCTAACACCTTCGATCTCTGTGCCCCTAACTTAGGGAACAAATCCCAAGGTAGAACAAAATCGGAAAAATGGTATTCTATCGATCTCAAAATTCTGAAAAGAAAGTGTAAAACTCTTGAGCACATGTGTCGACTATCCAAACTAGACATGGATAGACAGTTATACAAGGCAGAGATGAGACACTATAACACTGCCATTAAAAATGCCAAAAAGATCTATTTTGCAAAACGCGTGAATGACAATAGTAGTTCACCGAAAGAACTCTACAAAATAGTTAAAGAGTTCTGTAACCCTACCAGCTTGTCCCAAGCCCTGGCACCCTCCCTTGAGGGATGCGAGGCCATCAGCAAATTGTTTGCCGATAAAATTGCGGAAATTTATTCTTCATTTAAGGAGCAGCATTTGCCGGACAACCTAGATTGGGGAACTTTAAACCCAAGTCCATCTCAGAAATTTCGACCCCTTTACAGAGAAGGAGGTGGAAAAAGCAATGGATGAAGTCAAATCAGGGTCCCCATTAGACCCGTGCCCCCACTTTGTCTTTTCCCGGATTGCTCCAACCATATGCCCTTATGTCACACAAATACTCAACCAATCTCTACACACCGCAGTATTTCCAGAGATTTGGAAAAAAGCCACAGTAGTTCCCCTGCTAAAACAAAGTGGGTACCGATGTCCAAAACCCGGCAAACTATCGACCCATATCTCAGCTTCCATGCCTATCCAAAGTGATGGAGAAGCTGGTAAACAAGCAACTAATCATCTACCTCGAGTCTAATGAACTCCTGGACATCACCCAAACCGGCTTTCGAGCTAATAATATCACCGAGACAACTCTTCTGGCAGTACTAGACAACATAGGGTGTGTGGTCGACCAGGATAGAGCCGCCGCCCTGATCCTGCTGGACTTGTCGTTGGCTTTCGATACCATCCCACACAACCGCCTGCTGAAAACCCTGAATGAGAAAGGTGTACATTCTAAAGCCCTTCAGTGGCTCCGCTCCTTTCTAAACAACCGAACACAAACCATATAGTTAGGCGCCTTTTCCTCAACCCCAGTACCAATCAAATATGGCATACCACAGGGAGCTTCCTTGAGCCCCACTCTCATTAATTTTTACGTGTCCTCACTAGCTAAAATCAGCAAAAAATGGGGCATCAGTATCTGCTCTTATGCAGACGACACTCAACTGATGATCGCTCTTGATGGACACGATGACACAAGGATCAGACTCACTAGCTGTCTTTCAGAAATGGCAGCCTGGATGTCTGACCACTGTCTGAAGTTAAATACAGACAAGTCGGAGATTCTTCTTTTTGGCGGAGCACATTTAGTCTGGAATACAACCTGGTGGCCCTCCTCATTGGGCAATGCCCCCGCCCCCAAACAAGTTGCAAAAAATCTGGGCATTCTTGTTGACAGTGCACTTACTATGCAGGATCATGTACGTGCACTCTGCGGGAAGAGCTTTGCGACACTTAAGTTGTTAAAAAGACTATTCCAATGGATCCCTATAGAGTGTAGGAGAACTCTTGTCCAAGCCCTACTTATAAGTAGGATGGATTATGGGAATGCTCTTTTTGTTGGCATGGCGGACTATCTTTTCTCTCGACTACAGCTGGTCCAGAATGCGGCTGCCAAATTGGTATGCAACAAGAGTAAGTACAGCTCAGCCTCTGAGTGTATGAGGACACTCCACTGGCTCCCAGTCAGACAAAGGGCCAAATTTAAGCTGTTGAGTCATGCATATAAGGTCTTACATCATCTTGGACCCAGAATTCTCCAAGACAGAGTCGAATTCTACGCACCCACTCGAAACCTGAGGTCACGCCATCAGGTGCGGGCAGTAACCAAACGTATCAGGAAGTCCGGAGTGGGGGGTCGTTCGTTCTCTCATCTTGCTGCAACACTCTGGAACGAACTTCCTCTTGAACTTCGACTCACGTACAACTACACGGCGTTTAGGAAAAAACTAAAAATGCATCTTTTTCCCAAGGACTAAAATCTAAAAACGCATCTTCTTCCCAAGGACTGACTCATCACCTGGGAACCCTTCCCTGGAACCCTCTCATTTAGGATGTGCTCTCCTTAGCGCCGTGATATCCTTACGGATGAATGTTGCGCTTTATAAATAAATAAATAGATATTAGGGTATTAGTTCTTGAGTAAGGAGTCCTGTCATCGTGGGTCATTACTATTAGTCCATAGGTGGGTTTCAGTGTGCTCTCCTTTTATTTTTTCTTTCATTACTTTACTGCACTCCTTATTTACGCCCTTCCTTTCAATTTCTGTAGACAAAGAATTACACCCCACTCGAACAATCTGTCAGTATTAAGTGGAAGTAGGGAACTCAGGTAGAGTCACACATATTTTCCTTTATTACCTTTTTAGATTCAGCATATTCTTTACATACATACACTTTCTGTCTTTGTTTGTCAGAGATTTCTTCTGGCTGTCTGGTCCTGTCCTAGAGTGGGGAACGTCGTGGGACACTTCCTTCCCTGTTTTCCCTTCTTCCCCTGGTTTACTGATGTTGCTTTGACTCAGTTGGGTACGATACGTGACCAGGGGAGGTTGGGACCTCTCGTCTTTGCATGGCGTTCCTGCGGAAACGTAAGTAGGAACTTCACAGTTCTGGACACAGTGCAGTTTCGGGCTAATCCTCCTGAGAAGCGAGTCCAGGATATTCAGGTAATGACACTGATGTTTCAGCTTCTATCCTGGATTTCGGTGAGAATGGCTCTGAGGCTGCTGGGCCTCATGGCCACCTGTATCCTGTTGGTAAATCATGCCAGATGGCATATGCAGGCTCTGCAGTGGGACCTGAAGTTCCAGTGGGCACAGCATCAGGGGAATCTCTTCGATGTGGTCCAGAACTCGAAGGGAACTGAGAAGGACCTGCAGTGGTGGCTAACGGACTGCTATTGGGTCAGAGGCAGACCCCTCTGCCTTCTTCAACCAGATCTCACAGTAGTGGCAGATGCATCACTCCTGGGATGTAGAGGCCATCTAGGAGAGGTGGAGATTAGAGGACTCTGGTCTCCGGCGGAATCAAGGCTCCACATCAACTTGTTGGAGCTCCGGGTGATCTGGCTAGCATTGAAAGCATTTCTTCCCTCTGTCAAGGGGAAGTTAGTGTAGGTGTTCACCTACTACACCACCCCCAAGTGGTACTGCAACAAGCAGGGCGGGGTGGAGTTGTGGACCCTTTGTCAAGAGGCCCTGCGTCTCTGGACATAGCTTGGACATCAGGGCATAACGCTGGTGGTTCAACACTTGGCAGGCTCTCTAACGCCAGGGCAGATGAACTCAGCCATCGATGCCTAGTGGATCACGAATGGCGTCTCTGTTTGAAGGTTGCGTAAGGACTCTTTTAGCAGTGGGGAGAGCCTTGGTTAGATCTGTTCACCTCCGAAGAGAACGCGCAATGTCAGCAGTATTGCGTGTTGGAGTTTCCAAAGCAGCTTTGCTCGGCGATGCTTTTCGTCACCAGTTGAGCTCAGGCCTTCTGTACACCTTTCTGCCTATACCACTCCTGCCCAGAGTTCTCAGGAAGATCAGGAACGATCGGGCCCAAGTCATTCTTTTGGCTCCGGATTGGGCATGGAGAGTTTGGTATCCTGAGCTTCTGAAAATGAGCACCGATCCTATAATCAGGTTGCCCCGAGAGTGAATCTTCTGTCGTAGCAGCAGAAGAGGGTCCTCACCTGAACCGGTCAACTCTCCACCTCCCCTTGCTTGGAGATTGGGTGGCAACAGTTGATAGCTTTTGACCTTCCTCCCGAAGTTTGTAAAGTTATTCTGGTGGCCAGGCGGCCCTCTACCAAAATTGTGTACGCTTGCCGTTGGCAAAGGTTTGTAAAATATTGTACAGAAAAGTCTATTGATCTTCTTTCTGCCTCTCTTTCTGATATTCTTCTCTTTATTCTTTCCCTTGCCCAGCAGGTCTCTGCTCAGGGCACTCTCAAAGGTTATGTGTCTGCTCTGTCCGTTTTCCTGCGGCTGCCTGACCAACCCTCTTTATTTAAGTCCCCTATTGTACATAGGTTTCTGAAGGGGCTTGTACATATGCTTGCCCCTTCACCCTTTATCATGCTTCAGTGGGATCTGAATCTGGTTCTCACTTACCTCATGTGTGCTCCCTTTAAGCCAACACATAATTGTCCCCTCTGGCTGCCTACCATCAAGACAGCCATTCTAGTGGCAATATCATCTGCCCGGAGGGTGAGTGAGCTGCAGGCTTTATCGTCCAGGTCTCCCTATCTTATGATATTCCCAGACAAGATGGTGCTTGGCACTCGGGCCTCTGTCTTACCTAGAGTGGTGACCACATTCCATTTGGGTCAATCGGTCACACTGCCCACCTTTTATGCTCCTCCATAACCCTCTAAAGAAAAGGAGCAACTCAACCGTCTGGACCCAAACGAGCGCTGTCGTTCTACCTTGACCACACAAAAGAGTTCTGAGTAGACGACCAACTCTTCGTGGGCTATGTAGGAGTTAAAAAAGGTTGGGCAGTATAGAAACAGTCCATTTCACATGTGGTTGTTCTCTGTATAAAGATCTGCTACGCCCTGGCTAGAAACCAGCCTCCTGAGAGCTGAAGGGTGCATTCCACCAGGGGGAAAGCTGCGACCACGGCTTTAGCTCGTGGGATTCCAGTCTTGGACATCTGCCAGGCGGCAACATGGGTGTCCCTACACACGTTTGCTAAACACTACTGCCTGGACAGTCAGGGCTGCAGGATGGGCATTTCGCTTGTTCGGTCCTGCAGCACTTTTTAGTTTAGTAATTTGTCCGCAGCCCACCGCTAGGATGGTATTGCTTGGGTATCTATTCAAAGGTAAGGAATCTGCAGCTAGAGGTCTCTATCAGATGAACAAGTTACTTACCTTCAGTAACGCATTATCTGGTAGAGAAAATTTCTAGCTGCAGATTCCTTACAGACCCAACCATGCCTCCCCGCTCTGCTGACACATTATTAGGGCTAGGGTTGCTCCCCTTTTAAGGGCCCTAGTTTGGACATGCATTTGTCAGTTTAGTTGATGGCTCTTTGCTCCTGACGTGGAGAGTCATGAAAAGAAACTAACATCCACACACCTGGGTGGCGCCTATATAGGTGACAGGAACGTCACTTCCGGCGTCAGCCAAAGCCACGCGGAGCAGAACGGAGCCACCCTAATGTGCGCAGGGGTACTGCTCACGCAAAACTTTCAGGCTGCAGTCTGACGCCTGGGAAATCAAAAGGTAAGGAATCTGCAGTAAGAGATTCTCTCTACCAGATAATGTGTTACCGAAAGTAAGTAACTTGTTTTCTGTGCAGAAATGTATGCTGTGGAATGCAGTACACATAAAAAGAGGGGAAAAACAATGAGAAATTCAAAATGTTCTCCTCTTTATGCCTGCCTCTGGGATGAGCAGGATTAGGGTGGAAATCCTTTTCTACAATCCTTTGCCAACACCCATGGAATGATCTTTGACACAAAGTAACACAAGGCAGTGCACTACGCAGCTTTGTGTTAATTTTGGTTACAATCCAGTGCAAATCATTATTTGCATTCCATTCTACATCCCAACATCAGACTTTGTGTCCAGTTTGTGTTAAAAAAAGTAACGCAAACTCAATGAAAAATCTTTGTAAATCTGAGCCTCAAGCTAAACCAAAAATAGTTTATACAAAATAGAAAGTAAATCTAATCATAAGATAGGCATTTTTATTGAATAACAGAAGTCAACTATCTAGTGTGGAAAACCACAACTAACAGTTGGAAATGACATATTCAAGAAGAAGAAAACTTATAACGCCAACATTTTGGATGCACCAGTATTATAAGCGATTTTGTTTTGTTTGTAACAGACCACAGCCATGTCTTTGACATGGTCTTTTAAGGCAAGCCATTTCCAAGGACTGGACAAGCACCAGACAACAATCTAGCCCTTCAGTGGAAATAACCTGAATTCTAGGAAAGAAAATCTCTAGACAATTGAAAGCATTCTAGTGGTTGCATGTGGAGGCAAGGCAGCTTGCAGCGGTGTGGCAGGAAGTTGGAGACAAAATGGATAATGACCAGAATCATCCAAGTAAGGAACAAACTGAAGAGCATTCAGGAAGAGTTACGACACACTGAATGCCAAAGCTCAGCTCATTTTATAATCACAGGAAACTGTGACCTAGGACAAAAGGTTTAAGAGTACACCAAGTGTGCCACTATCATTTAAGGCAGTATAAGATAAGGAAAATAATTTTCCTCATAGAACATTTCCAAAATTGGTTCAGGAACTGGACTAGTGGAGTAAGGAAAAAAGGAAGCCAAAATGGCAGAATGAGGGACAAAATGTGTAGCTCAGCCCCCAGAGATGTGAGCACTCAGGAAGAACATAGTAAGCAGCACCAACAGCCAAACCACATCCACTGCCAAGGAAAGCAGTTGTGTTCTCCAGCATGCCGTCAAAGGCAGTAAATCAGGTGTTGTCACAGGGAACAAAGGAGGATGTGCCATGTAGAACAAAATAAGCAGTGTCACCTTGAAGAGAGACTGTGTTAGGTTTAAGTGAGGCCATGCTTTTTAGGGGCATTGTAGGCACCACTCATTACAGGGCCAGGAAGATCATGGGGAAACCTTAGGTGTCACCATATATGCCCTGAGGAAACAAGCAGACACTGCTGAGCAGGTCTCTGGAGCAGCGGCTGGCTATGCCCATGGTTGGCAGGGTCCACAGTGGAGGAATACAGGAGCTGCTGTGGACTCTGCCCAAGGGCATTAGGCACTGCTGCAGCCTTGTGGAGCTGTGTAGTGATTGAATGACCCAGACTCACTTCTTCTTCAAACTCTTCTGTACCATGGATTGTTTATTCACTGTTCCTTATCATGGAAGTGTATGAGGGACATTTATTTAGCTCAGAACTTCAACAATGTCCTGTTAATTTGTTCTTGATCTTTGCGCATGGTTTACTTTCTCACAATGCTTGTTCTTTCCCTTCTAGAAGGAATCTTCACCCAAGTGGTACATATAGACAAAATAGTAAAGATTGTGAAGATCAAATAGAACTGTAAATAAGAAAAGTGTTTCCAATTTAACAGTGATCATATTTAATCTATTTAAAATATCACCTGTATAGTGGTACTCTTTCTTAGGAAGATATTTTGCTATCATTCTTCTTTTTCATTCCCTCCTTTGTAATTCCTCATCCCTAAATCTTACTGATTTCATACTTTTGATTCATACAGTCTTGTCGAATATCTCAAGCTCTCTCTGGACTCCATTCACATCTGACTGACCACAGTCATTCACTTCCTTTTGTTTATCCACTATATCACAATAATTGGAATCATCCCAACATTAGAGAGGTGGGCAAGCCAACAAATTAACAGGAAGAGCCGAGCCAAGGGCCTGGCTTGGCTGTTAGAGCCCATGCATGAGCCGAGCCCTGAAAATGTCTGCTTTGTAAATCCTACAATAGAGATTGTGTAAAATATCAGTGTCTCTTCAAAATTCCAAAAAGTGTATTTCTTTAATATGTGGAAGCTTTGATATTAATACGTCACGTTATAGATTGAGAAGTACTTATTAAAAGCGATAGGGTCTGATTCACAAAGGTGATAGGGCCGGATTCACAAAGGTAAATGTGCCCTTTTGTGATAGGACAGACCTATCTTGTTATCGCTGAGTTTTCTTCCTTGACAGCGGAGTCCCTGCAGTCGTAAACTTACTATTAACTCGTAGTTTGTGAATACAAAAAAATAGTAAACTTACACAACTTAAGTTTATCTTTGTGAAGCAGGGCCAGATATTTTAAACATGAACTTAGAACCATTTCTGCCCTCACCCCCACCCTGGTGACAGTGCCATTAGTGAATAAAGATATACAAAAAAGTGATGGATGGAATGCTTGAATTAATTTCAGCCACTTGCAATTACTCTGGCCCCATCCCAGTCCATCATTATGTTGTGCACAATGCCACCTCAGTTTGGACCCAGCCATATGTAAATCAGTTTTGACCCTGCTTCAGTGGGAACACCAGCCGGAACTGCCAGGTCAGATCTTCCTTGAACCAGAACACAAAAACCCAGGGCTTGTTTCACCCTAATTAATGCTCATCAGCCAGGTATAGCTTTTTTCCAGTGACACAGTGTGCAGGGGATACACGTCTGGGCATATCATTCCCTCTTAGAGCGACCCACTAAAATATACAAAAAGTGATGGATGGAATGCTTGCATTAATGTCAGCGACTGGTAATTACTTGGGCCGTATCCCAGTCCATCTTTATTTTTCGCAGCATGCCACCTCAGTTTCGACCCAGCCATATGCATATCATTCTTGACCCTGCTCCAATGGGAACAGTCCAGCCTGAACTGCCAAGCCAACTCCTCCCTTGACAGCACCACAAGCAACCTAAGACCAGTTTCGCCTTAGTTACGGCTCATTAGCTAGGTATAGCTTGGTTCCAGTGACACAGTGTGCACGTGACCCACATCTGGGCATACCCGTCCCACGTAGGGCGTCACACTAAAGTATCCAAAACAGTGACGATGGATTGGGATGCAGCCTGAGTAATTACCAGTGGCTGAGATTATTTCAAGCTTTCCATCTATCATTTTTTTGTTTACTGGTTAATAATGGTTAATAATAACCAACAACATATAGAGAATTGAATTAAAAACATTTGATTTAAAAAGATTCCTGCAGTAGATGAATATTCTTGAACCAATATATATACCGGAAATGAAAAGCAACTAAAATGCAGACAAGAAAGATAGAAAATGCAATAAAATCCAGATATATGGAAACAACAGTTAATGTGAGTCATTCAAGGGACAGTTACAATATATTGCTTGTTGCATAACAGGCCCATACTAGACCCAATGGTTAATATCATGTATGTGAAGAGAAAGACATTTTCCATCCAGTTTTTATAATTCAGTGCAGGTATCCTTAGAAAGACAGATATTCTTTCATTACACGGTTTTTAATGTGTCCAAATGCTGTTTAATAATTATCCTCAGAGTTGAAGGGACAAGTGCTTTTATAATTACAAAAGAGATATTGGAACAATAACGCAGCATGTCAAGTCTGTGCTTAGTGCAAAAGCCATGCAGTGATAGTAGATTGCAAAGTCTCGCTAATGGGAGGCATACTAAGATTCCAACACATGAATGGCAGGAATTAGTAATTCAATTCATGTAAATCAGTTCATTAAATTGACAGATTTCTCCCTACTGCCAGATCCATCTAAGGATTTGGGGAGGCTGTACCTACTAGACCAATTTTAAGATGGTGCATGGCATGCATAAGGAAGAACTATGAGGCACCCACCTCAAGAGAGGGAATGACCATACATTTTACTACGAGTAGGGTGGCCCCTGTTGCTTTATAGTAAAGGATGCTCTTACAGGAGATTGTCCAGGCCACTACTTGGTGCTCTCTCGATACATTTGTGAGCTCCATTTCTTGCACTGTATGCCAGCGCAGATGAAGACCGGTGGCTCAACATACTTCTTTACTGCATATTATTATCTGAGGCCCCCCATCCAAATTGTTAGGTGATGCTACAGAAACTTTCAGAAGTAGAGAATATGCAGAGTGAACCTTATCCATGAAAAGAAAAGTTGTGCACCATGATCCCCATGTATACTGTATTGAGTCTACAGAGTATTTATTGCCAATGCTGACATCTTTTTGATGTCTAGCATAATGAAAAGTTCCTGCAACTAAATGCGTTTGGCAAAGCTGCCCTGTTTATCTACTGGGATACCATCTTGTTTTGTCGCCGGTAAGGCATAAAGGAACATATGTAGCACCGCCAGCCCTGTGACTCAGTGTTAAAAAACATTCTTGAGTCCTCAACTGCAGCTGAAATACTTCGAAAGTTAAGAAATCTGCAAAGGAAACAATATCTGTCAATTCCAGCATTGTATTACCGAAAGTATACTTTTGTCTAACATTGTGGTTAAAATCTTCTGGGGGGTTTTCAGCATCAGAAACAAATCTAGTAGTATGTTAATTGTCATGTGAATTGTGAGCAATACGTCCATCACGCTCTCCTTTTCCTTATGGCCAGTTGTAAAAACATACACCTGGAGTTGGAAAATCACGATGTTGCGACTTTGGGTTATTTCCTGTCTTTTTCTGGTTTGTTCAATAACTGTTATTTGGGTTTTAAAAAGTTTCTCACATTAATGTTAATTCGGTTTTAAAAAGTACTTCACATTTTGACCCGAAATGTTACTCTGTTCAGCTGTCAGGTAGTAGCACTGGGATCTTTCTCGCAACAACATTAGGCTAACATCGTTTTAAATAATTAATTTGACATTTACATTGCGCCCAAAAGAACAATAATCATTTTAAATAGAACATGTAGATTTTAAACTACCGCTTTCAAGCTGGCTTCAGAGAGAAGACCGAAAATGTAAATGTGATGCAAAGAAAATTGTAAGGTCGACCATTTTAAGGGAGGAGGACCGGGTAATGATCATGATTTTTCTCAGCTCCTTTGGCGGCACGAACTGCACTCCATCACCTAGTGTTCCACGGAGAGTGCGTGCTACTTTTTAATGTCTGCAAGTCTTTGATGTAGTCAAACCACTACAATACTAGGGAACCAAGTGTATATTCAAGTGGCAAGATCAACTGTGTACCACAGATTTAATTTGAAATCAATTAAGACTAGGTAAAAATTTGGACATAACCCACTAATTTTTCTCTCTTCAGCTTCATTCGTCTAGCAGACTATCTCATAGTGAACACCATGCATATCTTGGCTGTGAAATCTGTCACAACCCTGTTGGAGTATTTGTTAGAGAAGCTAAAGAATACACCACCTAATGAAGTCATACAGAGCTGGAATTCAGAACAACAACCTGAACCACCCGGAATAAAGGTACATCTGATGCATTGGTAAAGACTCAATTTCAATTTAAGCTTTATTTCGACAGAAATGTCATAAAAGCTGCAAAACAAGAGTAACATTACTATTGTTTTTCCTTAAAAAGAGAGTGCAAATATACAACGTGTTTGGTTGGCATAGACATTAATGCAGCCAGCTAATCAATTAGCACCTTCAGTCTAAAATACATATGACATATTAAAAAAGTTGATAAAAAGAGAATAACAATAATAGATATATACATAATTATCCTAAAAACCAGTGTAAAAACAATCAATATTTCATCATTAAAGGCAAGCAGTGATACAGTACTTGAGAAGACTTTCAATTTTCTTAGGCTGACAACCGAAGCTTGAAAAGTAAAGTGCTTGTGCATAATAATTCTAGCATCAATACTGTTATGGCTTTAGAATCCCTGCTGTCCTGTGTACAATAAAAGCTGTATCTATCTCGTAAGTGCTTTCCACCGTAGGAGCCAGGCTTGACCCAAGAACTTTGCTACACAGCAAGAGAAAAAAGGTCTGGAATCAAACTTGAGAATGCGTAGTGCGATGTGGGGGTCTCGTGTGCCAAGCTGCCGGCAAAGCGGTCTCAGC
Organism: Calotriton arnoldi; assembly: GCA_963921515.1. Classification (NCBI taxonomy): domain Eukaryota; kingdom Metazoa; phylum Chordata; class Amphibia; order Caudata; family Salamandridae; genus Calotriton; species Calotriton arnoldi. The sequence continues at coordinate 201,353 of CAWUFW010012778.1, read as the reverse complement.
CATTTGGCCCGTGGTGTTTTATACGCCGGGCAAGCAAACAGTAAGTGGGCAATACTTTCTGTCGGGGCCTTGCAGCTTGGACAATTTTTCTCATTTTTTGCGGACCATTTTGCTGTTACTTCGCAAACAGGAAGGGATTCATACCTAAAGTGCATGTACAGTATTCTATCTCTCGGTACCTTGATTAAATCTAGGTAGGGCTCATAATATCGAATTTGTTTGTGAGAGTAGAATTCTGTTGTCAGTTTGCACACATTGGATTTGCTGATCTCTCGTTGGTCCACCCATTCCCAGTATAGGCGTTTAAGTTCCTCTCTCCTTGGGGGTGCCTGGCTAGCCCAGCAGCCACAAAGCCCTATCGCTGACAGCGTTCTCTTAATGTCACGTATCCAGCCTATTTTCCCCCCGGTATCTAGGCTGATAATCTTGGTAAGGGCTTCTGCATAGGGAGAGAGCTCAGGGGTCCACCTAATGCGAGCCCAGAAAAGTAGGGGGTGTAGCCTAGCTACGTCGCCTATTGACCGCCTACCCATATACATTAGTAACGGGGTGAGGGGGATGTATTTGGGTGCTGTGACTAGATCTCTTAGAAATTTATGTTCTGATCTGCAGAGCACATCTAGTTTATCGAATCCCCAAACTTCTGCTCCATAAAGGGCAGCGCTAACCGCCTTTGTATCATATATCTGGAGGGCTGGAGCTACAGGCCTAGTGTGGGAGAGGCGATGTTCTTTCGCTATTGCTCCGGCCACACGTTTGTGTGCCATCAGCATCTTACCTAGGTGGGGTCTCCAGGTAATTTTATCGGAAAGTCTTACACCTAGATAATCAAAGGTGTCGACCTTTTCAAGGGGAATCCCGCCTAGGAGAGGGCCGTTCCTGCATGGCCTATGGGAGTTGAAGGCCATAAATTTGGTTTTGGTGCCATTTATGACCAATCCCCGATTGTCACAAAAAAGATGGAATCTCTCGATTAGGCGCTGTAGCCCTGCTGGGGTCTTGGATAACAACAGAGTGTCGTCCGCAAACAACAAAGTTGGTATCTTTTTGCCCCCCAGAGTGGGCGAGTCTGCTGGCTCCTGCAGGAGGAAATCCACTACCCCATTCACATATAGGGAGAACAGGGTTGGGGCCAGAACACAGCCCTGTCTTACTCCTCTATTAACAGGGATGCGCTCTGTTAGTTGTCCCTGCTCTCCCCACCTGATCTGGGCAAAGTTCCCCTCGTGGAGTCGGACTAGTAAATTAAGGACAAATGGGGGGATACCCATTTCGCCAAGCGTTGCCCATAGCCTGGATCTGGGAACGAGGTCAAAGGCAGTCTTCAAATCAATGAATGCAAGGTAGAGACTGCCTTTGCCTAGCACCACAACCTTTCAATAGATTAGAAGGAATTTGAATACTTGGTCCATTGTACCAGTCTTTGATCTAAAGCCGGCCTCGAACTGGGAAAGGATATCCCCATCTTCAGACCATGACTGAATCCTATGCAGAAGCATCCGGCCAAAGACCTTTTGCATAGCATCAATCAGACTTATTGGTCTGTAATTGGCGGGGTCATCCCTTGCTCCCTTTTTGTGTATGGGGACCACTTCAGCAGACTTCCATGACATTGGGACAGGTGCTCCATCGGCTATGGCATTTGCTACTAGTAAGATGTAACATGCCCAGTGACTGGGATCGGCCAAGAATAGATCGACAGGCAGGCCATCCGGGCCTGCAGCTTTTGAGGGGACGATTGTATTTATTGCGGCTTCTACCTCCAAGATTGTAAAGTGCTCCTCCTCTGCCAAGTACTGAATAAGGCCCTTTAAAGTGGTTGTATCAAATCTGGCAAGTGATGTGATTCGGGGTGGGCATGCGCCTGTCCTACTTCCCCAGGTAACCAATTTCCAAAACAAATTGTTGTCCTTGGATGAGCATGCATCTTTCAGTTGCTCCCAGCGTGCTTCGTCCCAAATTGCCTTTGCCTCTCGCTGGGCTGCTTTATAAGAATTTCTGGCAGCTTTTATTTGCATTTTGTTTTTCTCTTTGATTGCTTGGGTCAGAGACGATCTTTTTTCCCTGCAGTCTTTGTTATACCAAGAGTATGGGTCCTTGGTGGAATTGCAGGGTTTTTCCTTTTGATTTGGAGCCTGAAAGTATGCATTAATTTGGGTAACAGTACGCTTGTGGGCTCTAGGTACATCCATTAATCTTGTTGCACTACATGCCGCAACTTGGAGCTTGGCCGTGCCAGTTGTCATTTCGTGTTTGATGCCGGCGATCTTTGCCTCGCTAAAAGCTACCCTTTTCCATTTCAAGAACTTTTTTCAATTTGAGGGGACTATATCTCTGGTGACTGCCTGGGGTTGAGTATTCTGCTGATAATAATTTGCTTCCCAGAGAGGTTTCAAGGTTAAGCACAGAGGATTGTGGTCACTCTCTGTGGTTGAACCCACTAACATATCGATCAAATGCCCCCACAGTTTAACATCGAGGAGGATGTAATCAATCCTAGACGGGCAGCTAACTCTATTATAGGTGTTGGCGCCTTGCTTGTCAGATGGTGACCTGCCGTTAGTTGCCCTTAGACCGTGCTCCATAGTAATAGAATTCAGTTGGAGTACCTGTTGTGTCCATCTTTTAACCCGAGGAAGGTCGAGTTGAGGTACTGCCCACCTACTATCTTGGAGTTCTGTTCCCATTAGTTCCTCTATAGCCAAGGGTTCATAGGTGCAATTAAGATCACCTGCAACTATTGTTCTTGCATGAGGTGAGCACTTATCTAGACATTCATCTAATGCTGAGACGGTAGTCGAGGGCCTGCCTCCCTTTGTCCCTCTTGCATATACATTGAAGAGCTCAATTTGGGGACCACCCCTAAGTCCCCTGATGCTTAGCCACAAGATATCTGGGCTTAAGCTTGTTTGGGAAGTAATTCGGCAATCAAATGCAATACTTATCCAAACAATCAAGCCCCCTGAGGGGCGCCCTCTCTCGTTAGAAATTGCAGGTGTATAAAAACAAGTGTAACCAGGTTTGTATAAGGGGACCAGACTCCACGTCTCCTGGAAGATACAGATGTCAAAATCTCCTACAAAATCATTCCAGTGGGGAAGTGGAAGTTTGCTATTTAGTCCCGCCACATGCCATGACACGATCTTCAACTGTTGGCTTGGTATAGGACCTGTACTTTGTAAAAAGGTGGGGGTATTTGTCTGCGAAAGAACTGGAATTGGCAAGGCTAAGTACATGTGTGAATCTGAGGCTAGTTATTCGTCTAGATGAATTGATGACCCTCTAATACCGGCTGGACGTTGGGAACCTTGCATGGTATGGTTTAAAAAATTAGAAGAGGTCGGGGTAGCTGATTCTTGTAGTCAATCATTAGACTCCAAGGAGGAAGTGCCTGCTAGATGTAATGTTGCCTGTGTAGTAAGTGTTCTACCCAGATCGTGTATGGGAAGGTGCCTAAACTGGATAGACGACCCATCAGGGGGGCAGGTGCGAAACTCTAGAGCAAGGAGATTTTCCGCTATCTCGGTTTCCTTTAGGGTAATCTCGATGTCATCCAGTTGGTTAGTTGAGGCGGGACATCTCCGTGCTCTTAGAATGTCTTCTCTGATCACTGATCGACATCCCCTGACTTGACGTATCCAGTGGGTCACCTTATTGATTAAAGATTCCTCGCTCTCAAGGGTATTCTTGATATTAGTGTTAATTCTTGGGACATTAATCATATAGATTTTTTTAGTTTGCGGCCAGTTGGTGGTGGCCATAGCAGCTCGGGGAATCAATTGGTCTCGATTTCCATAGGTAAAGGGTTGAGCTTGTCGTAGCTGGGCAATGTGTTTGATTACAGTGTTCTGTGAGTTCTGTGGGGTTGCTAACCTCTTGAGCTTGTCTTGTATGGAGATATTAGATCTGTTTATGCTCTGGGCCGAGAATTCATTGGAGGCGCACTTTCGGATTAAAGAGGCAGAGGTAGCTAATTGATGAGTGTTGAAATCATGAGAAGAGCGTTTTTTACTAGAGATTGTTGGATCTTGTTGTTTGGGGTCACTATAATGGGCTGTGGATAGTGGACTTGTACAGGGGTATCATGTTCTTTACGGGGCAAGTCCTTTTTCACTAATGTTGTAACTAGGATGGTAAGATCTTCTATCATCCTTTTCAATGTGCCAATCTCTGTTCTTAGTGTGTTTATAGTAAAAGAGATATCCATGGGCTCTATTTCATCTGCTATGCCAATCGCCCCAGTAACGCCAACCGGCCCAAGGGGCAATGGCGAGGGTGCATTGTCACTATATTCGTCACTGGCTCCCTGAAGAGGTAAAAATCTGTTTGAACAAGGGATTGCAGATTCTTGCCCTCGTTCCTCTTGAGATGTGCTGATGCTAATATTAGCAGGGGAGATGGCGGGGGTTTGGGATATGTCTTGGGCGGGAAGAGCTAGCTTTTTTGATTTAATAGATGTCCTCTTGGAGGGTAGCTTTTGGAACATTATTGGGATGACGGGGGGCAGGTTATTCTCGAGCTTAGAGGGGATCTATCGACCAGGCCCCCAAGAGTTGGGGGTATCGATTGATTACCCTCTAAGATGTCTTCGCACTCGTTTATTAGAGTATCTATCCTGTCGAGTACACAATTGCTGCCTGGATGTTTTAGAGTCTTCCTAGCCCTTTTACCTTTTATTATTCGGCTAGCCCCGCTTCCCCCAACACCTTCCATCGTTTTCCTCTTCCCCATCTTATATGCCCAGAGACCGCTAATGCTAAAAATGCTCAAAGTTCTAACAGTAGATAAACGTGTACCCCCCCACAAACGATTGCAGGCCAATAAAACAAATAATGTAAATGTGCAAGTATAATCCCTTATAACACAAAGAGGGCAAAACCATCAAAGTCAATGGGCCAAGTCTACTATGCAGCCGGGTGTTAACAGATAACGTGGTGGTGGGCGGACTGAAATGCACAGTACCTTGCTCAGCGATGTCCAAAGGCAAATTCAAAGGGGGTGGCCCTGCCCTGCCTCTTCCTGCCAATGACGGGCAAGGACGGGCCCGCCCTTGGCCCGGGCTTCGCCCTGGCACGGCCCGGGCACGCCCACGCGCGTCCCGCGCTGCGGGAGGCTGAGGGTGATGGTGATTTTATCGCGCCCCCGGGCGCGATGCGCGGCGTCACGGCAGGCGTCAGAGCGGGGGTTGCTGGAAAGTGAAGTTCATGTTGGCTGTTCCCCTCACGGTAGGCAAAGGCAGATTCTGGCAGCGTTGGCCGTTCCCCTCACGGCGAAGCGATGTTGGCAGCCCCCTCGCTGCTGCCCCAAGTTTTGACACCAGCGTCCTGCGCTGCGGGCGGCTGGCGGTGATTTTATCGCGCCTCCGGTCGCAATGCGCGGCGTCACGGCAGGCGTCAGAGCGGGGTTGCTGGAAAGTGAAGTTCGTGTTGGCCGTTCCCCTCACGGCAGGCAAAGGCAGATTCTGGCAGCGTTGGCCATTCCCCTCACGGCGAAGCGATGTTGGCAGCCCCCTCGCTGCTGGCCCAAGTTTTGACACCAGCGTCCCCAGACTCCTTTTCTCCTTAAACCACTATGCTTGGAGGGACCTTCTGAATCCTTTATATAAGGGGGACTGAAGACAACAAAACTTCAGAGGGTGGTAGATACAGACCCCTAGTATGAAACAGTGCAGACAGTTTCTGCTGTGCCCCACAGTTCATTACAAAGCTCCTAAATCGAAATTTACAAATCCCAGAGAAGACAATTTGACTCTGGGTCAAATCTGGGCCAGGTGTCTGATCCAGACTAGAAAATAGAAAATTCAACAATGCTTCAGGAAGAACTGATATATAAACAACAAGACCTGAGACATATTTGGGAAAGAATGTGAAATATGAGCAAAAAATACTTACTTTTATTACTAGCCTGCTTTTAGGATGGACTAGAATAGCTCTACAGAATGAATGCTAGCTATAGGCTTGGAATCAGCACACGACTAACATGAATGATATAACAGTGTGTAATATAGATTTTGAATTAGATATTGAAAGATTTTGTATGTAAAAGTCAAAATATAAATGCATTTTGTTTATTCGATCTTTGATGAATTTGTACTGTATCATTAGACTATAAAAAATCTAGTCAAGGCTGGCCATCTATTGACTGTACATATCTCAGTAAATTGATCTTGTGATCTAAGTCCAATTGCAAGTGTGCAATCAGCTTGTCAAACACCTCCTATAACATTTCTCAGTGTGTTTCTAATCTACTGCAGCATATAATCTGAACCACTCATTCATCTTGTAGAGGTAGCACCTCCTCTAAAAGAGTTCAATCTGGGGAGATGTAGGCAGAGCATTCACATGGAAGTTCTTCATTCGCCAGGCCTGCTGGCAATTGATGAGAGTCTGGTTAAAAAAAATGAAGACATATATAGTGAATCCAAGAAGGATCAGTCAGCTCATTTTTATCACTATTCTCTGTCTCTAGGATACTGGTCAAGCTTACTTTCTAGGCTACAGCTTTCCATACCATACATCACGATCTGGAAGGGTATTTTCAATTTAAGTTAGGCCCTGTTTTATGATGTTTTTGTGGTTTTATGTTTGCAAATTGTCTGCCTATATTTAGGTAGATCCTGTAGCTGCTACTCCTGCTCCTGTGCCTGCGCCTCCAGGACAGACTGAAGAAGAACCTGTCCCGATGTTTCTCACAGAAGTTATTTTGGAAATTCAAGCACTGTTATTTGAGCCATCTTTAGAGGAATTCCAGGTTTGCTTCCAAACTTCTGATCGTTTTTTCTTTATATTAACAATTGTACTAATAGATAAGTGGATTTGTTTATAGTTTGCAGTTCTTTCTGAGATCAGATTGTTGATCACTTTTCCGCTGTGAGAAATTTGAACAAACTGATATCGTACCTCAGTAAGGGTGTCATGCCTTAGACTTATATTTTAAAGAAACAGTCATGGATCTGTTTTTTTTTAATAACAAATTTTATTGGATTTCTTAGGAAAACGATGGGCATCCGCCCTACAATGACCTTGAGGAGGAAATAATAAGCTTTTCTCATAATTCCATCATTTTGTCCAAATGTAAACGCCTGCGAAACGTGCAGGACAATCAACCAATACAACTTGCAGACACCACAAGATCTTACAACTTGTATATGCAATACGTGAAAGTGAATATTGATTCGTAACCAGTGAGGGGGCACCCAGATAATGCAGGTTGCGGGCAGGGTATCAGTCATGGGTCGGTAGGCGGCAGTGGAGGGAGCTCGATTCCGCGGTACGTCGCCCATCGGGTCCAGATTTTCCTGTGTTTTTTTGGGCAACCTCGGGCTAAAAAGACTGCCATCTCGGCCCCCATGCATCTATCCAGCTCCTGCTTCCATTTGCCAAGTGACGGAGGCGATGTACCTTTCCAGCATTGTGCTATGTCTCGTTTGGCGATTGTGAGGGCCAAGAACAACAGATGTTGCTTGTATACGTTCCCCCCTATGTCTTCCGTGGTATGGAGAAGAAAGAGTCGCGGGTCGAGTGGGAGTTCCCACGCCAACACCTCCTGGAGGCATGACCTGATGTTATGCCAGTAGGGCTGCAGCGCCGTGCAGCCCCACACTGTGTGTAAGAATGTCCCCTCTTCATGATCACACCGTAGACACATGGGGGGCTGGATCACCCCCATCCTCCACAGTCTGACCCGTGTAAAGTATGCCCGGTGTAGGTACTTAAACTGTATCAGGTGGTATCTTGTGGAGACCGCCGCCCCCCGCGGGCTGGCTATGGCCTCCGCCCAATCATCATCTGTCAGGTCAGGGACGTCGGCTGCCCAAGCCGCTCGCGTCTTGTCAAGTGTCGTCTGGGTGTGAGTCGTTAGGGTCTGGTATATTTGCTTAATTTTGTGTTGGCCTAGGTCACCCATAAGCAGGCGGCCCTCTAAGGGATGGAACTCTGGGAGGGTGTCTAATGTGCGGATGAGGGGGGTGAGTGCATGGCGAAATTGAAGGAATTTATAGAACTGTGTTTTGTGAAGGTGGTATTCGGTTTGCAGCTGTTGGTATGTTTTCAGAGTAGTGCCCCGCATCACATCCCCGAGGGTCGAGATCCCCACCATGTCCCATCCCCGGAAACCTTGCAAGGCCACCACCGGGCGGAGGTATGTACCCTGCCACAGTGGGGTTGCCCGGGTGAGCTTTCCACTCCAGCCCATCTGTCTCACCTTGACCCGCCATAGCGAAATAACAACTCTACCCGCTGGGGGCAGGGCATCGAGGCGCGCTGTGCTATACAAGAAATGTAGGAGGGGGGTACGTTCCATAGCCGCGTGCTCAGCCGTGTACGCCGGGTCTGTGGGGGAGTTTTGCCACCACTCGTTTATCACGAGTATGTGTGAGGCTACGTAATTTGAGTAAATATCCGCCGCCGCGATGCCCCCGCAGTACGTTGATTGCACGCATGTGCGAAGAGCAATCCTGACCGCTCCGCCGTTCCAGAGGAATTTATTTTGTATGGCATTAACCTGTGCGAACCAGGAGTGCGGGATCGGATATGGGAAGTTTTGGAGGCGATAAAGAATCCGGGGTAGCGAGACCATCTTAAAGATTGCAGAACGTCCATACAGGGACAATGGGAGGGAAGACCATACAGTGGTTTCATTATTGTGGCCAGCGAGTAAAGGAGTGACGTTATGCGTCCAAGAGATTTTGGGACAGGCTGAAATGAAAATTCCGAGATATTTGAACCCATCTGTCGCGCGAAAAAGCTGTGACGCCCAGGCATCACGGCCTTGAGGGCCGCATACTGGGAATAGTACGGATTTAGACTGGTTCGTATGTAACCCAGTGGTTTCCCCGAAGACTCTGAGGATCTGTAGCACGCGTGGCCCGGAGAACCAGGGGTCCGTAATGAAGAATAAAACATCACCCGCGTAGAGCGCGATGCGATCAGAGCGCGATTGTGACCAGTCGAAGCCCCGGAGAACCGGGACCGACCGGACCCATGCAGCCAAGGGCTCGACTGCCAGAGCAAACTGTAAGGGGGACAGGGGCATCCCTGCCTGGTGCCCCGCTGGATAGGGAAGGGGGTCGAGCGATGTCCCGCTATGCGCACCGAGGCCGTTAGGTCCGTGTATAAAAGACGCACGTAAGCGAGGAAACGGGGCCCAAAGTTACAGGCCTCCAGCAATTGAAACAGGTAGATCCAACTCAGGGAATCGAAGGCTTTGTCTATGTCAGCCAGCAGTATGGCCGACGGCCGGCCAAGAGCTGGGGCTGCGGCCAGGGCAGTATGTACTTGCCAGATATTATGACGGGTGGCTCTCTGTGGCATGAATCCAGCCTGGTCGGGGTGGATCAGGTCCGGGACACAAGAGCGAAGGCGATCGGCAAGGACCTTCCCTTAAAATTTGGGCTCACAATTTATAAGGGATATGGGGCGATAGGAAGAAGGTGCTTCTGGAGGGCGTCCGGGCTTGTGGAAAAGCACAATTTCGGCATGCCGCCAGTCTTGGGGTAGTATAGCGGAGTCTATGGCCTCCTGAATCGTCGCCAAAAGGTGAGGGCCCAACAGGTGTATGTGCGATCGCAGGAACTCCATCGGAAACCCGTTAGGGCCGGGGGCCCGCCCCGGGCGAAGCCCGTTAAGTGCGCCTGTCAGTTCATCTACTGTAATTGGCGCCTCCAGTCGGTCGCGCAGCTGGTCTGGAAGCTTCCTTGGTGGAATGTCTCTGAGGAATTCCGCGATAAGGTCGGCAGAAATCAGCTCGCGTTTAGCGTAAAGGGCAGTGAAGTATCGCGCAAACTCTTCGGCCACCCACACTGGTGAGGACGTTAGGGACCCGTTTGCACCCTGGATTGTAGGGACCATCGCTGGGGACTTATCCGCCTGACAAAGCCGGCGGAGATTTTACTCGATTTATCTCCCCATTGGTAGACCCGGTGTTGTGATGCCTCCCTGATTTCTTTGGCCTCCCCCAATAAGTATTGGCGTAGTTCTTGTTGCGCCAGCAGCAGGTTGCGCCTTATACAGGGGCTAGGGTCAGTGTTCAGCTGCTGCGCGAGGGCTATCTAGCGCGTTTCCAGAGCTTCGAGTCGCTCCCGCCGCAAGCGCTTATTGTTGGTACAGTAACTTATTTCAACGCCACGAATAGTGGGCTTGAGGGCTTCCCATAGAATGCTACTAGAGGGGGCGGTTGGGCCGTTAGACTCCAGATATGTGGAGACAGCAGTACGGAGCATTTCTTGATACTCAGGGCATCGCATGCGCCAAGGAGACATTCGCCAGCGGAAGGGGGGTCTGCGGGATCGTGTATGGAACCGCATAGCAACCGGGGAGTGGTCGGACAGTCCGCGGGGGTGATGGGACACTTGTGAAAAACGGTGGAGGGAGGTGTGCGGGACAAAAAAATAATCCAGTCGGGATTGTGTCCCATGGACTGAAGATAGGAATGTGTAGCCCTGCTCCGCGGGATGGTATTGCCTCCAGGCATCTGCCCAGCCCAGTGTGGATGCAAGGGAGTACAATTTAGTGGTGCCTACGGGCTGCTGGGGATCTATGTGCCGTTGCCGGTCCAGGGGGCCCATCGTGTCGTTCCAGTCACCCCCCAGGAGCGTCAGGTCCTCGTGAAGGTCCCCCCCCTCGGCAGTAATCCTGTCGATGAAAGTCAAGCCCAACGGGGGGGGGGGAGCGTATATGCAGCCGATGGTCACCCGTTCACCATATAACGTACAGGTCACGAAGAGGAATCTGCCCCCGGGGTCTGCCCTATGGGCTATGTATTGGAACTGGACCCTGCGGTGAATCAGAATAGCCACCCCTCTGGAGCCCCTGGTGAACCCTGCATGGTAAATGTGGTCAATCAATCAATCAATCACGGCATTTATAGAGCGCGCTACTCACCCGGGAGGGTCTCAAGGCGCTGGGGGAGGGGGTAAGTTACTGCTCGAACAGCCAGGTCTTGAGCTGCTTCCTGAAGGAGAGATGGTCCTGGGTTCGCCGAAGGTGAGTGGGGAGGGAGTTCCAGGTCTTGGCTGCCAGGTAGGAGAAGGATCTTCCTCCGGCGGTGGTTCTGCGGATGCGTGGTACGGTGGCGAGGGTGTGGCTGGTTGATCGTAGTTGGCGTGTGGGCGTGTAGAAGCCGAATCGGGCCAGACATGGAACCTTAGTGCCTAAAAGGTGGGTTTCTTGCAGTAGGAGGAGATCCGCCCCATACCTCTTCGCTTGGCATAGGACAGCGCCCCGTTTTATTTTATTCTGGAGACCTCGGACATTCCAGGAGACCACCGTGAGGTCCCCAAGAGGGGTTGCATCATCTGGTGCCATTCAGCCTGTGTCACAGAATGTGTAGTGATAAAAGGATGATGATCCGTGTGATGTGTCTGCGTACAACATGTAAAACATTCTAACTTCAATACTACCCACTGTCCCCCCACCCAACGCTGCCAAGAACGAGGAGCATCTGTCGCGGTGCAGGGGGAACCGAGCCCCCAACAGGGGAGCCCCGAGCCCCGGCACCAAAAATACCTAACCCTCCCACCAAACATATCGAACATGGGGGTGCTCAATGAGAGTCTGTGGCTTGGGAGTCTCGTGGCCAGTCTCCACGCTGCTCGGAGGAGGAGTGTACAATTAGGTTTTGTTTTTGCTTAAGAGTACGTATGTATACTTGCTGTGGCTAACAATCTCATGCCCCACTGTTCAGGAGAGTCGTGCTGGACTTGCTGAAAGTCTGTCGGATCCTGAGCCATGTCGTTTCTTCGATTTGGTTCGAACCGACTGCGCCACGATCACCGGGAGGAATCAGAGTCCCGAGAACACGGCGAGCCCGGCCGCAGCCGGGGGCGCTACTCAGCCCAGGCGAAGATGGCCTCCGTGGTGTCGAAGAAGAATGATTTGGAGTTGAAGATTACTCTCATCCGGGCCGGATAGAGCAGCATATACTGCAGATTCATGTCACGCAGCTTGCGTTTGGCTGCCGTGAAAGACTGGCGCTGTTGTTGGACAAGGCGGGTGTAGTCTGGGAACACCATAATGGGTTTTGAATCATGCTGGAAAAGGTCTTTATGTTGTCTGGCACATCGTAGGATAGCATCACGGTCTGTGTAGTTCAGTATCTTGGCGATGACTGGCCTGGGGTTTTCCCCAGGAGGAGGTTTTTGGGTCAAGGCCCGATGGGCACATTCTATTACAAAGCATGGCGACAGCATGTCCCTGGGCATGAGGTTAGTGAGCCAGTCTGTGATAAAGCGGGTCAAGGAGGTCCCTTCGCATCCCTCCGGCAGGCCTATGAAGCGTAAATTATTACGGCGTGCCCGGACCTCCGCGTCCTCCACCCTGGAAGCTAGCTCTTTGGACACCACGGTGAGCTTGTTGACTTGTTTCTGGAAGGTGGACACCGTGTCTTCGACCGTGGAGACCCTCGTTTCAGCCTCCATGATGCGGTCAACAGCTTTGCGGAGGTCTTGGCGGAGGAACGATACCTCCGACCCCACTGCACCCATCTTGGCTTCCAAAGTGTCCCTGGCGCCGTTGATCGCCACCAGAAGGGCCGCATTATCCGGCGGTGGGCTCACCCCCCCACCGCCCGGGGGGCCGCCAACCGCCACGGTGTAGTGGTCAAGAGTACCCTGCTTAGGGCCCGCGCCTCCCGGCTTGTCTCTGCCCATCTTGCCGGAGAGTGAGATGGTGGTCAGCCACTCACAGGGGAACCCAGGCGGCCACCCCAGGCCCCCAATGGGAGGTCCAGACCAGTCCGGCTATGATGGCGGAGCCGCCCCCCGGGCAACCCGGCCACTGGCTCGTCCTGAGCCGCAGCAAGGACACCAGAGGCGGTGCAGGAATCCGTGGGGCCACGCTCTCACCAGGTGTGTTCAGCAGTATATCGATGTAGGGCCTCCACCGTGCACCTCGGCGCCCCGCGCGGAGCCCCCTCAGCCCCAGACCCAGGCACGCCAGATGCCCGGGCGATTCAGCAGGTCCCAAGGCACGGCGGGCTCCAGCGCTCTATATGATACTGGCGCGTATTCTGTGGTGGAGCCGCCGTGGGTCAGAATCGGCGTTCCGGGCCGTTCTCTTCACAGTCAGTCTGCGGATGTTGGGCAGCCAGACACCAAAGCAGCCACTCCAGGGGGGCCGAAGGTGCGGCTCCAGGGATTACCAGGCCCCGGGCGAGGAGGGGAAGGAGGGGGGGGTCGCACCCCGCCGGCGGCCCTCTCTGCAGGCCACACAGCAGTGGCCGGGGGCGCGATGACTCCAGGGCACCCCTCACCCCCCGTCTCACTCACCCGGGCCTCTGGGAGCAGGATCGGAAGTCCGTTTCACGCGCCCGGTACCAGCCGAGCTCCGCGGCGATCCGCCGGGGGTTCTAGGAGGCCGGGAGGGATGGATCCGTCCGCCGCTGAGGACCGCTGAGGACTGCGTCGTCGGTCGCCGGCTGGCAGCACCACACACCGCAGCCCCGGGTGTCTCGGCGCTCCGCAGGCCGCAGCAGCGAGGCCCCGATCAGGCCCCAATCCACAATGTTGCCGGGCGCTCCGGGCCCGCCTCCAGGCAGGGGCCGACCGCCTATGACCCAGCAGGCAGCAGCGCCGCCGCTCTCATGCAGCATGGCGGGGCCGTCACGGCAAGGCAGTGCTTCGGATTTGGCTGGGTGGTGCCCCGGACAGTCAACTGCAGGGCCAGCTGGTCAGCTACTCCTCCGACAGGATTTGGAGGCGAATTATGAGCAAGGTTTGGCGTGGAGATGCGGAGCGCGATCAAGCTGCGCCCGCCATGCTGGCTCGTCAAGCCACGCCCCCATGGATCTGTTTTAATATCTTATCAGATGACTCCATTATGGATTTCAGAAAACATATTCAATTCTTTACACACTCCAACACTATGACACAACATTGAGACTTTCTACAAAAGGAATGATAGCCGAGGAGATTGTAACTAGGAAAGCTTTCCTCACTATATTCCTGGAAAAATCTACTTGATCACTTTATCCTTATGTGATGGCTACTATTTGTTTTACATGGTTGTTTGCAGTATGAAGATGGTTGCATGGAGAAGCTTATATTTGCTTGATTTTATGTCTGTTTCTGGTTTCTCATATAAAAAGTAAATCCCCAGTTTTCTCAATTCTTGAAAATGCAGCTATAACATGTTTGCATGTGTATGCTTAGCCCAGCTTTTGTATTACAGTATATTTTCATTATCCTCACATCCATAGTACATAAGGGAAATATTAACAGAGTATATGACAAAAAAATAAAAATAAGAAAGGCCTGAAAGGACAGTTTATTTCTATTAGAAAGTTAGAACAGGTGTGAAGTGATTAGTCGTTGTAACACTGCAACAAATGCCCACTGTTTTAGTCACTTCCATATGGGTCAGTTTGTCATCCTCAATCTCCACTTTTTAGTGTAGATGATTAGTGGAATCAAAGTGCAGGCCTTTCTATTCTTGTTTGCTTATTTTTTTACCTTTTCAGGCATAGTTTAAGCCATTTAATGTTAATTAGTGGAATCCACCACCTCTGACTTTCCTCTTAAGGACAAGAGTCAAAGAGTTATTTTATGTTTGGAGGAGAATGAATAGTTGATGGATCTTATACATTTATTGCCACAAACTGTACAGTGTTGCTACTATAATATGTAACCTTTGTGGTTTTATTTTCCATTAGGATGCCATGGCAGATGTCATTCACCAGTTTCAGGAAACTGTCCTGTCGGTTTCCAATCTGGTACCTGATCCCTATTTTGATGCGTTTACTCGCCCCATCATAAACAACAAGCCAGAGGAAAAAACTTGTGGAGAAGGACCAAGCTTAACCACCATGTTTGAAGATGACAAGCATTTGCAAACAATTATTCAACAAATAAAGGTACGTTTGCAGATGTTGTTTTATACGTTGTTTGTAGGTGCTTCTTTACACAGTGTTTGCAGATGTTGTTTTACACAAAAGGATCTATGTGCTAAGTCACATGATTTTTCTTTGAGGAAAATATTATAATTAAGGATCCCGGTTTTATAGGGCTTTTTGTTGACATTTATCCAAATTTATTTTTTGAAACACAATTTTCCATGCGTTTTCCACATGTATTTTTGTATTTAAAAAATAAAGTCCAAACAAGTATTCTTCCACAAAAAGCGTGGATGTCTTCGGGTTTCTAGTCTCAACTAAGTAACCAACACAGTTCAGTTAAGTATTTTTTTTTACTACAGTTCTGTTAATTTTGTTAAAAAAATGACATTCTGTTAAACACACATTGTGAAATATATTGATTTTTATAGTTCTTTCTGGAACACTTAAACCCCAAAGGTTTTAAGCATTTCACATATTGGTGCTCAAAATGCCAGATTAAGAGCACTGGAAACAGAAGCCCTCTGTACAACTTTGTGGTGTTGATCTAAAATGTTGCCGGTTTAGCCTGTGACCTGTGCCCTGCTACGACAGTACAGTAATGCAACACAATATAATCTTGCTATTAGCAGATTCTGGAAATTCGTTAAGCTTTCAGATATACACATGCTCATTTATTAACATGTATGTGCTAGTACCATGTACAGGCCTGCGTGATTGCTATTTTGGTTTTCAGTGGTAATTCACACTAATAATTCCAGAGCACATCTTGTGAATCGAAGGTGTCTTTTTCATTTTTGTTTCTACTGGTCCTAGTTTAAAAACCCTGTTTAGTGCGCCAGGACACAGACTGTTACAGAGAGAGAACATGATGGTGGGACTTTCTGGAAAGGACAAATGAGTACTTCCTTTGGGCTGCTGTGAACGTGCGGGCAGTGCCCTTAGCAGATATCGTAGGAGAATATAACCTATTGACTTTGCATATTTTAGGACTATTTTCTTGCTTAGTTGTCTTTTGTTTGCTTTTGCTAATAATCTAGTTATCATTACTAGAATTGTTGAATGCGATGGCTGTTTCTGACCAATCAGTGATTTCTGATCAAACCATTACCTGGCTTTTATCTGTCCAGTCAGATAAATGTGTCCACAAGGCACTTATCTGTTTACAGCTTCAAAGTTCAGTGAACATCTATGGCGTGTTGGGGAAAGGTAGTATTGCTGCATTATGTTTGATCCAGATGATGTCAAAGGAAATTAAATTACAAAATTTGATATCACGAATTACAGGATACATGCGGCTTAGTCAGGGATTAGCTCCTTTAACAAATTGTAAATTGTAAGGCTATGGTGTATTAGACAGGTAACTTTCCTCACCAAATCATAGCTGAGACACAGGTATGTACACACAGGATATAAGGCCCTCACCTTAATATGCTATATGTGTGCTTACATAAGCGCAAGGCTATGGAAGTTATATGCATGGGCATTACGTCCAAACTCTGATGCAGATGTGAAGGCTCCATCTCATTGTAGGTTTCGCCTGCACAGTGCTTGCGCTGTGGATGTGAAATCTATTGTATTCAATATAAATCTTAAAAGGGGCTTACATCCCGCCCCCTTGCTTTTGCTTGCCACTTACTTTTCTTCCGTTTCTTTTGGCTGCAGCATACTGTTTCCTGTACTTCACCATGTGCTTCTCTTATCCGTCTTGTTATGAGCCCCAGTGTACCACAATCTAGGCCTAGGTAGCTACACGACCTTTTACCTACATTTGTCCTACCTTGCTCTGCATAACGGTTCTAGCACTGACCTTTTACCCAGTTATGTGCTGAATAAATGTCGATCAGTTTCCTTGAAACTGGCCTCATTTATTATGCAAGAGGATTCTTAGTATCATATCTTAATCCCATGCCCAGGACGTACACAGCAGGATTAACATATTCTGTATAATAATTCCTTACAAAAGTCACTGCTATCGTCATCCTTGGACGACAAGCCCACTATACATAATTGCAACCATTACATATCTAGGTAGATCCCCTGAGGGTACCTTTTGGGTATAAAAGAATCACATCTTCGCTGGGTAACCAGAGGAGAAGCTTCCACGCTGACACAAGACACTGAGGTCCCTGCATGCAGAAAATCCAGCATGCAGTGGTCTGACATCCCTTGCGGGGTGTCCTACTCGAGACCAAGATGGGGTCCTTCGTTTTCTTCCATCAGGTAATGGGGTTGGCTCTTTCCTAGGGGATTCTTGGCTTTACACCCACATACATGCTAGGTACACTTATATAGGGTCCGCATAGTAGGAGTACGCTTGATTACTGCCATGTATCTATATGCCTGCATATACTCACTGTTTTAGCACCATGGTAGAATTCTACCTTTTATTTACTCTGTTGGTGCTTGCAATCTTATACATCTGTTTATGTCTAATGATTGTCGCAGTAAACATGTTTTATACTAGAATGACGCTGGTTCAATAAATGCTTATTGAAAACGTCCCCACCGTTTATTCTATGTATCTCTCTGAGGATAAGTGAGCACGAGTGACTGAGCGTAAAGTACTGCATTGTTTCCACAATCCCTGAAGAATCAAGGGTTGTCATGTTCGATAGTTGCCAGAAACTATTTGCTCCTTGGTAAGGTTAGGGGGCTTATGGTGGCACTGTGAGCTAGCTGGTCTAAAGGCTAACATATATATCCTTTGGGGGTGACTGGAATCAGTCTGGACACCAACCCCGTAGTTTATGTTGTCTAAACGCGCAGATCCTATATAGATTTGTAGGAACTACACAACAGTCTCCCGTAGCCCAATTACTATTTCGATCCGCTTTGCTGGAACTTCTTCCAAGCGTGTTAGCACCCCAACTATCACTACAAGAGCTACACCCTTGCTTTAAAGTTACAGTGTTGCACAAGTGCTGTGGGCTCAGCGCGCTGTTATTATCTCCCTGGAGACCCCTTGTTGTGCCTTTTATTCCTTCTCCCCGCTCCGGACGAAGCACGCACTACCTAGTGTCCCTGGAGCACAAGCAGTGATCCACTTGAGTGCGCTCATCATCTCGTGCACTTCACCGTCCCACCGGGGCACAAGCAGGCATCCACTTCCTCATCTTCCTGTGTTGCCTGCGAGCAGCAGGCATGAGGGCTTTCACTTTTAAAAAGCGAGTGTAGTCAAAGCATGCATGTAAACAAAGGTTCAGCAATGTTGCTTTCTCCATGTGGCTGCCTTTCTCTGGCACTGCAAGTCTGGATGTGTGATGGGCATCACTTGTTGAGTGAGTGTTGAGGTTTGTCTGGCACAGTGGAAATAAAAGTAGTTATTTGGACTATTTTACAGGCTAGAGGGGGAGGGGATGCGGGGGTAGCTTCTGTCGCCATTTAGTTTTTCGTTCGAATAACAACACCGTCTGTTCATTTCCCCATAGCACCTTTTGGCTCTCTAACGACTTCAAACTGATTAATACATGAACAGAGTTCCATTTGAGGCCCAGTTTACAGGTTTTTATCCTTCTGTGCCCCATCTGCACGTTAATATATGTAAAAAGAATTAGCTGGCCTTAAAGTTATCTTTCAGAAAGCGCATTGGGGTTCACAGTTGTGTACGGACACGTGAAGTCATTCGCTTTGCTCCATAAATGCTCATTAGGAAGAGATTGTAACTGAATAACTGACACTGCAAGTTAAATAGAGTAGTCTGCAGCTGGAACCAAGTTTCTGTTCAAGAGCTTGATGTTTTGTACAAATTTTGTATGTAGCGCCTTACACAGTTTGTGTTGCTGTTGTATTTACCTGTGCAATTGTAGTGACATCATCTCGTACATGGTAGCTGGGGTGGGTACACAGAGGTTAATTTTTCATACAACATGGTACATAAACCACCCTACATAAACCACCCTAACTATCTACCCTCCGAGCTGCTATGTTCAACATTCTAGGTACCTGCCCCAGCCACCATGTAAATACACTCAACTCTGTGTATCCATGCCAGATACTACTTACATAACTTTACATACCCACCTCAGCTGCTGTGTCCGTTACTCTACCTGTGTACCCGCACCAGAGGCTAGCAATAACACCCAGTCTCTACGTCCTATGTCCTCTGCTATGTGCAATACTTTAGCTTGACATACCTGCTCCAGCTGCTATGTACGACACTCTAGCTCTACGAACCCGCCCCAGCTACTATGTACAACACTTTACCTCTACATACTGGCCCCAGCTGTTATGAAAGTATTGCAAGAGTTTTATCCTTTGGGGAGAATCTACCTATGTCTGCTATATATTCAAACTTATTCCACTCATTCTCTGTCACTCACACCCTCTGCATTCTTTGGAAGTGAGGCCATATATTCCTAACAGATAATCCTGACAACAACAATTATATAAAAATACAAATCGATTTATTAATAAAACCCTTAAAGGTACACAATTAGAAATTGAAGACAATTTTGCAAAATGTAGTTAATATTTGTACATAGAATTATAACAAAGACATCACATTTTTTTTCATATTTGTATAATTTAAAATCACACACTATAAAAGAAAGAGAGAGTACAAGTCACAAGACAAGAAGCACTATGTCATAAGTAATGTACACATTCGTAGAAACCAACTTTACGGGCTAGAACCTGGTATTATTTAATTCATGAAATACTACTTGGTCTAGCCACTTGACAAATTGTGTACTCTTCAACTGGGCGTCGACGCGTTTCGATGGACTCTTATACCACCATCTTTTTCAAGACAACAAAGACTTATTGTACTCTCAAAACCAATAATAATACACGTATGATGAATTAAAAAACCTGTTGATAAAAACACAAACTGCAATAAGGACACAATAATATGGCATTCTTAAAAATAGAATTACATAATGTTCTTTACATCCAAACCTACCCCATCCCTATCTGGGCACATGATGGCATAATTAACATATCTCACCAACATAAATACTTTATTAGTACACTAAAAGCCCCATAGGGACCTGGTACGGTATTGGTACAAAAACACTGCAACACATACCCAGTGTGGTACTCCTATACCCAACAGTTATTACACAATAAATAATGCCTAATATACACTTCACCATACCCCCTGATTATCCAGGTATATATGTAGCTCTTCCCACTCTTTCCATTTGCACTTTCACATGTCTAAACGACTCAAGTGTTCACATACACCTTCCTCTCACTAATAGTATGGAATCAAATACTAAGATTATATACGGTCATTAGATTGAAAGCAGACCTCACCTCTCTAGGGCAATGGTAACTGCTCCTTCAACCCTAAGCTTATGCTTCCTGGGTGATGGGGGTCAATACCTCCTATTTCTTCTTTGGAGTATGCTTCGATACTGCTGTAGAAATAATTAAAATCACATCATTGTCTGTTTTAAGGAGTATTCTGTAGCTTGACTGGTAGTCTAGTAAAGCGAAACTTTCCACTAAACTCGTATAGCAAAGAACACAAAGGTCTCACCTTTGGATTAGTCTATAATCGACTGAACGTTGGTTGACGGTATTAAAAACTGTCCTACTGGATATTCACAAGTCAAGACTGGTTTTATGTATTCTGAAAAACAACGGTATAATAGCTATATATTTGATAACCTCACTGGACACATAAGTCATAAAACATATGTAAAAAATAAAGTCATTCTCACTTTTGTCTTGGTGATGAAGGGTAAACAGAAGGACTCTTCAAATAAAAGACGTTCTGTATCAGGGCCTCGCTCAATCGCCCACCTATCGCATGTAAAGTATCTGGGCAAATGTTTGACTCTATAAGGCAAATAATCGGGTGTTAAATTACAAATACTTACTCTATAAATGATCTATCTATGATTGTGGACGAGAAGAATCAATATAGAAGAAAACATATTTTACCTGGAAATGGCCAAACTAATTAGCCTCCTTAAAAGGACGGATGTTTATCGTTGTCCACTTTCCCCATCAGAAAGTGTGCTGATTCAGGATCCCTTATAATTATTAGGGTCTGAAAGAAAGACAATAGAAGGGCACTATTTAAGCGCTCACCAGAGCCGTTTGAAGATTCTATTATATATATAGAGAGAGGGCAATGGTTCCTAAACGCGCTAGGTTTTCTACTTACTTCGTAAGTTGCACGCTCCTGCGTGAAAACGTATTCGGCTTTTCTTACCCGGTAGGCGTTTGAGCGTTCCTATTGCTTGTCCTTAAATATCCCACGCTTATCATCATCCCACCTGTTGTTAATTACCGCAGCGTCCTATCACCCCTGCCGCGGTACTGCCTCCCAACCTCGCATTAATACTTCCGGGTTACGGCTCACGATAAACAGTTGGCCCTTCCGGATAAATGCGGACATAGAAGACGGATTTACCATACCCATTTGGCGTAGGCAGCAAATCAGCGCCATCTTGCAACGATCTATAATTATAGATTAAAAATAATTCTTACGCTAATATCTTGGAGACAAAAACATGCCAGTAAACATACTTGGATGTATTAAAAAAAAAAATCCTTTTTTTTCCTTCTTTTTCTTCCAAAATTGTAACTCCTACGTTGGTAAATGTAGGTGATATCCGAAATAGGGATATGGATTTGAAATCACTTATATGTCGACCTCTAAGTATCTATTCAGGATTACATAAAAGCAAAATATCTCTATATGACCTCTCTCAGATGGATCATAGGGAACAACATAATCAATAGCCATAGTCCAAAGCACCTATTGTACCTACCTACCGAGTATATGAATCGGAAGACCCACAAAATGTTTATTTATCAGAGTACAAACTAGAATAGATAATTGCCCCTGGAAAACCAAGGTTAGACCGCACGCAAAATAATATACATCGCGTTAATCCATAAAGTTTCTCTATATCTGGGCTCAGGTTAAACCCACCAGATATGGACAGTACATCACAATTTTCTTCAAGTGGTTCATGGATCTGATGCAGTGGTGCAATAACGCCACTATAACGATTACTTGCTCTCCCTATCTAACTGGTGATTTCTTTAACTTACAAAGGACACCCAGTCTTCTCTGGTATTTAAACCTTTATTGATTGTATCAAGTGTACACATAAACCATTGTTCTCTCATTTTTCTTGTTTTCTCTACATTCCCTCCACGTCTGTTATAACTGATTTTTTCCAATATAAACCATCGAAAGTCTTCACATTTGTGGTTTAATTGGCAAAAATGTGAAGTCAAGGGTGCATTTTCTTTATTAGTGCGAATAGCAGATCTATGTTCTACTAATCTATATCTTAGTTCACGTCCTCTTTCGCCAATGTAACCTAGGCCACACGGGCAAATCAGGAGGTAAACCACATTTTTGGTTCTACAGTTGGTTAGGTCTCTCGATTTCAATGTTTGGCCATTATATTCTATCTGCTTAGCAACTATGCATTGCTCACAGATTGAACACGATCCGCATTTATTGTTCCCTATGACTTTGGTTTTAAACAGCGTGGTTTGCATATTCTCCTCATTGTACACATATGTATGGACCAAAGAGTTGCGTACGTTTTTGTTACGCCTGAAGGCGAACAATGGTTTCTCGAAGCATACCTCTCTGTCATCATTGACTATCTTCCAGTTTCTGTTGATTATATTATATTTTTTATTTGATTACTCACTTGAGAGAATTTGCTTACAAACACTATTTTGTCATTAGATTTGTTCTCTTTTTGCTTTTTATTCGTATCTAGCATTGCCTCTCGGTTATAAAACCTTGCTCGTTTAAATGAGTTCTTAATCAATTTTTTGGGGTAACCCCTATCTCCTAGTTTCTTCTTAAGGTCTTCAGAGTGTGTATAAAAGTCATCTAGTGTCGTACAATTCCTGCGGGGACGCAGAAATTCCCCGAAAGGGATATTATCTTTTTGGGCCTTAGGGTGGTGGCTCTTATAGTGAAGCAGAGTGTTTTTGTCTGTGGGTTTACTGTATAGTTCTACTGCTAGTTCGTTTTCCACATTTTTAATACAAATGTCTAAAAAATTGATATGGGAACTACTCCATTGGGAGGTGAATCTAAGATTGGGGTCTCCCAAGTTTAACCAGGAGATAAATTCCTCCAATTTTTCACTGGCACCGTTCCAGATAAAAATAATATCATCTATGAATCGGTGCCAGCTGGTATGTACATCACTCTAGCTCCACGTACCCGCCCCAGCAGCTATGTACGACACTAGCTCTAAGCACCTGCCCCAGCTGCTATGTACGACACTATATCTACCCACCCACCCCAGCTGCTATGTACAACACTCAACCTCTACATACCCGCCCCAGCGGCTATGTACAACACTAGATCTACCCACCCACCCCAGCTGCAATGTACAACACTGTAGCTCTAGTACCTGCCCCAGCTGCAAAGTGCAACATGCTAACTGCATGTCCAGACCCCAGCAGCTAGGTATCATACTGTACCTCTACATACCACCCAGGCTGCTAGGTACAACACTCTAATTCCATGAATCGACTGCAAAAGCTATATACAATTCGCTATCTCTAAAAAGCAGCCCCAGCTGCTATATACAGTATTCCAACTCTGAACAACCATGACAGTACATCACTCAACCTCTGTGTACCCAGGCCAGTATTTATATTCAACAATCTAATGTTACATACTAACCCCAGCAGGTACATACAACACTCTTTCTCTATGCACCCACCCATGCTGTACACAACACTCTATGTATCCATCCCATGTGCTATGTACCTCACTCATTTGCACAACCACCTAGTTTCTCTGTACAACAGACTACCTCTGTGTGTTCATCCCAGAAGCTCTGCACATCCCTCAAATCAATGTCAAGGTGACGATAAGTGCATATAAAAGATTCTGTTTTTAAGTTCTGCTGCAGCTCTGAAAGATTTATTTTGGAGCTCGACCACAGAAGTGAGGGTCGCTTTGAAAGCTTGTAAATACATTAGTTTGTCAGCCTAATTAACATTTGTGCTCATATGAAAAACACACGCTCAAATCAATATGATGTCCAGGTAAAAAAATCTTTCTCTCACCCATTGTGTTAGGCTGGGGAATAGGAACTATGAGATTTTGTGGCCGCTGCTTTTCCCCTCACACAATTATGAAGTTGAAACACAATCCACCACCTGCTTTACATCTTGGAGATTTTGCTAAAAAGTTTATTTCTCAAATAGATCAAAAGTTGATAAAGAGAAAGCACCCACTGTGCTCTGTGTAGTGGCAGACCTTTGAAAAGTTTAACTGATCAGCTTTCACTTGATGACTGCTGTATTCAGATGCTAAACTGACACTAATGCGGAGCAGTGTCCACAGACTGTATTCATTATAGATAAAAACGCAAACATATCGAAATAATACTGCTACAGATTGTGCCTTATAATATTTTTATTGCTGAATAATTATGTCAACCCTGCCACATAATTTGGTCTTCCACCGCCGCACAATTCCAGTGGCCTTGGTGTTCTGTATCTGCAAGTAGGTTATTAGTAATTAAGGAAGTCTATTCCTATGGGTTATTGATTCCAGTCATGATTCCATAACTGCAGACTTAGCTTCGCTGACTTTACAGTAAGATATATATGAGAGCTATGTAGAAATGTGTAACTGACATATCCTATGTCTGTGCGAACGCACACACCTAAATGTCCACACAGCGCTCACAGATAGCAGCATCAAGATGTGTGCATAATTCTAAGCACATTCCCTTAGTGGATGTCGCGATAGTAGTACTGCATTTTATCCTTGTGTAATACTGTTGCCAACAGTAGTTTTCTGCAACAAATCCACTAAGTCCTGTGGAAGCTGGTGTCCCTAGCATACCATGCCATTTCTTGACACGACCTCAATGCCCACGTTAGGCTATAGCCGCCCATGGTGGAAAGCGCTTCTCCAGTGAAGTAAACACTAATAACATTGATTCATAGAGATTGGATCAAATTCTGCAAGGGGCCAAATCAGCTGTCACGATTATAGCATAACTGAAGCTCTGACCTAATGCTTAAAAAGGGTTTTGTTGCCTCACCAGTTGAGGCATTCTGGTTTGTGTGTTTCCACATCACAACATGTATCTATCATTTCTTCTTTTACTTTGTTTTTTTTGTGTGTAAACTGGATTAGTATTCTCTAGTCTGTAATTTCATCCACTGTCCCTAAAAAGTGCGTGATGTAATATGTGACGTCATCAGCAGTGCATTGCGGGAGCGCGAGTTATAGTTAGCTCAACTATAACGGCCGAATTTCTCTGGTTTTGTACGAGTGAAATGTCAGACGAACTATACCGTCCCTGAAACCTATGTTTTTCTCAGTGAATTTCTAAGGTTTTTTAAATGCTAATTACTAACTATAACGTCCCTGAAACCTGTGTTTTTTTCAGTGAATTTCTAAGGTTTTTTTAAATGCTAGTTACTAACTATAACGTCCCTGAAACCTTTGTTTTTTTCAATGAATTTTTAAGGTTTTTTAAATGCTAATTCCTAACTATAACATAGTAGTCGCGTTTGCAGAGTGGTGCAGAAAGGTGGTTGGGCCTCCGACCAGCGCTCAGGAATTCCGCTGCGTAGGACTTACAGGAGGTACCAGGAGGGCATCTTGGCCCCCAAAGTCCCTCAGAAGTAAAGTGGACTTCATCCCCCAACCCGTAGTGTGCCAGGAGGCGCGTTTGCAGAGTGGTGTAGAAAGGGGGGTGTGGCCTCCGAAGACCTCTTAGCAATCCCACTGTGTGGGACTTACTGGAGGTAACAGTAGGGGTAGTTGGCCCCCAAGGACAACCTTGGGGGCCAACTACCCCTCCTATTACCTCCAGTAAGTCCCACACAGCAGCATTGGTAAGTTCTCATAGCAGGCCACGCCCCCTTTGCCCACCAGTCTGCAAATGAGCTCCCTGGCGTGCTCTTGGATAGGGATTAAAGTCCCCTTTGATTGTGGGGGTCGCTAGGGGCCAACTAGCCTACCTGTTACCTCCAGTAAGCCCCACACAGTGGGATTGCTGAGAGGTGGACACAGGCCACGCCCCCTTTCTCCACCACTCTGCAAACGCGCCTCCTGGCGGGCTCTTGGTTGGGGTATGAAGTCCCCTTGCCTCATGAGGGTCCCTGGGGGCCAACTAGCCCTCCTATTATGCCGTGCTCCCACCCTGCCACAGCTGGAGCCGGCCCTTGGGGGTGGCGGTCCCCAGAGCCATGAAGGGCTCCTGAAGGGGGGGGCCGCGCGGCCCCCCTCTCATCATAATTAAAGCCCCAGGGAGGTGGTGGTCCCAGGGTCGGGGGTCCGCAACGGACCCCCGCCCTTAATTTAAATTTGCCCCGGGGAGCCCCCCCCCACAATTTTTAAATATAATTTAAGCCCCGGGGAGGTGGCGGTCCGCTGGGCTTAGGGGGGCCCGCGAGTCCCCCCGCCCATAATCAGGAATGCCCCAGGGAGGTGGCGGTCCCCGGGGCAGCGTGGGGGCAGGAGCCCCCGACGCATTTTTTAAGAATATCCCTGGGGAGGTGGCAGTCCCCGGGGCTGCAGGGGGGCCGCGTGCACCGTACATTAATAACAATGCCCGGGGAGGTGGCGGTCCCCAGGGTTGCGGGGGCCCCCGCTAAAACATTAATACTTTGCCCCTGGCCCACCCAGGGGCTTAAAAGCAACAAAGCGCGGAGGACCGCGCTACGTTTAAAAAAAAAAAAATCGGTGGGATTCGCGCACCCTAAGCGAATCCCGCTGAAAATATTTGTAAAAAAATGCTTTTTTGGGCCCTGGGGGTACCTGTAGGACTCCCTGACCAGGCCTAGGGGGTCAGGGTGTTTCTACCCTGCCCCCTTTTCTTTTTTTTAATCATTTTCTTCCCTTTTTGCTTGTGACTCGGTTTTACCGAGTCACAAGATGGCTGCCAACACTTCTTGGTTTGAAGTGTTGGCAGCCAATCAGAGACAAGCTCTTGATCGGGAGGGTTCACGGATTCACTGCGGCAACCAGATATATAATTTTATTTATTTTTGGATTTCTCAGGAACTACTGAATGGATTTACACCATTTAAAGCAAAGAGTGCACTCTGGACAAAGAGCTACCTCTCTGCCAAATTTGGTGTAATTCCGTTCAGCAGTTCGGCTGTAGCCGCGACAAAAGTTTCCTATGGAAATTAACATGGAGAAAACGCGTTTTGGGACCCCCCTTTTTTCTCGCCTCTCCCTTGACGAATCACCCCGAATCTTTCAAAACAGGAGCTGACCGGAGCGCCCCATTAGTTTTGAAAATTTGCGAAGATTCGTCAACCGGCGCAGGTAATATATATATATATATATATATATATATAACAATCAACTTCGGGAAATAGGAATAACGCCCGGCGATGGTTATCTCAGTTACTGGTCCCCATCAGTATCATATTTTTCAATATATAAACAACAGTGCATTGAGAATCAATAAACAACAGTGATTTCTTGTATCTTTCCTCAAAATTTCTTTTATTCCTTCTTTAAGTGTTTTTTTCAATACAGCAAGCAGCCTCCAAAACTGCAAATAGCCGCAAACAGCCAATACGTGTTTCGCGCCCAAACACGCTTCTTCAGGGCTGTTACAAACAAAAATGATGTATCAATATATATCATAAAGTAACAAAACAAATAAAGCATAATTCAGTTTCACAATATTTGTTCAATAAGGGTCTACCTATCTAATAATCACATTCCTATTTGACAACGCACTTTGTTACAAATCAAGTACATTGGTTTCACTTTGGATACAAAAATAGAAAAGAATTAGTGTTCAGTAAAATCAATTTGTTGCATGGCACTTGATATAAATTGCCTGTCAATGAACCTCCCAACTTCCATATCAATTTTCACCACGTAACAGATATGACACAGTGTGGACCTTGGTAGTTCTACTTCCTCCTTTTTATGTATATTTCACCTGTTATCGCGAGGATTTATTTAGTAACGGTTTTACCTCTTAAATATAAATCTTTTGGTCCTCCTCGGCCTTTGACTTGGTTAGTATTACCTTCTTGCTAGTTAGAAGTACTGGTTTTGTGTGAAGCATAATAAGAACACAAGAATAGAATTAAGTTCCAGTTCTCATGATTAGTGAGTGTGCCCCATTAGAAGAAACCAATTATCTTCCTATATTGTTTTCAAGTTGTAAAATTCTCACCTTTATTTTCTCCTTTTGGACTCTAACTCCTGTTCTAATCACACCAATTTTCTTAGCTCATTCTCATCCATAATAATTCAGTGCTTATTTCCCCTTGATAAGGGTCTGTGAAAGGAACAGAGTGATGATCACCTAAAATTCCCTCTATGTGTAGCACCATTATGAAATTGTCAACTGGGAGCACTGCACAGAAAAAATCTTAGTATCACTTGTTAGATTTGTTTCAGGTCTCCAATATTTAAGTATCTCATCAGACATTTAGATGCTTCCCCATTAATTAATAAATGCACATAATAGTCTCTTGCTATATTATCTCCAATTAGGATTTTCTTAACCTGTAAGAGCAGACTTCCTGGCCATTTGTCCTATGTTATCTTTGTTTAATATTCCGTTCTCCCAAACCGCGAGCTACAATCTATTTTTGAAGATTCCAATTGACATGGAGTAACAGTTTCTGCGTGCTCTGATGATACGTATTGCTTCTAGCTTGACATGCAAACGAAGCCCCCTTCCCACTTTCATAGTTTTAGCTTACCGTAAAACGGCTGTCAGCCTGCATTAGTCTCGTCTGAATCGAATCGTGCATTCGTTCAGACTGTTCCCTTCTCTCTATTTATACTCAATTGTGACCTTAATTGGCTGCACTTGGAGGCGCGCGAAAAGGAGCTCTTCGTGTGTGCTCCGTTTTTTCATTACATTATAATATTACCATATGTGAATCTTCATTAACTAAAAAGAGGATTCCCATTGCGGTTTAAATTTAAAATTAGTGTTTAATCAGCTTTTTACTATCATTTTGATAAGTAGCCCGATTTGGCTCTTTGTGATTTTAATGCTTCAAAAAAGGATAAAAAGTGTCCTTTTTTTTACGGACTGGAGTCTCGAACCCTTAACCTTACTATTCATATCTACCCTGCTGCACACCTTGTGCTAACAGGGAGTTCGA
Organism: Calotriton arnoldi; assembly: GCA_963921515.1. Classification (NCBI taxonomy): domain Eukaryota; kingdom Metazoa; phylum Chordata; class Amphibia; order Caudata; family Salamandridae; genus Calotriton; species Calotriton arnoldi. The sequence continues at coordinate 172,463 of CAWUFW010012778.1, read as the reverse complement.
CGTGTAAAAGTCCTGTCACAAGTTATTTAAGCATAAGAGCGATTTCTTCCACAATCAGCCACATGCTCTATGAGCTATCTGCGTGTTTTTCAACCCGTTTTATTCTACCGGATAGGTTTGCATAGTAATTCAGTTAATACTTAGCTCCCTACTGACCTCAAAAGAGGGCTTAGTTTTGCACCCACAAATAAATGGGATGACGTAGGTGCAAAAATAGATGTTAATAGGTTTGTAAGGAAAATAAAACTGAAAAAGTACTTTCTCAATTGACCAGCAAACAAGGGTACTATACAGATTAGGAAAGATCCAAGTCATATCTCTATAAAATAACTAATGGACATAGGAGTCTTAATGACTCTTGATAATGACACAAATTGTGATATAGAAGAACTAGCAATGGAATTGCATATTGAAACAAATCATTGTATTACTAGCAATTTGAAGCCCAAGTCTAAATTTGTACTGCCTATGAAAGCGGAAAATGTATTAGATGTTTTTACAAATCTAGTTATGCATGATTTTGACAAATGTATACCAATGAAGCATAATTATAATTTGAATAAAGCAAAATTCAAAGCATTACGAGATCTAAGTGGTGACAAATCCATTATTATAAGACGAGCAGATAAGGGGCGGAAATGTTGTAATATTGGATCATTGTGACTATCATAGTGAAGCTTTACGTCAACTACGAGATCGCTCAAGTTATGAAAAGGTGCCAATGTCTCATTTAGGAAAATCAAAGGACTTAATTAAGACTAAACTTCGGTTCTATTTGGATAAATAACTGCTAGATACTGAAGAGTTCAACTATATGTGGGTTGCAAATGCAAATATCTCGATTATTCATTTTTTGCCCAAAATACATAAGGGATGCAGGATACCACCGGGCAGACCAATAATTTCGGGGATTGGCAGCATAACTGAACACATATCTGAGTATGTTGACATGTACTTAGCACCCTTTGTTAGAACACTACGTTCATACATAAAAGACACTAAAGACTTTTTAAAACAGGTTTCGAGATATACATTGGGAAAAAGACATGTATTTGGTGACCATGGACGTAAACAGTCTCTTCACTAGTATTGAACATGACAAAGGGATTGAAGCAGTGAGGTACTTTCTCTATACAAAATCAGCCAGTTTTTTTTTTTTTACAACAATCCTATATGATCCTTGAATTGGTTGAGCTGGTTCTTAAGAACAATTTTTTCTTAAACAGACAAGACCTTTTTCACCAAGTGAGAGGGACAGCCATGGGTTCTAGATTTGCTTCCTCATATGTGAACCTTTTTATGCGCCACTATAAGAGGGAGCATGCCTGGAAAATGCGAGATATATATGATGACAATTTGATATACTGGGGCAGGTTCATAGATGACGTTTTCATTATCTGGAAAGGTGATGAAGAAACACTGAAATCTTTCTGTTCCCACCTCCATGAGAACCGATACAACATCACAATAACACTGGAGTACAGTAAAGAAAGCATTTACTTTTTAGACTTGAAACTATGTGTGAATAGGGGACAGTTGGAGTCCAGGTTGCATAGAAAGTCCACAGCAGCAAATTCTATTTTGCATGCAGAATCAGGTCATCTGAAGAGACAGATAGATAACATCCCCTACAGGGAATTCTTACGTGCCAAATGTAACTGAAGTGACCCCAAAGAATATGAAAGAATAGCTAATGACATTACACAAAAGTTTGCCAGAAGGGGCTATGACCCAGGTATCATAGTGAAAGCAAGGAAAAGAGCCCAGAGGGTAAAGAGAGAGGAACTGGTAAAAGACAAACTAAAGGAGGAATCTGGAGGGGACAAAATAGTGAGGTATATCACAAAATACAGTGAGGGAAACAGCAGGGTATACAACACCTTACAGAAACACTGGGATGTGTTAACCTTAGACAAGAACATAGACAAAATAGTATTGACAAAACCAACAATGGTTTACAAGAAAGCACCTACACTTAGGAGCATATTGAGTCCTAGTGACACAATGAAATATGAAATTCCAAATACAGGTAGAAAGTCGACAACTCCGAGCAATAGTACCTTACCTGTAGAATTCTACAGATGTAATAACTGCATCTGTTGCAAACACGTAAGTGACAAATCTAAAGATTTGTTTGATAGTAGATATCACAAGAGATATAAAATTGGCTCATTTATGAATTGCAACACAGACAGTTGTATTTATGCCATGACCTGCATCTGTGGAAAAGTATATGTAGGTTCCACAGTGCACAAACTCAAGATCAGGTGGATGGAACATTTATGTGCGTTAAAAAATTGTGACACGAAATATCCCATGGCTATACGTTTCGTGACAATCATAAGTTGCCAGAAATAGGAGGTATTCCCTGTATGGGGATTATCATTGAACACGTCACAGTAGACAGAAGAAGTGGAGATTTGGAGAAAAAGATACTCATAAGGCAAACCTTTTGGATCAATAAATTGCAGACAGTAGAATTTGGATTAAATGTGGCTAGAGAACTATATACGGTAGTATAGGAACCAGATCACCTATATTGAATAAATCAATGAAGGTGGGAGGCCTTCCTAAGGTACTCACCAGACAATGTGATCCACGAATTTGAATACCATTGGTTTCTTTACGATATCCCTTGTTTCATAAGATGGAACTACATGTGACCATCTAACTAACGAACTTGAATAATCCAGGGGGTTAAACCAAAACACTATAGATTATGTACAATTCTAGTTGGAGGTTGTGCAAAGTCTCTCCTCACTAATATATAAACGAGGAAGAAAAAAAATTGTCAAAAAAAAGAAATCTATTAGAAATTATAAATCTTATGTATATCACAGTGTGCGACATTAAGACTTTTTTGATATCAGACCATATTAGGCAAAATCATGAGATCTAAGTTAAATACTGCCTAGGTCAGTAGGGAGCTAAGTATTAACTGAATTACTATGCAAATCTATCCAGTAGAATAAAACGGGTCGAAATACACACAGATAGCTCATAGAGCATGTGGCTGATTGTGGAAGAAATCGCTCTTATGATTAAATCACTTGTGACAGGACTTTACACATCGAACTCCCTGTTAGCACAAGGTGTGCAGCAGGGTAGATATGAATAGTAAGGTTAAAGGTTCGAGACTCCAGTCAGTAAAAGAATGCTTTTTATCCTTTTTTGAAAGATTAAAATCACAAAGAGCCAAATCGGGCTACTTATCAAAATGATAGTAAAAAGCTGATTAAACACTAATTTTAAATTAAAACCGCAATGGGAATCCCCTTTTTTTGTTCATGATGATTTACATATGGTAATGTTATAATGTAATGAAAAAATGGAACACACATGAAGAGCTCTTTTTCGTGTGCCTCCAGGTGCAGCCAATAAAGGTCACAGTTGAATATAAATAGAGAGAAGGGAACAGTCTGAACGAATGCACGATTCGATTCAGACGAGACAACGCAGGCTGAAAGCCGCTCTACGGTAAGCTAAAACTATGAAAGCGGGAAGTATGGCTTCGTTTGCGTGTCAAGATAGAGGCTCTAGGGGCAGCAATACGTAGCATCAGAGCGCGCAGAAACTGTTACTCCATATCAATTGGAATCTTCATAAAAATAGATTGTAGCTCGCGGTTTGGGAGAACGGAATATTAAATAAAGATAACATCTCCTACAGGGAACGGTTTAGAAAGTCCTAATTGGAGATAATATATCAAGAGACTATTATGTGTATTTATTAATAAATGGGGAAGCATCCAAATGTCTGATGATATACTTAAATATTGGAGACCTGAAACAAATCCAACAAGAGATACTAAGAATGTTCCTGTGCAGAGCTTCCAGTTGACCATTTCATATTGGTGCTACACATAGAGGGACAAGGGGAAATAAGCACTGAATGATTATGGATGAGAATGACCTAAGAAAATTGGTGTGAGTAGAATAGGAGGTAGAGTCCAAAAGGAGAAAATAAAGGTGAGAATTTTACAACTTGAAAACAATTTGGGAAGATAATTGGTTTCTTCTAATGGGGCAAACTCACTAATCATGAGAACTGGAACCTAATTCTATTCTTGTGTTCTTATTTTGCTTCAGACAAAGCCAGTACTTCTAACTAGCAAGAAGGAAATACTAACCAAGTCAAAGGCAAGGCTGGCAGTAAAAGAGACGCAGTTACTGCCGTCCTTGCTTCTCCTAAGCAAGGATTATAAGTACAAAGTGCATGTTTATGCACCACTTGCAGGTTTTCAAAACACATAAATAAAAGGCATTGTCATTTACAATGCCAATAGCTAAAAACTCTCGCAAATGCAAGACCTATTGCATTGCAAATGCTTGTTCTTTTTCTGAGAGAAGAGCTCACAGGCAGCCTCTTTTAGAAGCTAGCTGCTGCACGCCGCTGTTTAGTGGAATGATAATGCATCACAGCGACCATCGAACCATACCCTCCCCTTCATCCAGCTATTGTCCAAAAGGTCACATAAAATTCTTGAACTTGTACCTTTGTGGTACAGCGTTCTGCCATCCGCCAGAGTCTAGGAGCACTTATATGGAACTAATACCTCAAATAAACTGACCACATAAAACTGAATGAGCATTCACATACTACAACACTTAAAAGGGAGTCTATTTAGTGCATGTGCGCCGTGAGAGCTGCTGGTTTCAGCCAAAGCAGCAACGGCCCAATCTGAGTAATATAAAGTGATTTATGGTTACAAGGCACAGCTGCATGGTTGGACCACTCCGCTGCCCTGCTTTGCAGGCTGCACGCTCCTCAGGGGTCCCATGAGGCCAAATGTCTTTGTAAACCAGGGAAGCAGACAGGCCAAATTACTTTGTAAAACAGGGAAGCAGACAGTTTAAGTGATCTTTTAGGGTTCCCTCACCAAATATTGAGGTGGGGGGGCGGTTGATTTGGCATCATTGTGAGTTAATCCTCCTTTCTCACATGTGCCCATCAGCCACATATTCTCTTCAGATTTGAGTAGCTGCAACCCCCTACCCTCGTCCCCACCTCATTCCAGAGTCCGTCCCCCCTGTGTGAGGAAGCGCTGAGCTTGGGAATCTGTGAAGGGGACACAGTTTGCCACTTTCACTTGGGACTGCAATGCGATCCTAGCGCATTTTGGGAGACATTGTTGTAAAAGAACTGACCGTAACTGGAAATACGGGCCCCCTATGAAATAAAAGTCTGCGTTGGAGGGGAAAAACTGGTCTCTGCTCTACAGGCCTTCCCAGCACCACTATTGAAGGAACACTTTCTGAGTTCCTTCGGGTCTACTGCTCTTTAAGAAAGAGGGTTTTTCACTGTTATCTTTTGCCGCAAGCAAGCACTCTCTAATCTCTTATCCTGTAAAATGCTATCCATCTGCTGATGCCCTTCAACGCCTCGTCAGGGACATGAAACGCCACTTCAAGGCAATTACAATACAAGCATGTGCAATGCATCTGAAAGAGACACGTTAGTGACAGATTCCTTACCTTAGAATATCCCCAGGCGTCAGGCTGGATCCGGAAAGTTTTTGCGTAGCAGTACCCTTGCGCGTCGGTAGGCGGCGTCGTGCGGCTCCGCGTCCGTCGTCGGCGTCGTGATCGCCGGGATGACGTCGCGGGCAGTACTTAGACGCCGCCCCTGCGCGCTGACGTCAGTTCTTCTTTTCCGCGCCAGCAAGCGCAGATCCGGGAAGAGCAGTGCCCTGGTCATTTTTTGACCATACTTTTTGGTGAATTTTTTCACTGTTTTTTCATCTTTCAAGGTGTCGTAGGGATGCCCGGCTTCAAGCGATGCGGCGCCTGTGCGCGGATGATGTCCGTCACCGACCCGCATTGGGAGTGTCTCTTCTGCCTCGGCCGAGGCCACGACACGGAGTCTTGTACCGACTGCCAGGCCCTCCACCCGAAAGCTTTGCGAGAGCGGTCTCGAAAGCTCCTCGAGGCCCGGCATTCGGCTCCGCGGAAGCCCCGGTCGCGTGAGAGGTCCAGGGTCGATCGCGGAGTCCACACCGGTCGTCGGCGTCGAAGTCTTCTTCGTCCGGTAAGTCGAAACACAAAAAGTCCAAAAAGCATCATCGCTCTAGGACTTCGCCTCGCCGGTCTCGCGACTCGGCTGAGGCCCCTCCCGGCACCGTCCCGCCCCCGCGGCCCCGGACATGCCTGTGGAGTCGCCCCCGCCATACCCGCCCTTCCCGGGTTCGGGGCGGATCCGGCCAAAGTGCAGGAATTCCTGTCGGCCATGGCCCGCCTCTTCGGGCCTTCAGGCCCCTCCGGTGCGCCTTCGGGCCCCGCGGGCCCTGATGGGGTTGCTCCGGCGTCGCCGACGGCTCCGGCCCCGGCGTCGCCCGTGCCTCCAGCCTCGATCCCGGCTCCGGCTTCGGCCCCGGCCTCGATCCCGGCTCCACAACCCCCATCGACGCCGGTCGACCTAACGACACCTCCGCCGGCGCCGATGTCTCCGGTGCCGTTCTCGGCGCCGCCCTGGGCTCCGGGCGGCGTCGTCCCCCAGTTCCTTCCGGCTCCGGACATGGATCCGGACCGACGTCGCTCGACGCCGGCTCCGGCGCCGATGGGACCTTGGGTCCCAACTGTCCCTCCTCCTCCTTATTTTGAACCAGAGGAGGACCAGTTGGACTGGGAGGGGTCTGATGACCCTCTGACACGACACTGTCAGTACGATCAGGACTGGACAGAGAGTCTAGGGGAGGCCAGTGGTCTGGATACTTCCCCTGACACTGGCATGCTGTCTCCTCCCGTGGCTACGGAGGAGGGAGCCAATTTTGGTACGGTGTTGCGTAGGGCAGCTGGGGCCTTACGTCTCCAACTTCCTACTTTGACGGTCAAGCCTAACATCTTGACAGAGGTGCTTCAGCCGGCAGCCTCCTCTGCGGAGACTGTGCTGCCGTTTAACGACGCCCTCACTGACGTTCTTTTGGGCGCCTGGTCCAAGCCCAACACAGGGGCTCCTGTGGATCGGAACGTGTCACGACGCCATCGCCCAGCTCCGGGCGACCCCCTGTTTCTCTCTGTCCACCCCACTCCTGAGAGCTTGGTTGTCCAAGCCTCCGCTTCCCAAACCGCCTTCCCTACCGCTCCTCCGGATAGGGAATCCAAACGCCTGGATCAGTTTGGGAAGAAAGGTTTTTCTTCCTCCAGTGCTGGCTTGCGGTCCGTTAACACCGCTTGTCTTTTGGGCCGATATACCCACTCCCTGTGGGATTCGGTGGCGGATGTTTTGCCCCAGTGTCCTGAGGAGGTCCAGACACTGCTTTCCCGCGCCATTGCGGAAGGAAGGGATGCGGCTAAATACACAATACGTTGTGGCCTTGACACCGCCGACTCGCTGGGCAGGTCTATTGCAACGACGGTGGCGCTCAGACGCCACGCCTGGTTGAGAACCACTGGTTTTTCAGGGGATGTCCAGAATACTCTCATGGACATGCCCTTTGATGGAGTCGGTCTTTTTGGGTCCAAAGCAGACCATGCGTTGGAGCGCTTTAAGGACTCACGGGCTACTGCCAAGTCCCTGGGCCTTTCTGCTACACGCCCTCCGCTGACTTCTGCTTTTCGCCCCTATCGTGGCCACGGTAGGGGCGCCCCTTCACGTCAGCAGCCCAGCCACCGGCCCGCGCAGCAGGCGTCTTCGCGTGGCCGAGGACGTGGATTCCGCCGTGGCGGATCGGGCAACCAGCGTGCGGGTCAGGCCACCACCTCCAACCCGTCCGCGGCCTCCAAGCCCTCCTAGTCCCTCCTTTCAGGTGCACAGCACGCCAGTAGGGGGCAGGGTCCGCCATCACCTTCCCCACTGGCGTACCATCACCTCGGACAGGTGGGTCTTGGACATTGTCCGAAGGGGCTACTCCCTCCCCTTCGAGACCACCCCCCCAGCCATGCCACCTCAATTCCACCACATGTCAGGGGATCACTTGGTGCTTCTACAGAAGGAAGTCACAGCCCTCTTGACCAAGAGGGCCATCGAGCGTGTTCCGACCCCAGAAGTAGGGCGTGGTTGCTACTCCCACTACTTTCTGGTGCCCAAAAAGGACAAGGAGGACATGCGTCCTATCTTGGACCTCCGGAACATCAATCGCTTCCTCCGGAAGGAGAAGTTCAAGATGCTCACCCTAGCTCAGGTCTTGACTGCCCTCGACCCTGGAGACTGGTTGGTAGCGTTGGACTTGCAGGACGCATATTTCCACATCCCCGTCCTGCCGGCCCACCGGCGTTACCTTCGGTTCACGGTAGGCCCCGAGCATTTTCAGTTCACCGTGCTCCCCTTTGGCCTTACCAGTGCCCCTCGGGTGTTCACGAAAGTGATTGCGGTGGTCGCAGCTCATCTGCGCCGGGCAGGGGTTTCAGTCTTCCCCTACCTCGACGACTGGCTGCTGAAGGCGGGCTCGTCCCAGGCAGTCGTCTCCCACCTCCAGACTACGGCCGAACTCCTGCACTCGCTGGGGTTCTCCATCAATGTGCCGAAGTCGCATCTGATTCCTTCTCCACAGCTCCTTTTCATCGGAGCGGTTCTGGACACGACGCAGTTTCGGGCCTATCCTCCCGAACGGCGAGTCCGGGATATTCAGGCTATGATTCCGATCTTTCAGCCTTTATCCTGGGTTTCGGTACGGATGACCCTGAGGCTGCTGGGCCTCATGGCCTCCTGCATCCTGCTGGTCAATCATGCCAGGTGGCATATGCGGGCTCTGCAGTGGGACCTGAAGTTCCAGTGGGCGCAGCACCAGGGCAACCTGTCCGATCACGTCCAGATCTCGGAGGGGACTGCAAGACAGTTGCAGTGGTGGCTCTCGAACCGGCAATGGGTCATGGGCAGATCCCTCTCCCTTCCCCAGCCAGAGCACACAGTTGTGACGGACGCGTCCCTTCTGGGATGGGGCGGTCACATGGGAGAGGCGGAGATCAGAAGCCTCTGGTCTCCGGGCGGAGTCCCGGCTCCATATCAACATTCTGGAGCTCCGGGCGATCCGACTTGCACTCAAGGCATTCCTTCCCTCTGTCAAAGGGAAGGTAGTGCAGGTGTTCACAGACAACACCACCGCCATGTGGTACTGCAACAAACAGGGCGGGGTGGGGTCTTGGACCCTTTGTCAGGAGGCTCTGCGCCTCTGGACATGGCTGGAACATCAGGGCATGTTCCTGATGGTTCAACACCTGGCAGGTTCCCTGAACGCCAGGGCGGACGAACTCAGCCGCAGGTGCATGATGGATTACGAATGGCGTCTTCACTCGGAAGTGGCGCAGGGACTCTTTCTACAGTGGGGAGAGCCTTGGTTAGATCTATTCGCCACCGAAGAGAACGCGCAATGTCATCAGTTCTGCGCGTTGGAATTTCCAAGGCGGCACTCGCTCGGCGACGCTTTCGTCGCGAGTGGAGTTGCGGTCTGTTGTACGCCTTTCCGCCTATACCACTTCTACCCAGAGTGTTGAAGAAGATTCGGCACGACCGGGCCCAAGTCATTCTTGTGGCCCCGGACTGGGCTCGAAGAGTTTGGTATCCCGAGCTACTCAATATGAGCGTAGATCCCCCAATCCGTCTGCCTCTTCGGGAGGATCTTCTGTCGCAGCAGCAGGGGACGGTCCTCCACCCGAACCTGTCCAGCCTACACCTGCTTGCGTGGAGATTGAGCGGCGGCAGTTGATTCCTTTCGACTTGCCTCCCGAAGTTTGTGATGTGATTCTGGCAGCCAGGCGTCCCTCCACTAAGGTGGTATACGCCTGCAGGTGGAACAAATTTGTGGCATGGTGCACAGCAAAGGCTGTGAATCCCCTTTCTGCCCCTCTTTCTGAGGTCCTTCTGTTCCTTCTCTCTCTGGCCCAACAGGGTTCTGCCCTGGGTACCATCAAGGGTTATCTTTGTGCTATCTCGGCCTTCCTCAGGCTCCCTGATCAGCCCTCCCTTTTCAAGTCCCCTGTTGTTAACAGGTTCTTAAAAGGCATTACTCACCTCTTTCCTCCTGTTCCGTTTGTGATGCCTCAGTGGGACTTGAACTTGGTTCTTACCTTTTAATGTGCGCTCCCTTTGAGCCTCTACATAACTGTCCTCTTCGTCTTCTGACTCTGAAGACAGCCTTTCTGGTGGCCATCACCTCCGCTCGGCGGGTCAGTGAGCTCCAGGCTCTATCTTGCAAACCTCCCTTTCTGTCTGTTCATCCAGACAAGGTTGTTCTTCGGACGCGTCCGTCCTTCTTGCCAAAGGTGGTTACTGCTTTCCATATTGGGCAGACCATCACTTTGCCCACCTTCTTTCCGCCTCCGCATCCTTCCAGAGAGGAAGAGAGGCTCCACCGTCTGGACCCAAAACGTGCGCTCTCCTTCTATATTGACCGCACAAAACACTTCCGGGTGGATGACCAGCTCTTTGTTGGCTACGTGGGCGCCAAAAAGGTCGGGCGGTGCACAAGAGGACCATCTCCCGCTGGGTTACCTTGTGCATCAAGACCTGCTATTCTTTGGCGAAGAAGGAGCCTCCTGTTGGGCTGCGTGCCCATTCCACAAGGGCAACGGCTGCTACCACGGCCTTGGGCCGCGGTGTTCCGCTGCCGGTTATTTGTCAGGCAGCTACGTGGGCCTCGCTGCACACGTTTACAAAGCATTACTGCCTTGACAGTTAGGTCTGGAGGGACGGCTTCTTTGGCCGTTCTGTCCTCCAGGACTTCCTTGTCTGATCTTTGTTCGCAGACCCACCACCGGGGTTGGTATTGCTGGGGTATCTATTCTAAGGTAAGGAATCTGTCACTAACGTGTCTCTTTCAGATGCACAAGTTACTAACTTGTGTAACGATATATCTGTAAGAGACAGTAGTTAGTGACAGATTCCTTACCGCCCCACCCATCCTCCCCGTTCTGCGAACTGATTTCTAGGGTTAAGGACATCCCTTTCAGGGCCCTAGTATTTTTCAGACACCTATGTCAGCTTCTTGCATGGCTCTGCGTTCCTGGCGCGGAAAGTCGTGTACAGAACTGACATCAGCGCGCAGGGGCGGCGTCTAAGTACTGCCCGCGACGTCATCCCGGCGATCACGACGCCGACGACGGACGCGGAGCCGCACGACGCCGCCTACCGACGCGCAAGGGTACTGCTACGCAAAAACTTTCCGGATCCAGCCTGACGCCTGGGGATATTCTAAGGTAAGGAATCTGTCACTAACTACTGTCTCTTACAGATATATCGTTACACAAGTTAGTAACTTGTGCAATAGGTCTCTCATTTGCGAGAGTTTAAGCTATTGGCATTGTAAATGACCATGCCTTTTATTTATCTGTTTTGATAATTAACACATACATGAAAGGCACTGTCATTTACAATGCCAATAGATCAAACTCTTGTAAATGCGAGACCTATTGCATTTCAAATAAGCGGCCGCCATTGTCCTGGGCTGCTTGGAAAGTGAAAGCGCGCATGGCACACTTAATGTTGCAGGAAAGCATGTCATGCCTGCAGTAGGAGAAACTCATTAAAGAAAATAGTACTTACAGACTAAATAAGACATACCGTGTAACAACAGACCGGAGGGGGGGTACTGGGCTGAACAGCGACTCCGGTAGGGGTCGCCTCCGTCCTCAAGGCGCGGTGTCCTCTTTGCTGAGCTGAGGTAAGATGGTGGTTACCTCCCCGCTCCCAGCTCCTTGAAGTTTCATTCTGTCTTGACCATCGCCGCTTTCATTGTTAGGGGCAGGAAGTACACTGGTCGTACTGGCGCCGACTCGTGCTGATTAAAGAATCAGCGTGTCCACCGGAGATATCCCTGGGCGAGCACGTGACCCCACTGACTCAGGCTGATCTGGAACATCTACCCTTGTGACTTGACCCCGGGCACACAGGAGGCACGTTCTTGCGTCCTACTGGCCCTCATTGCGGTGCTCTTCGTAGGTGGAGTCTCACTACAGGAAAGAGACCCGTAACCAGGAGGGCGGTGATGGTCAGGTTCCTCGCCGCTACCCTCTTGCTCCTAAACTGATTGATGGCCCAATGATACCCCTCTCCACGACTCGACGCAGGCACGGACAACCTCTCGAGCTTCACTCTGGTGAGCCTCTAGCTCTACTCTGCCGCCCTGGACGGGTCTGGAAACTTGCTATCCCAGCACGCAACGCCTCAAGCCTGCTTCCGCTGGGGCTGACAGTGCCTTGCGAATGCTACTTATTATAATTTTCAAATTGATTATCGACCCCCCTCTCTCTGTCTCCCTTCCTTCCTCTCACTGCCCGGGGGAGAAGCATTTTGAGGACGTTAGTAGGAGATATTTAGGGGCACAGACAGCAGTGCAGTTACATTGTCCCTTAACCCGCAATCCCTGACTCCAAAAAACGGCAGAAGCCATCTCTGTATGGGATAGCATAATAGACTCCATAGCGACCAAAGAAGAATAACCCCACTGAAATAGAAATAGGACTAAGTTAACTTGCAGCAGTGGCCATCTTGGACTGGGCCTGTCCACACAAACCCCTCTCACATTAATAGAAATCTGACCATAAACCAAAGTGCAGTTACACTGTCCCTAAACCTGTACTCCCTGACTCAAAAAGTGGCACAAGCCATCTCGGTATCGCTTTAGCATGAGAGACTCCATAGCAACCAAAGAAGAACCCCACTGAAATAGAAATAGGACTAAGTCAACCTGCAGCAGTGGCCAACTTGGACTGGGCCCATGCACACCAACCCCTATCACCCTAATAAAAAAATAAAAAATATTTTTAAAAAGCTGATCATAAACAAGGCACGGTTGACACACTGGACTGAGCACTCGCTCACTGACCCTATTCTTGAAAGTGGTGCTCACTTCAAAACAATTCATCTCCAAACTCACATCCCTCACTTGGCAAGACACCCCTTATCCAACAGAGACTCTAATACAAGGGGCAACTACGATGACTTATCCATACCTTAAGACCCCCGACGCAAACCTTGAGAGATTCGGCCCAAACACTTGAAACATAAAATACCCCAATAACCTCTCAATTAATGCAAAAAATAATCAAGCACAACCTTCTCAAACAACTTCCGGAAATACTAATAGCTGATACCTACCATAGCATATCCAATGGCAACACGAAAACGGACCTCATTTTCTACACTAAACGCCCTGCAAAATGGAGGAATGTCTTCCTCACACACCTTCAAATTGCTAAAACCACCAAAATTCCCTATGGTACTAAACTAAGAGCTGAGACCTGCATATTGATCTTCAGAACAGGCAACATGCTAATTCAAGCAGCAGACCATCACATCTCCATATTTGACCAACACTTCCCTTCTCTTCTCACCTCTCTAACTCAACTCAAACCAACTCCCCTCACAACACCCTCCCAGTTTGAGTGCCCAGAACCGATCCGCTTACAAGACTCTCCACTATACTAAACCCCTCTGCCTTATCCTGTAATCAAGTAAACCCTAGTCTTAGCCCCACTGCTCCATAAACAACAAAAGACCACACAAAAAAACTAACCCATATCGCTCTCAATGCGTATAAGAACACCACTCCCAATCTAATAACGACTTACACTGAGCCCCATTGAAACAGACCCCTAACTCCCATCACGGAACCCTTCTTGCCCACCCAACCCCTTCACATATCCTACCCAGAAGTCACCTCTCTTCCCTCTGTCATCAATCAGATGCCTACCTTATTTACAGAACCCTATGCCTGCTTACCTACTCACAGATTAACCAACCGCACCGACACACTTACCACTTTCATGAGGCGTCTAGAACAGAAACTAGATTCTCTACTTAATGATCTCTCAATAGTAAAAAATGACCTAGTGATCCAGAATAATTTAACAAGCAACTCTGCTAAAAAAAATAGTAAACTGGACCCCCCCAAAAAGTTCTCCAACATTTCAAAATTCTGCCGACCATACCACCATCCCGCTGAGCCGCCTGTCCTACAGGCCCCACCGAGCACTCAACACCCTGCACCCTATCTGCCATACAAGCAAAACATCTTAGCGAATCTTACAACCCCAAATCCCCTCGAGCAGTCTCAAAATCACCATCCAATATCCCAGTGATCATTGGCACATATAGAATCCCTCGGCCTAGTTTAACCCCCAGACCTCCCGCTCAATACACCACTATCCACACACTACACTCTGCAAAAATTAACCCTTACCCCTGACCTGTATACTCATTAACTGTAGATCTGCTGCTAAGCATTGCACAGATATTGCAGAGACCTAACTAGTGGAAGAAATCAACATTGCTTTCCTTACCGAAACCTGGCTCAATGATCACTCAACCTCAATACTAGACCTACTCACTCCTACTGGTTACTCCATCATCAGAAAAGACCGAACAGGGCAATTAGGGGGTAGACTTGCGATCATCCACAAAAAGGAAATACAATTCAACCCCCTTGAGACCATGAACTACACCACCTTCAAATACCTTGGATTAGAAACCATAACTAAAGATAACACTCCCATCAATTTCACCATCTATCACCCACCAGCTGACCGCACACTCTACATTGAGGAACTTACTGACCTAATAACCCAACTCTCACTAACTGACTCCAACAACGTTCTCCTGGGCGATTTCAACCTACACTGGAACAACACAAACGGCCCCACAATATCCAACCTGAATAACCTACTGGAAATAAACGATCTCAAGCAACTCTGTAATAAACCGACCCACAATAAAGGCTCATCCCTTGATGCAATCATCACCAAAGAAACTTGTTTCCATTTGATCCATCATGCCGACAGATAGGTCTGACCATCATCTAATTCTTTTCAACCTACACCACACATACATCCCAGCAACATCTTGCAAACCCTTACACTGGTCTAGAAACATCAAGCATGTTCCACGATTGGAACTAGAGTCCAGGATCAATGACAAATTGCAGTCACAACCCCTCCCTCAAACCGTTGATGAGCTTACTGCCCACTACAACTCATCAGTAACCGATGCTCTATTGCACCACTCAAGCTAAAGAGATCGAGAGAAATCCAATCCAGATCCTGGTTCAGTCTAGACCTTAACAAGGAAAGAAGACAACTCAGACAGACCGAAAGGTTATGGAGACAGAACCACTCAATGGTGAACCTTGTACTCTTAAGAGCCAAACGACTATCCTATAAGAAACACATTTTCAAGGAAAAAGCCACTTTCTTTCGTAATCAACCTGACCTAAGGAGCTATTCAATATAATAAAACAACAAGCCACACTTACCTCCCAACAAGAACCAATAGCCACCACCTATCGCTGTCAAACAATAGCTAACTTCTACACTGACAAAATTGCCAAAATTGATCGTTCCCTGTCCTTGAGATTATCTCCAAAACCCAACCTACCGACTCCACCAACACCGAACTCACTCAACCAAAGAATAATGCTAATTGGTCGGACTTCAAACTCATGACAGAAGGTGAAATGTTCAAAATTATTGCCAAACTCAAACCCACCTTCCACTTCGCTGACCCTCTCCCCTCAACTTTTGTTCAGAAACTCAACCACATCATCTCCCCACTCTGGACCACAATCATAAATGCCTCTCTCTCATCAGGCCTGGTACCAGACTCCCTGCAACTCGGACAAGTCACCCCCATACTAAAAATACCCGGTGCTGACCCCAACGATCTCAACAATTTCAGACCAATCACCAATTTCACTTTCCTTGCCAAAACACTGGAGAAATGTGTCCTTCTTCAACTTAATCAACACATAGAAAAATTCAACCTTCAGGACACCTTCCAATCAGGATTCAGGAAAGGCTGCAGCACCAAAACTGCTATACTCAATATAACAGACGGCATACACAAGGCCCTGGATGAAGGCGACTCCTGCCTCTTAATCCTACTTGACCTCTCAGCGGCATTTGATACAGTACATCTCCCGGCATTACTGGAGACACTCCAGAAACGCAGTGGTATCAATGGCACGGTCCTGAGATGGTTCACGTCATATCTTTATCATCGCTCCCAACAAGTAAAAATGGACAGATGTTTCTCGAACCCTGCACCAGTAGCTCAAGGAGTACCTCAAGGTTCCATGCTCTCACTAGCCCTATTCAATCTCTTTATGGAACCCCTCACAGCTATCCTAAAGCAAGCTGGTATCAAATATCACCTATATGCTGACGACACACAACTCTACTACAGAATAAAATATCCCAGCAACATACACCATCGTAATACTACACTAACCAAGATTCAAACTTGGCTTCTGACAAATCACCTGAAGCTAAACCCTAACAAGACTGAACTCCTACTCAGCTCCCCAAAGAAAAATCCCCTACCCATCCTGGAATGGCTCAAAAACTTGTATTCACTTAACAGCCCTATCTCACTATCCAACTCTGCTAAATCCCTAGGTATCACCCTAGAAGCAAACCTATCAATGAAAGATCACATCAAAAACACTGCCAAAGGTGCATGCTACACGCTAAAGCATCTAAAAAAAATCAAACATTTTATCCCAACTGAAGATCTCAAGACAGTGGTTCAATTACTAGTCCTCTCAAAACATGACTACGAAAATTCCGCCCTAACAGAAACCCCCAAAAGCCACCTCCAGCCCCTAACTTCAACCCTCAATGCCGCTGCCAGGCTCATCACAGGAACCAAACGCTTTGACCACATCTCCCCAGCTCTCAAAAGTTTCACTTGGCTCCCATCGAATGAAGGTGCTTCAACAAAACTGCATGTATCACCCACAAAGCTCTCCATCCTGTAACCCCTGAATGTCTAGAAGCTAAACTATCGCGAGCAGGGAAAAGCTGGGTTATGAGAAGCTCCAACTCGCTCCTCCTCAAACCCCCTAAACTAAAAAGAAAATCATCACAGACACGCTCCTTCTCGGGAAATGCCCCCAAAATCTGGAACTCACTCCCTAACGAACTACACTGCAACCCCTCCTTCTCCTGCTTCAAACGAGACCTCAAGTCTCTATTACTCACCAAGTACTTCAGCTAGAGCATGAATTTTCTTACGCCTCCCAAAGACCCAACTCTTTTGGACAATTCCAGTCAGAATCTTTATCAGACTGACTCAAAGTCTATCCTCCTCCCCAGCACCCAATTACTTTATTGATTTATATTACTTTGCTCTCACTGTGTCTACTTTAATACTCTATGCTCCTATATTTCTGTATACGATTTTGTGTGATGCCTTTTTACCTCTCACCATGTACTTGTGTAAATTTATTCTCTTAACATGTAAAGCGCTCTGTTACCTTTGGGTCGAGCCAGCGCTATAGAAACTTCAAAAATAAATAAATAAACAACAGAAGTAAAAGGGCCAGTCCTCACAGGAGGTTACAAATGAAGACAAGGCGGTACCAAGGAGGGACTAACAAACCTATTAACAAATTAGAAGCCAGCATTTACAAAGGACAATGACACAAGTCAATGAAAAATATGGGCGGAGAGTGGACGAGGCTTCAAGTCACTACTCAAATACAGCATGCCTCACAGAGCAGCGCATGCGCTGCCCAGGCTCGACCTAAACATTTTTCCATATGGGGGAATAACAATATGCAAACCATAACTGGCACACTAAATGTAATGCTTATGACCTCACACTATTTATACCAATAAATAACAATACCTAAAAGCAAAATGTAATGAAATAATACTTACTTAGTCAAAGCAATAAATGACTCTACATTCATAGTCATAGTCATCGAGGTCAAAGTGGTAACGGAAATCGAATTATGTAATCTAATCTGTAAAATGATTTCCAGGATTTATAATTCCTCTGTTTAATTAAGGGTGAGGCCATAAGCATTGCATCTGGTGTGAAAGTTATGGTTTCTAAGGCTGTTGTGTGAGTGACATGGCATTGCTTTACCGTTATTAATATTACTACTATGGATGAAGTGTGATCTCTTTGTTTGTATAGTAATTTAAAAATGTGATTTGAAGTCCTCATATTTATTGTTATAAATATTTGTGAAGTCATAAGCACTGAATATGATGTGTGAGTCATGATGGTTTTCATGACAGGTCTGAAGGCCAATATTTGAGGTGCTAAACATAATCGGGAAATTTCAGGTGAGGGGTGGTTTATTTCATAACCATAAGTACACTGCAACTGTGATTTTTAAGTGGATTTCTGAGTTTTTTTAAAACATACATTAAGAAATTACGAACAAAGCTAACCATAACTTCATATTAGAACAGTTTTTTGATTGAAAGGCAAGAGTGTTTTACTGCTATTTGTGTAGATAAATGTGTCAGGTATTTGGTAAGTGTGATGGTGAATGATGCTTCTGTATCATATTGAAACCTATCCACCATTTGGCCTGGCCTTCAGCTGTGTACTGCGGGGGTTGAAAGCAGTGTCTGGCTTTGCCAGATCCTGTGCAAACCCACCTTGCAACATAGCACCGTAATGCATGTACTTTGATCTTATACAACTATAGTTCACTGCAAATAACCAGCCTCCCATGCAAGTAACCAGCCTCCCATTTGACCAACAGCCAGCTGTACCTTCCATGTTAAACCCAATTCTGGAATCTCTCCTTGTGCAAATCAGTCAAATGATGCTAAAGCTATTAGCAAATCAGTGCTGTTTTTTACCCACCCTGATTTAACATTGCTCCTCCTTGTAAGATCTGCATGAACCTTGCACAATCAGCTTAAATTGACCTACCAACATATACCTAAAAATAAAAATACCTGAAGAATTTTGGGTGGATGTGTCAAATGGTGCCAACGTTATTAGCATCTTAACACCTTTTTTCTCCCTTGATATATGCCACTCTTGACAAGTTTCCATGAAATAAAACCTAACATATTTCCAAAATAAGTTAAACATGGTAAATGTTTGACTAATTTTGTGCGGTTCTATAAAATTTCCTAAACTTGATGAGCAAATCAAATATTTTTGATACACCTTTAGCTTTGTCCTCAGAAATACCTACACTTTGCTTAAGTTGATCAGTGATGGATGTCATCAGTGATATCATCAATTATGCCATTTAACATGTCATGAGTGATGTAATAACTAGTGCATGGGGGGGGCACAAGTTGTAGTAAGCTCAGTAAACTATAACTGATGAATTTCAGTGTTTTGGGATTTTAAATATTAGTTTTTATCTAATTTCACCACCTAACTATATCATCACCATAACCGTATACATGTATGTACATATATATGTCACAGTTAAAGTGCAGTTGTGGTTGCAAATTAAAACTGAAAAATCACTGACATTCGCAAGTTATGCTTAGGTCCAAAATCCATAATTTGCTTCACTTACCGGACAGACAGCCAGGAAAACTATATCACACAACGAATGCAATTCTCATGACCTAATTTTGGTGGTTTGGTGTAAATTCGTTCAGTAGGTTTTGAGAAATTAAGGATCAAAAATATTTGTATATCTGGACAGATGGGTTTGAGGGACTCTTTCAAGAGATCCTTGAACCCAATGGCAAAAAATAGTGTTCTCATTAGCCTAGGGGCTTTTCACCCTTGGGCCTCCTCGCTCCCGCAGGAGTTCTGAGTGCTCTGATTGGCAGGTCGCAACATGAAAGAGAACGTGGCAGCAGCCGTTACAGGACATGGGGACTAAGTGCCCAATTAGGAGTTTGCTGTCCATAGGACCGCCAAACACGCGGTGGGGGTGCGGTGGCGGTCATGGACCGCCACACCTGTGGTCCGACCACCGTATTACGAGTACAGCGGTCGGACTGAAATAGGACCGCCGCAACCACCAAGGATCCACAATCCCTGTCGGTGGCGGTCTGAGGGTGGCAATATGCTGGCGGTGCTGCTGTGGCACCTCCAAGCATATTACGAGTTTCTTCACATCCACTCTTTTGTCAAAGATCTTTTTATTAGTTTCAAAGATATAACAGTACACAGGAAAGGTAAACAACATACAGGGGAAGGAGACCCCAATGCAACGTGTATGCCGACCGTTACAGTGTGCTATAGTATCATATACAGTTTGTGAACTAGGAATCGGCAAATTTTGAATATGCTCAACGTGAAACTCCCAGGTTTCCCCCGGGTCCCACAATTACAATCAGTATCTTGATCCCAAGGGAGATCCACATAACCTTTGCGATCTGTCTATCCCCCCCCCCCCCTTTATAACCAAAGAACATAAAAATTCAAGCTAAGGTGTCACGGTCAAAGAAAATTCAAGAAAAGTTGCTGTTGAAGGCCGGCCCCAGGGGGAGGGGAACCCCTTCGTCCCGAAGCCTCCTCATCGTATCGGGGGAGTCAATGGGAGTTCTAGATATGAAAAAGATGGAGAGCTCGCAGCCTCGGACCACAAGCAAACAGGGGCAACCCCTCAGAGAGGTACTCGACCAGGGGGCCCACACATAGTCAAATCCCTTACGGGAGTCCTCTACGATGTCTGCCATTCTCTCCATCGCCAATGCCCGCCATAACCTGGCGTGCCACTGCGTGAGGGAGGGGGCCTCTGCTTTCTTCTACGCGGCCGCAACAGCCATCTTAGCCGCCCCGAGGCAGAGCCACATTACAGACCGGTCCCCATGCATCTGGCGCTTCGAGGTGGAATCCCGGATCCCCAAGAGTGCGTGTTCTAGTGTGTCCGGAATTGGGTAGCCCAAGATCAGTTTGATTTGTGCAAGTACCTCCTTCCAGAAGGGCTTGATGTGGGGACAGTCCCACCAGATGTGCCTAAAGTCACCCAGCAGCCCACAACCCCTCCAGCACCTGTCCAAGGAATGAGGGAAGATGGTGTGAAGCCTCTGGGGGTATAGGTACCAGTAGTACATAATTTTGTAATGAGCCTCCCTTAAAAACATAGAGCAATTAAACTTGGGTATATCCCTATATAGTGAGGCCCATTGTTTCTTCTGTAATGGGGTGTCCAAGAGTGCATCCCAGAACCTTTGATGTCTAGGGGCGTGGTGGGAACCCAACGCCCGTATGAGTGAGTATAGGAAGGAGATGTCCCCCTTGAGGAGGCCCCGAACTGGGCAAATTTCTCAATGGGAAGTAGATCCCTGGTGGCGGCCTGCTTTATCTGCAGTTGAAGGACTCAATGCTTAAGCTGCACATACTGGAATTACTCAGCTGGCTGAAGATGAAAGGCTTGGGCGCATTCCGTGAAGGTTACCATCTTCCCCCCTCAAACAGGTGAGAAAGCATGAGACAGCCCCCCACCCGCCAAGCGTCAAAGGCCCCTCCTGTAATGCCGGAGGAAACTAGGGGTTGAAATGTACGGGCGTGTATGCGGAAGGGAAGGTAGTGAGAGGAGTGGATCTATTCAGTACATCCCAAACCCCCAGGGTGGTTGCCGTAGGAGTGCTGATATAGGCATTGCGTGGTCGATGTTGTTTGTTTTTCCACAAGAGATCCCAGATCGTTCTCCCTGTTATTTGGCGATCCATATGGAGCCAGAGCTTTTTCGACTCTCGAAGGGACCACTCCGTAATCACCCTCAATTGTGCTGCCCTATAGTATCCCAAGAAGTCCAGTAAGGCCAACCCTCCCTCTTCCCTTGACCGCGTTAACACACAATTGGAGAGCCTTGCTCTCTGCCCCTGCCAAATAAACTTAGTGATCATTGTTTTCAGTTCGGAGAAAAGCGCCCGATCCACAGCGATCGGAAGGCCCTGGAAGAGATATAGTAAGCGCGGGAGAACGTTCATTTTTATAGCATTTACCTGCCCTATCCAGGAGAGGTAGGCCGTCCGCCATCTAGCAAAATCAGCTTTAAGCTGACATAAGGGAGGAGGGTAGTTAGCTCCATAGAGGTGCTCCAGTTTGGGGGTGAGTTTGATGCCCAGATAAGTAATGTCTTTGTGCGCACTCCAGAAGGGGGTCGCACCTTCAATA
Organism: Calotriton arnoldi; assembly: GCA_963921515.1. Lineage (NCBI taxonomy): Eukaryota > Metazoa > Chordata > Amphibia > Caudata > Salamandridae > Calotriton > Calotriton arnoldi. The sequence goes on along the minus strand of CAWUFW010012778.1, from coordinate 150,692 downwards.
GCCCGCATGGATTCCTTAGGCACCGTAAGGTTAAGGAGGAAGGATTTCGAGAGGTTCACCTTGAAGCCCGAGGCCTGTTCATAGGAAGCGAGTTCAGCCTGGATCGCTGGGAGAGAGGATTGTGGTCTCGTAACTGGGAGAAGCACGTCATCTGCAAATAGGGATATCTTGTGTTCATCCGTACCAAATGGGACCCCCCCTATGTCCGGGTTGGATCGAATGCGCTCCGTGAAGGGTACTAGCACAAATAGGAGGGGAATAAAGGGCACCCCTGACGGGTGCCCCTTGAGAGGTAAAAAGGTTCCGAGGCGATCCCATTTACCACGACCTTTGAGCGTGGTGCGCAATAGTTGGCCCGGACCATGCCAATGAAGGTCTCGGCAAAGCCATACCGACGTAGGGTACGAGTCAAAAAGGCCCACTCTACCCGGTCAAAGGCCTTCTCCGCATTGAGCGAGAGAAGGACCGTAGGGATGGCCTTCCTCTGTGCTTTCTCAATGATGTGAACTACTCTTCAGAGGTTATCATGGGTCTGCCTCCCCTTGATAAAGCCCGCTTGGTCGGGCTGCACGAGGAACGGCATGATGTTTTCCAGGCGGGCAGCCAAGATTTTGGAATAAAGCTTGGCATCCAGATTTAGGAGCGCTATAGGTCGGTAAGAAGCGCAGTTGGAGGGGTCTTTCCCTTGTTTGGGAATGACGGAGATCAGCGCCTCGCCCATCGAAGGGGTCACTTTGTGTGTGGCAGCGATATCAATGAAGAGCGTCACCAGACGGGGGACAAGTTCCATAGCAAATGTACGATAGAAGTGGGCATTAAGGCCATCAGGACCGGGCGCTTTTTGGAGCTTAAGCGAATCGATCGCCTTTTGGACCTCCTCAGCGGTGATGGGGCTACTTAATTCCTCATTGGTGGAGGCTGGAACCTGGGGCAGGGAAAGGTCCTCCAAGTATTGATCTTGGACTCGCGCGTCTAATTGGTCTGCAGTGTACAGGGATTGATAAAAGTCCCCAAAAGCCTTGGCCTTCCCCAATCCACTCTGGTGGGAGACCCCCCTCTCATCGACTATGCACCTGATGTAGTCCTTCTCCTGCTGCACCCGTAGCTGACGTGCCAACAGCGAACCCACCTTTTTCCCTCCCTCATAATTGCAGGCTTGTAGTTGTCAGAGGGTCTTTTCAGCCCTGTTAGTATAGATAGCTTGAAGCTTCCCTTTAACCTGTGTAACCTTACGGAGGGCTTGTGCCGAAGGATTAGACTTGTGGTCATTCTCTGCAGTGCAAAGTTCTCCCTCGAGAAGAAGGCGTTCTCCCTTGCGTTGCGCCTTGAGCGTGGCCTCTAGCTCAATACACTTCCCCCTAATAACTGCCTTGAAGGCGTCCCAATTATTGGCTAGGGAGGTTTGCTCCGGGTCGTTGAGGTCAAAGAATTCTGTAATTGCTTTTCTTAATTCGTCCCTAAGGAGTCTGTCTCTACACAGGAAGTTGGGAAAAACCACCTGGCGAGTTTGGAGCGCGGGGCAGGCCAGTCAAGAACCAGCCCTAGAGGTGCGTGATCCGAGAGGCAAATCGGGTGAAATTGGGATCCTGTCACTGTATAGAGAAGGGACTGGCTCAGGAATGCATGGTCGATCCTGGAGTATGTCCTATGTGAGTGTGAGAAAAAGGAATAATCCTGGGTCGCAGGATGGGTCGTCCTCCAGGCGTCTACTAATCCCAACCCCATCAGAGCTTCTTTCAGTGTTTTGCTGAATATCCCCCCTGGTGCCCTCTGGGAGTGTGAGGTGTCCAACGCCAAGTCCCATATCAGATTGAAGTCTCCGACCAGTAGGATGTCACCCCGTGCAAACCCCTCCAGCGTGGCCAAAAAAGAGAGCAGAAAGTTGTGTTGCCCTGTGTTGGGTGTATAAATCGTGGCTATGGTGCAGGCTCGCCCCCGCAGCGCTCCCCTAACCATCACGAATCTCCCCTCTTTCTCCGTTTTAGTGTCATGGTGATGAAATGGTACTGCGGTATAGAAAAGGAGCGCCACCCCGTTGTGTTTCGTGTGTGCAGAGGAACGGAAAATCTGTGGATATGCCCTATGCTTCAAGCGCTGCTCCTCCTTGCGCGGGAGATGTGGCTCCTGCAGGGCAGCTATTTTGATCTGGTGATCGTGTAAGAATTTCCAAACCCGGTTCCGTTTGTTAGGGGAATTAAGGCCTTTCACATTCCATGTTAAGCAGTTAACACCCATCAGCTAGTGTTCGACCCTTCCGCTTGTTGCATCCACTGAGCTCTGAGGAGCGCTACCCTTCAACTCCCAACCCCCCCTCCCATCATACCACAGCAATATAAAATGTAAGCTTAAAGAACCGTGACACCCAAGCAATACGAACAATAACAAAAACATACCATAACTGTAAGCTCGAGGGTTCTCTATCGCTAAGGAGAACTGTAAATCGAGCATTATCTGGGGCGGTCCAAATTCCGCCTCCAAGGCCCATTGACCTGTTACATAGGCACCTGTATGATAAGAGCTAGGAATAACCCTGAGTGCCGATGACGGCCGGAACACCCTCGATCCTCTCCCCCCCAACCTCAGCTTTAATCGCCAAAGTGAGCAATGTCTGAAGGACAGGAGTCTAAGGCCCCGTCAGGACCCACCAGCAGCGAACCCAATCAAGGCCCCTGCATGCAGTATGTCATGTGTACAGCGGGGAGCAGATACTTCATCAACCCATAGTGTTCTTGCCAGCTCTCCGCTGCTGTAGCCAAGGGCCCCCCCCCTTGCTTCCTTGGACCCGTTGGTTCCTCCACCACTCTCGAGTCTGGCGCTTGGGTTGGAGCTGGCAACTCGATACCCAGAATAGATGATGCCTCTTCCAACTCCGTGCAGTGATAGTTCTTGTTATCTAGGGAGAAGGCGAATCCAAAGGGGTAAGCCCATCTATATTTTGTCTTGCGGTCTCTTAGTGCCGTCGTGACTGGGCGGAATAGCTGTCGTCTGGCAAGTGTGGCTTGGGCTACATCCTGGTAAAGGGAGCACGTTGCACCTTGGAAGGATACCTTGTCGGTTCCTTGTGCTTTCTGTAGAACCTGCTCCTTGATTTTGAAGGAGCTGAATTTTGCCAGGACGTCCCTGGGCTTCTTGGCTTCAGCTGCAGCGCGGGGCCCCACTCTGTGGAACCGCTCAAGACGCACCTCCAGCTCAGAGTCTCCCAGCACCGTCGAAAAGAGACCCACCATGAAGGCTTCCAGATCGGGACCTTCGCAACCTTCTTCCAGGTCCCTCACCCGGATGTTGTCCCGTCGGGAGCGATTCTAAAGGTCCTCACATCGAAGCACCGTGGATTTCAGCTAGGAGCTCAAGTCATGAGAGTGGGCCTCCAAGGGACGTACGCGATCCTCCAGTTCCTGATATTTTGCTTCCAGGTCAAGAGCACGGGCCCCTATCGAGTCAACATCCGCCTGCAACGACACCAGTCGCCCCCCATTTCAGCCTTGAACGCATCGAAAGAGGCCCCCATGTCAGCCTTGATGTCGTCTCTAAGTTCTTGTTTAAATTCACGCATTGAGGCCATCAAATCCACGCGAGTGAGTGCCATCGCTCCGTCTGGGTGCGCTACTCCTTCACTGCCCGAACCTTTAGGAGTGTGGGTGAAGAAGCTGGAGACCTTTGTGGGTTGCGCTTTTTTGGGTGGCATAGGGACCTACGCCCTCTGCTTGGTCGGGTCTGCGCCGCAGTAGGAAGGAGAATAACCCCCACTCCGGGGGGGAATTGGGGTTCGTCCCGTCACCCCGTCACTGCGCCCCTGCGTAGGCTGAGAGTACTTCTTGATCGGGAAGCTGTGTAAGCAGCGCCGATGGCGCAGGGCACTGCTAGGTCAAGCTACCTCCCTGATGGGGGTGTAGATATTTGCTCAGGCTCTTCGGCTGTGGGCTCACTGCCTGGGGTTCGCAAGCTGCCGCCTGGGTTGCTCTGCACCAGTAACCCGTCTCCCGGGGCCCGGGGACCACCTCTGATCAGTGTGACCTCAATTTGCAGCAGCCCCTTTCTATCCACTCCTGCTCTTGGCTCCGATGACCAGGAATGCCTGGGTGGGTGCCGTCATCCGCGCCTCGCAGCCACCCAGGGGACAGTGAGCCCCCTCACTCTGCTGACCACACGCCTCCCGATCTGGTGTCACAGAGCTCCCTGCCACTGGAGCCTTGCCTTAGTAGTGCTTGCTTCTTGGAAGGTGGTGGGCCCATGAACTCCCTGTTCACGTTGAGAGGGCACATGAGGTAGAAGCAGAGGTAGCATGCTGGATGCAGAATCCCGGGCTGGGGCTCCCCCACGAGGCTGTGAAATGGCGCCTGACCGCCGCCATCTTAAGGTCAAATGCAAAAATATCAATTGATGGACAGAATGCAGAACAATGTCATACATTCACCCCAGTACAAAGATCTGGGCATAAATCCATCGTTTTTTTTGCTCACCATGCCATTCCAGTTTGGACCCAGCCATATGCAAATCAGTCTTGACCCTGCGCCCAATGGGAACAGTCCAGCCCGAACTGCCAGGCCAGGTCCTCCCTGGACTGGAAACAAGCATCCTAGGACCGGTTTCGGGCTTTCAGCCCTCATCAGCCAGGATAGCTTGACTCCAGTGGCATGGAGAGCACAGGTCCCACGTCTGGGCATACCCGTCCCACTCGGGGTGACAAATGCAAAAATAACAATTGATGGACAGAATGCAGAACAATGTCATACATTCGCCCCAGTACAAAGATCTGGGCCTAAATCCATCGCTTTTTTGCTCACCATGCCATTCCAGTTTGGACCCAGCCATATGCAAATCAGTCTTGACCCTGCGCCCAATGGGAACAGTCCAGCCCGAACTGCCAGGCCAGGTCCTCCCTGGACTGGAAACAAGCATCCTAGGACCGGTTTCGGGCTTTCAGCCCTCATCAGCCAGGATAGCTTGACTCCAGTGGCATGGAGAGCACAGGTCCCACGTCTGGGCATACCCGTCCCACTCGGGGTGACAAATGCAAAAATAACAATTGATGGACAGAATGCAGAACAATGTCATACATTCGCCCCAGTACAAAGATCTGGGCCTAAATCCATCGTTTTTTTTGCTCACCATGCCATTCCAGTTTGGACCCAGCCATATGCAAATCAGTCTTGACCCTGCGCCCAATGGGAACAGTCCAGCCCGAACTGCCAGGCCAGGTCCTCCTTGGACTGGAAACAAGCATCCGAGGACCGGTTTCGGGCTTTCAGCCCTCATCAGCCAGGATAGCTTGACTCCAGTGGCATGGAGAGCACAGGACCCACGTCTGGGCATACCCGTCCCACTCGGGGTGACAAATGCAAAAATAACAATTGATGGACAGAATGCAGAACAATGTCATACATTCACCCCAGTACAAAGATCTGGGCCTAAATCCATCGTTTTTTTTGCTCAGCATGCCATTCCAGTTTGGACCCAGCCATATGCAAATCAGTCTTGACCCTGCGCCCAATGGGAACAGTCCAGCCCGAACTGCCAGGCCAGGTCCTCCCTGGACTGGAAACAAGCATCCTAGGACCGGTTTCGGGCTTTCAGCCCTCATCAGCCAGGATAGCTTGACTCCAGTGGCATGGAGAGCACAGGACCCACGTCTGGGCTTACCCGTCCCACTCGGGGTGACAAAGGCAAAAATAACAATTGATGGACAGAATGCAGAACAATGTCATACATTCACCCCAGTACAAAGATCTGGGCCTAAATCCATCGTTTTTTTGCTCACCATGCCATTCCAGTTTGGACCCAGCCATATGCAAATCAGTCTTGACCCTGCGCCCAATGGGAATAGTCCAGCCCGAACTGCCAGGCCAGGTCCTCCCTGGACTGGAAACAAGCATCCTAGGACCGGTTTCGGTCTTTCAGCCCTCATCAGCCAGGATAGCTTGACTCCAGTGGCATGGAGAGCCCAGGACCCACGTCTGGGCATACCCGTCCCACTCGGGGTGACAAATGCAAAAATAACAATTAATGGACAGAATGCAGAACAATGTCATACATTCACCCCAGTACAAAGATCTGGGCCTAAATCCATCGGTTTTTTTGCTCACCATGCCATTCCAGTTTGGACCCAGCCATATGCAAATCAGTCTTGACCCTGCGCCCAATGGGAACAGTCCAGCCCGAACTGCCAGGCCAGGTCCTCCCTGGACTGGAAACAAGCATCCTAGGACCGGTTTTGGGCTTTCAGCCCTCATCATCCAGGATAGCTTGACTCCAGTGGCATGGAGAGCCCAGGACCCACGTCTGGGCATACCCGTCCCACTCGGGGTGACAAATGTAAAAATAACAATTGATGGACAGAATGCAGAACAATGTCAGACATTCACCCCAGTACAAAGATCTGGGCCTAAATCCATCGTTTTTTTTGCTCACCATGCCATTCCAGTTTGGACCCAGCCATATGCAAATCAGTCTTGACCCTGCGCCCAATGGGAACAGTCCAGCCCGAACTGCCAGGCCAGGTCCTCCCTGGACTGGAAACAAGCATCCTAGGACCGGTTTTGGGCTTTCAGCCCTCATCAGCCAGGATAGCTTGACTCCAGTGGCATGGAGAGCACAGGACCCACGTCTGGGCATACCCGTCCCACTCGGGGTGACAAATGCAAAAATAACAATTGATGGACAGAATGCAGAACAATGTCATACATTCACCCCAGTACAAAGATCTGGGCCTAAATCCATCGTTTTTTTTGCTCACCATGCCATTCCAGTTTGGACCCAGCCATATGTAAATCAGTCTTGACCCTGCGCCCATCTTAAGGTCAGGCGCCAGTCTGCTAACGAGTGTGCCCAGTATCCTTGCTCATACTCGGGGAGCCCCCCATCTCTCTCAGAACCTGGTGCTCCACTTACTGCCAAGCGCGGGGGCTGCCGTGTCCCCGAAGGTCTCCTCCATCCGGTGGGGGTCCCGACTTAGAGCGCCACCCTCTAGTCGCGGGTGCCACTGCTGGTCTCGTACCGCCAAAGGAGCTGCAACCGCGGCCGGGGGGGTCAGCAACATATTTTCCCGGTGTCCGCTGCCTCTGTGGGTGTCGCGGGCTCCCCTTATGGTTCGGGGCCACTGCACTCGTAGCGGGAAGCAGACTCGGGAGCGGCCGCCATTTTAGGAGGCGCCGCGGGCTCCGATCCCAGGGGCGCTCCCTCCTCAAAACTCGACCCCCGGGGCTTCCAGCTCGCCTCCGGGGACTCCCCTTGCCGTCAGACGCCTTCAACCTTCAGGTGAGGCGGTTTTGGGAGCTGTAGGTGCCGTAAGCTGGGTAATTATTGCAGGGCTTGGAGAGGAGCCAATCGGAGTCACGTCCGATCGGCCATGATGGTTGGCCACGCCCCCACATCCACTCTTTTGATGGTGGTAAGCCTGTCATGAAAAGGGTGGTGGTGAGGAAACTTAGGGGCCCTACAGGGCCCCTGTTCCCTCAGGGCCATGGGATGCACCACTTAGCGCTCTCATTGCGGGAGAATGCCAAAGGACCGTCAGCGAGACCTCAAGATAACTCGCAATCTGGCAGGTGGTGAGGTTTGTTGTGTGGGAGCGGGGCGGTGGCATGGAAGCCCGCTTCCACACCACCAAACTCATAATCAGCCCTAAGTCCCCTGTCCTGAGATTTGTTTTAAAAAAGATGGCAGGGTAGGGATACACTACCTCCCCTGCAGACCTTGTGGGGGTCTCAGAGGGATCCACCCTAAGGACAAAATGAAAAAAAATGTATTTGTATGCCTTGATCCAGCTGGACTCCTGCAGGACTCCCACGGGATAGCAGCATTAAAAAAAGCAGAACGCAGGCCGTCGTTATTTTAAAAAAATATTTTGACCCCAGGGTGTTCCAGGGCCCTATGGCCAAATACAAATAAAAGGGGAGGGGACATGCGACCCTCCTCCATGTGCCACAATTGGGCCCTGGGGACCCCATCCCCTGGGGCTGAACACTAAATAAAGGGGATTGGGGCATGTGCCCCCCACCCCAAGCCACTGTTAGGCCATGGGGCTGATTTGTAAAAAGAAAAAACATGGGAGGGAGCGCACAGCCCCGCCCCCCTCCTCGAGCCTCTGTTGGGCCTCGGGTATCCCATCCCCGATGGCCAAATAACTTAAAGAAGGGGATGGGGGCCATGCGCCCCCTTCTCATGCAGGTATCCTGCCATCCACCAGGGCATGATACTACACAGTGTCTGCACCCAGGATAGTGTGGTTCCCTGCATGGGAGAGTGCGGACATACACTGCCCAAATAAAAAATGAGTTGTGGGAGCTCTGAGAGGGTACCGGGGTACCCACGTAATAAAAAATATGCCGGCTCCGTCTGGCAAGCACTATGTGTGCCATCTGAGGAGCAGGCTGCAGGCGCCCTGGGGCTCTCCCAGGGCCCCATAGTAAAATGAAACATGTGGGTGTCCCATGTGATCACGGGGAAAGCTACAATTTAAAAAAAAAAGAAAGATAATAAATGAGCGGCAGGAGGCGCTCATTTATTATTCACTGCTCCGTGAAGGAACGCCACATGTTGCCCTGCGATAGCTAATCACAATTTTTTTTTACCTTGGTGGTGTAACTACAACGGGAAGGAGCAAACATTTTTTTGATGTTGTGAGGGGCTGCAGTAAGTCACCCGGGTCTGGAAATCCATGACCTAAGGAGAACTTATCATATTTTATTAAACCACTCCTAGCTGGAGGGTCACAGAAGAGCGCAGGCAGGGAAAGCAAAGGTGCCCTGGGGGTGTGGTCCCTGGCACTCCATACAGGAGCCAGCCCCTGGTGATAGGGTCCCCAGGGTCATACAGTGGCTTGGGGAGAGTGGTTGCACGGTTCCTATCTTCAGTTTGAATGTTAGCCCCGGAGGATGGGGATCCCCAGGGCCTGTTGATGGCTTGGGGAGGAGGCTGCACGCCCCCTCCCCTTCATTAGATTGTCAGCCCCTGGGGATTGGGTCCCCGGGGCCTGCTAAAGGCTTGAGGAGAGGGGGCAGTATGCCCCGTCCCCTAACTGACATATTGGCCCCGGGGGATGGGATCCATGGGGCCTTTTGAAGGCTTGGGTAGGAGAGACCCATGCCCCCCCCCCTAATTTACATATCGGCCCTGGGGGATGGGGCCCCGGGACCTTAAAGAGGCTTCGGGAGCAACAGCCTTCTCCTCAATAACATAATTGTGCCACCCAGGGGGTATTTTTTAAATGCTCTTTTTAAAAAAAAAATTACAGCGGATTCGCAGATGTACTGCACATTTATGGTGAAATTAAAAAAACATTTTTGTCCCCGGGGCGTCATTCTGAGACCCCCCCACACCAGGCCTAGAAGGTAGGGTATCCCTACCCTGCTCCCTATATATATATTTTGTTAACTGTTTTTTCAGGACTGAGGACTCAGTCACCAAGTCCTAAGATGGCCGCTGCCACATCTTTGTTGATGTGCTCATCTTAAGATCTGTCTGCTCCATGGATCTTCCGTGGCGTGAAAATGTCCAAAGATTTGGGGCCAGATGTACGACCGTTTTTTGTGGTTGCAAACGGGAAATCGGCCCGTTTGCGACCTCAAAAAAGGTTCCTGGCATGTACAAAGGCTATTTTGCGAGTCTGTGACTTGCAAAATACTGTTTGCGACTCTCGCTATTAGGAAGGGGTGTTCCTTCCTAATAGCGAGTCACAATGGTATGTACCATTGTTGTGCGACCGCATTTGCGGCCGCAAAACACTAACAGTTACCCACCTACTTCAAGTAGGTGGTAAGCCACTCGCAATGGGAAGGGGTCCCCAGGGGACCCCTTCCCCTTTGTGAGTGTGTGCGAAAATATTTTTTAAGAGCAGGCAGTGGTATCACGGACCACTGCCTACTCTTAAAAAATTAAACAGAAACGTTTAATTTTTCTTTTTTAAATACATCCCGTTTTCCTTTAAGGAAAACGGACTGCATTTTAAAAAAAATTGCTTTATTGAAAAAGCAGTCACAGACATGGTGGTCTGCTGACCCCAGCAGGCCACCATCCCTGTGAGTGCTGGCCATTCCTAATGGGGTCGCAAATAGCACCTGCCTCATGAATATTAATGAGGCAGGCAATTTGTGACCCCATTAGGAATCGTTAACAGTGTTTGAGACGCTGTTGTAAATTGCATTTTGCAAGTCGCAAATTGCGAGTCGCAAAATGTAAGGGTCGTTCACCTGGCCCTTGAACATACATTTTTCAAAAACTACTTTACATCAAGTCACAAAAAGCACATGTTCTGGACCAAGATCTAGTTTTCTGCCGAATTTAGTGTAATTCCGCTTCACCCGTTTGGGCTGTAGCTGTGTCTAATTTTCCTATAGACAAATAAATGGGGAAAACATGTTTTGGAACCACCACTTTTTCTCAGTCCACCCTCTTGATGGATCACCCCGAAACTTTCCAGGAACAAGCTGAGCTGGACAGACATTATTTTTGGAAGGTTTTGTGAAGATTTGTCAAATGGCGCCAAAGTTATTAGCAAACCAACAAATCCTCTTCCGATGGAAACGCAGGCCTAACTATATCTACACAGTGGAGACCACCACTGGGATATATATATATATATATATATATATATGTGAACAAGCTTGCTGTGCAAGCGAAACGCGTTACTGAATAAACCATCATCTGATGAGAGTACTACTCTGAGTGATCGCTTCATTTCAATTGTTAATGGAGAAAACGTCTGGCGCGCTCCGCCAGCTGCAGCGATCCTCTGCCGAGGGCGAGGGGAGACGTAAGGAGCAGCAGTGTTGAAACATATATATATATATATAAACTGAGAAAGGCTGCTGTGTCAGCCGAAACGCGTCTCTCCTGTCGCTGGGTCGGTAGAGACCTTATAAAATAAAGAAGCCTTAAACCAGCAGCCTCGTGTGCGTGCTCTCTTCCTTGTGGAGTAGGGGTTGTATGGATATATATATATCACACAGACACAAACAAAGGTCATTCTAGGCTCTGTGCACTCATTTATTGGGGGTGTCCATGTGAGGGATTGACTAAATCCAGATCTAAATTTTTGGCAATAAGCACAGCACTCCAAGGGTGTTGGGGTGACTTTTTATTCAAGGAGAAGAACAAATAAAGTCACCTCAACACCTTAGAGTGCCTTGCTTATTGCCAAAGTTGCCTATATGTATACAGTCTCTCACATACCCACTCACTCTTCTATACACCACTTACACTCACTCACCCATACAAGCACTCGCACGCCACTTACCTTAGTATATATGGTTAACTTTTAGAAAACACTCACACTCACTGGATGATGTCATGAGTGATGTCATTTGAAATGTCATGAGTGATGTTATCAGTGATGTCACTGACCATGTCATGAGTGATGTAATATATGAGGTCAAGCAGTGCATTGTGGGGGTATGAGTTATAGTTATCTCATCTAACTATAACTGCTGAATTTCTCTAGTTTTGTATGAGTGAAATGTGAGCCTAACTATAAAGTCCCTGCAACCTTTGTTTTTCAGTTAATTTCCAGGTTTTTTAAATTCTGTTTCCTAACTATAATGTTCCCCGTAACCTTTTGTTTATTCAGTGAATTTCTAAGTTTAAAAAAATTCTATTTCCTAACTATAACATCCCTGTAACCTTGTTTTTTTTAATTAGCATAACGTTTCTTTTTAAAAAAATATGTACAAATATTTTTTTTTATTTATGAACTATTTCAGTAGCAGTTTTTCAAGAATCATTCAAAGTTTTTAAAGGTGCTTCTTTTACAACTTTGTTTTAATTCTTCTATTGGTTATGACTTATTTGTAGAAATAAATAATATTATAATTTTATAGTTTTTTAAAATAAATGTAAACTGCTTTTTGTTTGTTTCTTTTGTATATATATTTATTTAATATAAAATGTTTTATTTTTATATTTTATAATACATTTCTAAACAGTTTTTTTTCAAACTATTGGTAATTTTTTTTGTTATAGAAAATATGTTAATTTCTTTTTCTAAATTTGTTTTTAGTTCCGCTGTACTTCTGCGGTTCCAGCGAGACAAGCTAGTCAGCCAGAACTCTATGGTTTTCTACTCCGATCACGTGATTGCAACGGAACCATAGTGCCGCAACCGTGGATATGCTAAAAATGTATAAAATATAATTCTTTTTATATGCAACACTATTTCAAGTTTTTAATAGGGTAGACATATTACAGGTGAACAATGTCCAATAATATATTTATTTTTAAGTATAACTCACTTGATTTGCTGATTTACTGCACTGCGAATCTGCCGATCGGCACCGTGGATTCACTCGGAAACCCAGCAAAATCTACTCATTTCATTGGACACATAGGGACCACACTTTTTGTTTCCCATTAAACCCCACCCAAAACTTCAAACTTTTTTAGGAAATAGAGAAAGGAATACATAATTTGGAGACTCTGCTGTTTTCACTGTTGTAACAGTCAAGAACAATTTCAATGGCTGCAGAATCAACACCTGCTTAGAACCTAACCAATTATTCCAAAAAGAGCTATGATTTTCATTTTCTCTTTATTTATACACATATATGGTGTATATGTGTGTGTATGGGTATATTAGCATATGTATCAGTCAGTGTTGGGTGTGTTTCTGTGTGTATGAGTAAGTGTCTCAGTAACTCAGTGAGTGTATTAGTGTGTCAAAGGAAGTGTCACTGTATTTATTAGTGACTCCTAGGGTATCTCGGGGTGTGTATATGTAAGGGTATGAGGGTGTTAGTGAATGCATTAGTGAATCCATGAGTGTGTCAGTGCATGTATCAGTTTTTCCTAGGATGTGTCAAGAGTGCGTACGAGTGAGTGTGTATGTCAGTTAATGTATTAGTGTGTTCATGGGTGTGTCAGTGTATGTATTAGGAAATGCTGGGTTGTCTCAAGGTGTGTAGAAGTAAGTGTGTGAGTGTGTTAGTGAATGCATTAGTGAATCCATGGGTGTGTCAGTGTATGTATTAGTTAGTCCTAGAATGTGTCAGGGTGTATATGAGTAACTATTTCCATGTTTTTGTGAATGGATTGGTGTGTCCATGAGTGTGTCAGTGTTTATATCAGTTAGTCACAGGGTGTCTCAGTGTGTATATGAGTGAGTCAGTGATTTTGTGAGAGAATGCATCAGTGTGTCCATGGGTGTGTTAGTGTGTGTATTAGTGAGACCTAGAGTGTGTCAAAGTGTGTAGGACTGAGTGAGTATGTCCATTAATACATCTGTATGTCAATGGGTGTGTCAGTGTACGCAGTAGTGTGTTGTAGAGTGTTCCTCTGTGTGTATGACTGAGGGAGTGAATGTCAGTTAATGCATCAGTGTGTCCATGGGTGTGTTAGTGTGACCTAGGGTGTGTCAGAGTGTGTAGGACTGAGTGAGTGAGTATGTCAGTTAATGTATCGGTGTGTTCTTGGGTATGTCAGTGTATGTATTAGGGCGACATAGGTTGTCTCAGGGTGTGTAGAAGTTAGTGTGAGAGTGTGTTAGTGAATCCATGGGTATGTCAGTGTATGTATTAGTTAATCCTAGAGTCTGTCAGGGTGTGTATGAGTAACTGTTTGAATGTGTTAGTGAATGGAGCGGTGTGTCAGTGGGTGTATCAGTATATGTATCAATCTGATAGAGACATCTAACTGCCGATTCCTTAACTTTTGAATTCTCCCCAGGCGCCAGTCTGGATCCGGTAAGTTTTCAGCAGTACCTCTGAGCGCAGGGGGATGGCGTTGTATGGCTCAGCGATGACGTCGACTCAGGTCATGATGTCAGTGGAGCAATATAAGTCCTCTCTGGCGCATGGACGTCTGTTTCTTCTTTTACGCGATGTAACGCGGATCCTGAGAAGCGGTTCCTCGGGTCGATTTTTTGACCTGCTTCGATACTTTGTTGTTGGTGGAACAGTGTGCCTTTGTCTGTGTTACAGGTTTCAAACCTTGTGGGTCTTCTAGCCGACATATGTCGATAACGGACCCGCATACAATTTGTATGTGGTGTTTGGGTGAGCACCACGATGCCGAGGATTGTGGCTCCTGCCAGAAAGTAAAGCCGAAGTCGCTAAAGGAGCGGCGTTTGAAGTTGATGGCGGCACGTGTGTCACGGTCCTCGGAGGCTTCCCAGCCTTGGTCTTCGACGTCCCGGGAAGAGCATTTGCGAGGTCGATCTAGGAACCGAAGCCGGTCTAGAGGTAAGTCAAAAGGTAAGGGACGGTTGAAGTTGAAAACTGAAGGGAATATGCAGGTTTTGATTCCTTCTCAGGAAGAGGTTGTTGAAAGACAGTCTGTGACGATTGAGGCAGGGCTCTTTCAGCCTATTCCCAACATTAATGTGCCTCAGATGGAGGAGAGCTGGTTGTCTGCTCTGGCAGAGGCTAGTGGCCTGGATTCTTCACCAGCTTCAGGGTTGCTTTCTCCCCCTGGCCTTGCTACGGAGGCAAGTTCCTCCTTTGCAGACATGCTAAGGAAAGTGGCTACGGTTTTAAACTTGTCACTTCCTACAGTGCAAAGGTCCACAGACCCTTTGATTGACGTCCTATTTCAGGGACAGACAGGGGAAAAGCCTGTTCTTCTATTTGGGGAGGCCCTGTTTGATATTTTATTAGGGACTTGGACCAAGCCTGAGTCGGGGGCATGAGTGAACCGGGATATTGCATGTAGGCACCAGCCTGCGCCTGGGGACCCGGTTTGTCTTCATAGACATCCTTCCACACGTAGCTTGGGGGCTCAGGTTGTGACTTCTTAACAGGATGTAGATTCTATACCTAAGACTCCAGTGGGTAAGGAATCTAAAAGTCGTGATGTATGTGTTAAGCACATCTTTGGTTCTGCAAGCTCATCCTTGAGATCCACAAACATTGCTTGTGTGCTGGGGCGATATTCCCATGCTTTATGGGATTCGCTACAGAATATGTTGCCATCTCTTCAGGATAATCTCTGCTCGGAGATTGTTGATTTGATTATAGATGGCTAGGCTTACCATAAGGTGTGGTATGGACACTACAGACTCTGTAGGTCGCTCCATGGCATCGGCAGTGGCATTAAGGCATCGGGCTTGGTTGGCAAATTCGGGTTTCACGGAGGCTGTCCAGTCTACTTTGGTCGATATGCCATTTGATGGTCCCCATCTTTTTTTTTGTCAAAATTCTTTTTATTTAGCATCAAAAGCCAAAATGACAACATTGATACAGTGGAGTGTGTAGGGCCTGGGGTCAAAACATTCAGCTAATTGCAGTCCAGATTCACATGTCCTCAGGTCATTACAACCCCCCCACAGACAAAGGAGAAAATGCCAGTTATTTAGCAACAAGCCTTAAGTGTAACCCCTCAAACAAAAAACACAAAACCAAAATCTCCCTGCAAACCACATCCCCGTCAGCAGAGATCTGAGGTGTCAGGGAAGATCCTCCTAAGCTTAGTGGGGTAAAGATACCAGTCTAGTAGTGTCTTGTAGTGCGCCTCTCTCAAAGCCACTGAGTGGTTGTGTCTAGTGATATCGCCCCATACGTGTTTCCACTCCTCGTCAGTGACATCCCGCCACAGCGCCTGTTCCCAAAAAGACATGTAGCGTGCCCGGGGGCGTGTAGTGTAGTTAATAACATGGCATATAGTGAGGAAATTGCTCCTTTCATGGAACCTGCTTTGTGCACCAGTCGCTCCATAGCCGTAAGTTCCCTAGTAGCAGCCTCTCGTATGTGCGGTAGTGAGACCAGTGCTTAAGCTGGAGGTAATGGTAGTGCTCGCTGTGTGCGACCTGGAAGTCCCTTTTGCAGCTTTCAAATGTCAGCACATCAAAGTTGTGAAATAAGTCTGATAACTTTAAGCATCCCCCCTCCCTCCAGCAATCAAAGGGCCCCTCACGCATTGCCGGCGGGAATGCCGGGTTGAAGTGAATTGGAGTGTATGGGGAAGGAAAAGAGGTCCAACCCTCTCTCTTCGTGACTTGGTCCCACACTGTCAGTGTTGTACGTGTGGGGGTGCTTAAATAGGCGTTCACAGGCCTGTCTTTCTTCGGTTTCCACAGGACATCCCATATGGAACGCCCCACAATCGCCCTGTCCATGTGGAGCCAGTGCTTATCGGATTCTCTTGTAGACCATTCTGTCACCACCCGCAGTTGTGCCGCTTGATAATATAATGCAAAATCCGGTAACGCCACCCCCCATCTTTCTTTGGACGTCGCAGCACGTGGAAGGGAAGGCGAGCCCTCCCCCCTTGCCAAATGAATTTGATGACGAGCGAGCGCAGGTGCGGCAGAAGATCGTGGTCAAGCTCTATAGGTAAAGCCTGAAATAAATATAAAAGTTTTGGCAGGACCGTCATTTTAACGGCATTGATCCCCCCGAGCCAGGAGATGTAGAGAGGTTCCCATCTCTTAAAATCCCGTTGAAGTTGTGTCACTAGAGTGGGGTAATTGGCCTTGTATAGGTCCCCAATTTTAGGAGTGAGGTGGACGCCAAGGTATAGGAGGGAGTGTTTAGCCCAGTGTAGGGACGTCTGACCCCTCAGTCTCGTTGCCTCAGCGTCGGGGAGCGTAAGGTTTAGTATGGATGATTTGGATAGATTAACATTAAACCCTGCCACCAGTTCAAAGTTCTTCAGTTCCTCCTGTACTGCCCGGAGTGAGGTGGCCGGTTCCCTGAGCGTGAGCAAGATATCGTCCGCAAAGAGGGACGCTTTATGATCTGTGCCGCCAAAGCGTATTCCCCGGATCTCCTCATTGGCCCGGAATTTCACAGCTAGGGGTTCAATGCTGAGGGCAAATAAGAGGGGAGAAAGCGGGCAGCCCTGCCACGTACCTCTGCTAAGGGCGAAGGGGAGTGACGTGTAGCCATTGACCAAGACTCAGGATTTCGGAAGGTGATAGTTGGCCCTGACCATGTTGAGGAATGTGTCCCCAAAGCCATATTTCCGCATGGCGAGGAAAAGGAACGACCAATCCACCCTGTCAAAGGCTTTTTCGGCATCGAGACCCACTAAGATCGCTGGGAGTTTGAATTTGGACACTTTCTCAATGAGGTGTATGGTGCGCCGGATATTGTCATGTGTTTGCCTTCCCTTTATGAAGCCTGATTGATCAGGGTGGATTAGTGTGGGCATCAGATCCTCCAATCTGGCGGCTAAAATCGCTGAGTAGAGCTTCACGTCAAGGTTGAGAAGGGTTTGGGCCTATAAGAGGCACAGTTCTGGGGATCTTTCCCGGGTTTGGGAATAACAGATGTCACTGCCTCAGCCATTGATGGTGATACCCTGGCATCTGCTGCTATCACGTGGAACAGCTCAGTGAGGTGGGGGCTTAGCTGGGATGCAAAACATTTATAAAACTGCGCCGTTAGGCCGTCAGGTCCTGGGGCTTTATGGAGTTTGAGTTTAGAAATGGCCTGCCTGACCTCCTCCAACGTAATGGGAGCATCCAAGAGCTCCGCGGTCGCGGGGGAGAGGTGGGGAAGGTCCACAGACTCTAAATATTGCTCCTGTAGGGCCGTATCAGGGGGAGTATCTAGGGTAGAGTTTCCCATAGAATGTGCCAGAGATGTTAGCCTTGATGTCATCTGAGTGGGTGAGATGGCCATCCCCATCTAGGATACCCCCAATGAATTTGCGTTCCCTCTTCACTCGAAGCTGTCACGCTAGGTGAGTCCCCACTTTATCGCCCTGAGCATATGATGTCTGTCGCAGTTTCAGCAGTGTGTACTTGGCTCTATTGTTGTAAATGGAGCCTAGTTTGCCTCTTAACGCGGTAAGCTGTCGCTGTAGTGCTCGCGTCGGTGTTTCCTTATGTGCTTTCTCAACTGTCTCTAATTCCCCTTCAAGAGCTATGCGCTCCTTCGCCCTCTGTTTATTTAAGACCGCGTTAAGTTGGATGCATTTGCCCCGCATTACCGCTTTGAAAGCATCCCAGTTATTCTGTGGGGTGGTGGCCTGCGGGGTGTTGAGCGTGAAGTATTCATTGATGGAGGCCCTCAGTTCATCACGGGAGGTCTTGTCTTGAATGATCGCTGTCGGGAAGTACCACCGCGATGTGCCAGACTTAGTCCCACCCCATGTCAGACTGATGGTTATTAGGCTGTGATCCAATATCGAAATTGGCAAGATCTGCGCTGCCTGCAGGGGGCCCATTAGTGCCTGACTAATGAAAATATAGTCAATCTTAGAGTATGACTGGTGGACATGTGAGAAGTATGTATACTCTTTACTGGTAGGATGCAGTGTCCGCCAGGCATCGCAGAGGCCCAGCGTGATCAGTTTCTGTTTGACCCTTTTGGTAAAGCTGTTGGGGGTCGCCCTATGTGAGTGTGAACTGTCCAAGGTTTCGTGCCATGTCAGGTTGAAGTCTCCCAGCAACATCACCGGGCCCTCCGCAAAGCCACCTATCAAGTCCAGTGTGTTAGATAGGAATGTCGTCTGTCCCGAGTTGGGTGCATAGAGCGAGATAAATGTGCACAGGGTGCCCCGTAGCCTCCCCTTCACCATTATGACTCTCCCCTCCCGGTCGGCCTTGATTGCTACGGGCTGGAACTTGGCTGAGCTATGAAAAAGCAGGGCCACTCCTTTGTGTTTGGTGCTAGCGGATGACTTATAAATTAAGGGGTATGATTTGTGGCGCAGCCGAGTTTCCTCGGACTTTTTGAGGTGTGTTTCTTGTAGCGCCACAACCTCAAACTGGCGATCATGGAGATATTACCAGATTTTTTGGCGTTTTTGGGGCAAATTCAAGCCCTTAACGTTCCAGGATGCTATGGAAACCATTAGAAAGTCCTACCTCTCTCCCCCGTCTACGGATCGCCCCTCGTGGGCCGCCCTCTGTGTGTCGCAGCTCACCCACCCGAAAGCCTCGTACCTCAGGTAAATTCCCATCCATGGGCCGCTCGTACCCAGGAGAACAGAAAACTAACGCTACCCCGTCACCACCACCAGGAACTCTCCCCCCCCAAAAAAAACATTTCCCCACCCAACCCTAGAAAAATTGTGCTGAGACGCCAACGGGCCCTCAGCTCGATCCTTTTCTAAGAAGAATACTGTAATTCTGGGCGATATGGACAAGGCCCACACCCCCCAGCTGCCATGCGATAAGAATATAGAGAACATTTGAGAATATCAGTAATGTCATAGATGGATGGATACTGTAACCTAATGGCCTGGAGTGGAACCCTGGTTATTCTACTGCACCAGGCCCATGGCAGCCAACGGCTCATCAGTGGAGCTCCATGAGTGAACATCGTGAGCGGCAAAATGTCTGTAGCCAACATCTCTTGGAGAACGTTCATTTAGGAGTCTGCCTGCTTTTCGTGACTGTCTGCCAGGACCGGGTCTCCCTCCGGGGCTGTCCTGAGTCGGTCGAAGGCCCCGCGCCGTTGTCATCCTCTGGCACAGGATACGTAGACCCTCACTCAGATCGGTTATATGGTGGGACTTATTCTTGTATTCGAAGGCAAGACCAAAGGGAAATGTCCAGCGATATCGCGCGTTGTCCTCTCGTAGCTTGGTGGTGACCGGGCGAAGCAACTGCCTGCGCGCCAGAGTGGAGGGTGCCAAATCCTGAAAAAGCGCGCACTTGTATCCTTGAAAGGAGGTCTCTTCCTTCTTCCTCCCGGCGCTTAAGATGGCTTCTTTCATTTTGAAGGAGTGCATCTTCACCAGGACGTCCCGTGTCCGTCTTCATTCCCCAGTCTGTAGGGTCCCCACCCGATGAACTCGATCAATCTTGAGCTTCAATTGCCGAGGTGCCAGGAGTTCTGAGAAAAGGCCGACCAGAAACGCCTCCAGATCTGGCCCTTCTGCGCCTTTTTACAGATCCCGGATGCGTATGTTCTCCCTCCGGGATCTGTTCTCCAAATCCTCCGCCTTCAGGAGCACTTGTTGCAGCTGGGACTGGAGGTTGTACTGAGCTTAGTGTAGTTTAATAGAGAGGGCGTCGAGGTCCTGCGTCTGTTCCTCCACCTCCACCACCCTGGTGCCCACCGCATCTACATCTTGCCTGAGCGTCGCCATCTTTTCTGTTAAGTCAGCCTTGAGTTGGTCTATAGAAGCACGCAGGTCTTGCTTAAGTTCTTGGCACAGTTCAGTTTTAAAGTCCCGGAGGGAAGCGACCAGGTCTTCCCTGGTAAGGGCCATTGTTGTCTCCTGAGCTGTCTCGACGGGGGAAGTGTTCTTGTCTGCGGCTGCGCAGTAACGGGAGACTTTGTTCGTTGCCTTCTTTGGTGGCATAGGGGCAGCGCGATGCACAGCGCCAAGGCAAGCAGTGTGAGTCCCCTCTGGGTTGTGGCATCAAGAATCTGGCCCCATACTCGTGTGTCTCCCAGACGTGGTGTCAGGCCTTCTGCTGGTGGTTAAGCCCTGGGCGCCCTCTTAAGGTCAGGCGGCGCGTAGAGGGTTAGGGCAGCAAAACCGGGGTGACAAGATTCCTCCTCTCTCAAGTGGGGCAGCAGAAGGGGAAGGTGCCCTGTCTGCCTCCTCCCCCATGCCGCCGCTGGTGTCAAGTCGGGAGCCCTCCTGGAAGACCGTCACTCTGCTGGCGCCATCTTAGGGTCAGGCAGGCTTCACCATACAGGCCTCCTCCATGTCCTCTGCGCGCTGCGCCCGAGGCAAGAAAAAAGAAGACTGACCCGTCAGGCAAGCTCCCCTACTGCCGATCGCTGTGTCCACGCCGTCAATGCCTCTGGAGCCCACTTCAATTATGCCTCGGTTATCTCTGCAGGGCCTTGTGATGCGTCTTAGCAGTTCCGCGTGGTGCGAGATTGCATTCACGCCAGTACTGTGAAATCCAAATTCCGCACTGATCACCGGAGCCCCCCCCCGCGGTGGCGCTCTTACAGGGGGAAGTGCATTGCCGTCGGAGCCGCGGCCAGGATGTCCCGGTAACAGCGGGTGCTCAGCTGTACGTGACGGCTCCGATCGGGGCCCACCTCCGCGCCATTTTGGGGTCAGTCTCGGCCTCTCGTCCCGCCGCACCGCAGACACGCTTATCAGTCGTGGGGCCAGTTTGTGGACTCAGTGCTGCGATCCTGGTCAGCACGGGTTAGTGCCTAGTGCGACCATCCGTTTCACGGCCCTCCATGAGCGCTGAAAACAGCTCGTGGCAGCCTCGGGGGTCCGGAGCTGAAGCGGCTCACGTCCGCTCAGCCATCTTGCTTGGCCACGCCCCGGTCCCCATCTTTTTGAGAGTCAAGCTGATGCAGCGTTAAGGCGCTTCCGTGATAGACAGAGGTCTTCAGAGTCATAGCTTTTCATTTTCTGTTACTGGTGTAACTTGTCTTTATGCTTGAGATGCAGACTATTTTTTTTATAAGAGACTAAGCTTTGTTAGGGGTTCTACATGTCCATTGTTGGTTTGACCACTTGGTGTTCCTGCGTGGGCAGATGCTTTATTCTCAGTAAAAGCATCACACCGGCCGGACGAGATGACGCGTTGGATGTGAACGCGTAGAATAACAGATATAAACCTCAATTAAGGGGACAGATGAACGAAGCCCAAACGGGTATAACGAAATAATCACTCAGCAGCAAGTTTTAAGCCCTGACGATGGCCAGTGTGGACAAAACGCGTTGGCTATTTGTCTTTTATGATGAGTTGTGGATTGAATAAATTGGAAGTTTTAGAAATAAAACATATTAACTAGATATTCATTAAGACTGCCTATGGACTTTCTTTGAACGTGACTACTATTAAGCAATCAGCTTGTGAAAATTATTGACAAAAGCACTCCTTTTGGACATTGGTTGCAATTTGGAGATAAATGGCCCAGTGGCGGTGGGACTACTGAGAGTAGAGCACTCCTCAAACAATAGTGACTGATAACCAGCATTTTACACCAGTGCGCACACTAAGCCTTCACTGCTTGTCGATTTGTTTGACGGCTTTATTCTCAGTACCATTTTTCCTTTTTTAAATAGGTATTGATTTAGATGACCGAGGGAGGTTTCCCTTTGTCCCTTGGCCTCTGAGGATGAGCTTTGTCCTCAAGATGTTATTGTCAAGAGACGTGTCTTCTTATATGGAAGATTTTCTGACGCAAGCTTAGTTAAAGCAGATCAGTATGCTAAAATGTGCATGGTTTGGACCTTTTGTTGTCTTTCATAGGGACATGTTGGTATGCCAGTGGTAAGTCTGGTATATAGGGACGCTCTGGTATTTACTCGTTAGAGTAATCAGCGTAGTATGTCCTCACTACTCTTGAGGTGTGCATATTTATTATGGCGCTGATGGATTCAGAGCCTACGCTTTGTATTCTTTTGAATACATGTTCTTGTGGTTCATCTTTCATTAAAGTCCTTTTGGACTATGCGTTTTATGGTGCGGACTGCATAGCTACATTTTTATTATAAGTGCTTCAATTTTTGAAGAGTTGTGCAAGTAAATTCAGAGTTTATGGTGTATTCTTTGGAAGACACGAGTTAGTGGCCTTCTCCTCTGTGGAAGGGGATAGGTAATTCATTTTTTCATTCCTAGAACATGACGGGGGGAACTCTGTATCTTACGCTGTGAGATAGGCAGTGTCGGAAACAATCTGATGGTGACTTCTAGCTGCAGTTTCCTTACCTGTTGTCAGTCATACATTTCATGGTTGGAGTTTTTAGGCTTTATCAGAAGCTCTTCTTTTTTATTCTCCTACAATGCTATTTGCATCTGTCTGGAGGTTATAGATTACCTGTCCTCTTGGGTATGTACCTATTTTCTCTGTGTTTCACAAGTCCTTGGGAATTCATGGCTGTTAATTCTTGAGACGGACTTGCAATCAAATTTAGTTTCGTATCACAAGAGTTGTTGCATGCGCTTGTTGCTAACAAGGATTAAAGTTATATATGATTTCCTTTTAATGTTTCGATTTTTCTTTATTTGAATGTTTTGATACTGCACTAATAGGTGCGTTCCCTTTTGCAATATGCATATTTGGTCTTTGTTTTTAAAAAAAAAAGGAAGAACAGAATGAGGTTTTTAATCCCTTCGCTGGTAGGCCTTTCCCCCCCCCCCCCTGTGCTAAGCCTTTTTTTGGCTATTCGGGGTAGTTCGCGCATAGGCCCCTGTAACGTTTTGACCACATAAGGTATCCATGCCAAATTTGCGTCCTTTTTTTCCAACATCATGGGGATTCTAAAGGTACCCAGGGTTTGTGGATTCCCCTGGAGGGGATCCAGAAATTAGCCAAAATAAGCAAAATTTTGTTTTTTGGGGGAAAAATGGGAAAAAAGGGCTACAGATGAAAGCGTCTGGTTTTTTCCCTGCAAATGGTATCAAAAAAGGGTTTGTGGTGCTGAAATCACCGTCTTCCCAGCTTTCAGGGACAAGCAGACTTTTGTCAGGAAACAAAAAAATTTTACACAGTTTTGGCATTTTTCGGGGACATAGCCTATTTTTGCTATTTTTTGTGCTTTCAACCTCCTTCCAGTTAATGGTAGAAATGGGTATGAAATCAATGATGGAGACTGGAAAACTATACATTTTAGAAAAGTAGACAAAATTCTGAATTCAGCAAGGGGTCATTTGTGTAGAACCTTCAAGATTTCTTTACAGAAACTAACAGTTAAATATAGGAAAAATTGAAAATTAGTTGAAAAAAACAGCCATTTGTGTCAACGTTTTCACCTGTAACTTCTTTTAATTATGACAGCTGTTTGACAACAGTATACCGTTACATCTGCTCGACCCTTCTGGTTGTGGGGATATATAGGACTTGTAGGTTCACCAAGAACCCGACGAACCCAGAGCCAATAACTGAGCAGCGACTTGCAATGGTTTTTTATTATGTACCGGGTATAGAGCAATTATTCTGGGAAAATGTATACATGGAAAAATCGGTATGAAAGACACCTATGTATTTCTGAAATGGGAACAAAATATCGAGTTTAGAAACAGTAGATATTTGCACATCTCCGAAATTGGGAATACCCATACTAGCATGAGAATTATAGGTCATTTTTCAAAATGACTTCTTTTTTACACATTGTCTTTCATTTGGAAGGCAGAAATGCATCGAAAGTCAATAGGTAATAACAGTTGCTCTACAATTCTGTGTTACCCTAAGTCTCCCGATAAAAATGGTACCTCACTTGTGTGGGTAGGCCTAGTGCCCACGACAGGAAACGGCTCAAAACGCAACGTGGACACACCACATTTTCACAATGAAAAACTACCCCTTTTTTACAAAGTGCCTAGCTGTAGTTTTTGAACCATAGCTCTGCCGGCACCTAGGGAAACCTAGCAAACCTATACATTTTTGAAAACTAGACACCCAGGGGAATCCAGGATGGGGTGACTGGACTGGCTCTCACCAGGTTCTGTTACCCAGAATCCCTTGCAAACCTAAAAAATTGTCCAAAAAAACACATTTTCCTCACATTTCTGTGGTGGAAAGTTCTGGAATCTGCGTGGATCCACAAAATTCCGCCCACCCTGCGTTCCCCAAAGTCTTCCGAGAAAAATGGTACCTCACTTGTGTGGGTAGGCCTAGTGCCCGCCACAGGAAACGGCGCAAAACGCAACGTGGACACACCACATTTTCACAGTGAAAAATGACCCTTTTTTTGCAAAGTGCCTAGCTGTAGTTTTTTAACCCTACCTCTGCCGGCACCTAGGGAAACCTAGCAAACCTATACATTTTTGAAAACTAGACTCCCAGGGGAATCCAGGATGGGGTGACTTGACTGGCTCTCACCAGGTTCTGTTACCCAGAATCCCTTGCAAACCTAAAAAATTGTTTAAATAAAACACATTTTCCTCACATTTCTGTGGTGGAAAGTTCTGCAATCTATGTGGATCCACAAAATTCCACCCACCCCGCGTTCCCCAAAGTTTTCAGAGAAAAAGGGTACCTCACTTGTGTGGGTAGGCCTAGTGCCCGCCACAGGAAATGGCGCAAAACGCAACGTGGACACACCACATTTTCACAGTGAAAAATGACCCTTTTTTTGCAAAGTGCCTAGCTGTAGTTTTTGAACCCTAGCTCTGCCGGCACCTAGGGAAACCTAGCAAATCTATAAATTTTTGAAAACTAGACACCCAGGGGAATCCAGGATGGGGTGACTTGACTGGCTCTCACCAGGTTCTGTTACCCAGAATCCCTTGCAAACCTAAATAATTGTCCAAAAAAACACATTTTCCTCACATTTCTGTGGTGGAAAGTTCTAGAATCTGCGTGGATCCACAAAATTCCACCACCCCGCGTTCCCCAAAGTCTTTCAAGAAAAATGGTACCTCACTTGTGTGGGTAGGCCTAGTGCCCGCGACAGGAAACGGCCCAAAACGCAACGTGGACACACCACATTTTCACAGTGACAAATGACCCTTTTTTTGCAAAGTGCCTAGCTGTAATTTTTTAACCCTAGCTCTGCCGGCACCTAGGGAAACCTAGCAAACCTATACATTTTTGAAAACTAGACACCCAGAGGAATCCAGGATGGGGTGACTTGACTGGCTCTCACCAGGTTCTGTTACCCAGAATCCCTTGCAAACCTAAACAATTGTAAAAAAAAAAAAACATTTTCCTCACATTTCTGTGGTGGAAAGTTCTGGAATCTGCATGGATCCACAAAATTCCACCCACCCCGCGTTCCCCAAAGTGTTTAGAGAAAAATGCTACCTTACTTGCGTGGTTGGGTTAAATACCCACGACGGGCAAGGGCCCAAAACCTATCGAGGCGACATCAAAATTACCTATCACAAACCAACCTGGTTTTGCAAGGGGGGTCCCATGAGTTTTTGGCCCGGGGCTCAGTGGCCATCTAGGGAAACCTACCAAACCCACACATTTCTGGAAACTAGACACCCGGGGGAGTCCAGCGAGGTTTGGCTTGCGTGGGTCCCCCAACATTCTCCTACCCAGAATCCCCTGCAAACCTCAAATTTCACTGAAAAAAATCACTTTTTCTCAAATTTCTGTGTGAGAAAGTTCTGGAATCTGCGTGGATCCACAAATTTCCTCCTACCCAGCGTTCCCCCAGGTCTCCCGATAAAAATGGTACCTCACTTGCGTGGGTGGGTCAAGGACCCGCGACAGGCAAGGGCCCAAAACCTATCGAGGCGACATCAAAATTAGCTATCACAAACCAACCTGGTTTTGCAAGGGGGCTCCCATGAGTTTTTGGCTTGGGGCTCGATGGGCATCTAGGGAAACCTACCAAACCCACACATTTCTGGAAACTAGACACCCGGGGGAGTCCAGCGAGGTTTGGCTTGCGTGGGTCCCCCAACATTCTCCTACCCAAAATCCCCTGCAAACCTCAAATTTTGCTGAAAAAATCACTTTTTTCTCAAATTTCTGTGTGGGAAAGTTCTGGAATCTGCGTGGATCCACAAATTTCCTCCCATTCTGCGTTCCCCCAGCTCTCCCGATAAAAATGGTACCTCACTTGTGTGGGTAGGCATAGTGGCTGCAACAGGAAATGGCCCAAATCGTACTGTGGAAACTTCAAAATTACGTATAACAAAACTACCTGGTTGGGAGGGCACCTGGGGTTTTGGCCCCGGGCTCGGCGGCCATCTTGGAAAAGTACCAAACCCAAACATTTCTGAAAATTAGACACCCGGGGGAGTCCAATGAGGTATGGCTTGCGTGGATCCCCCAACGTTTTCCTACCCAGAATGCCATGCAAACCTCAAATTTAGCTGAAAAAAACACATTTTCCACATATTTTTGTGTGGAATCACCATGCCGGCACAAATGTCCTATCCCACAGCGTTCCCTTGAGTCTCCCGAGTAAAATGATACCTCACTTGTGTGGGTGGGGCAAGGGCCTGTGACTGGAAAGAGCCCAAAACATAGGGAATAAGGGTATAGCACCGAGAATTCTAAGCGCTACATTTTTTTTAAAATACGTTTTTATCCAATTCTGCATTGGACACCCACACAAGTGAGGTATCATTTTACTCGGGAGACTCAGGGGAACGCTGTGGGGTAGGACATTTGTGCCGGCACGGTGATTCTACACAAAAATATGTGGAAAATGTGTTTTCTTCACCTAAATTTGAGGTTTGCACGGCATTCTGGGTAGGAAATTGTTGGGGGATCCACACAAGCCATACCTCATTGGACTTCCCCGGGTGTCTAGTTTTCAGAAATGTTTGGGTTTGGTACTTTCCCAAAATGGCCGCCGAGCCCGGGGCCAAAACCCTAGGTGCCCCCCCAAAACCAGGTAGTTTTGTTATAGGTAATTTTGAAGTCTCCACAGTAAGATTTGGGCCATTTCCTGTTGCAGCCACTATGCCTACCCACACAAGTGAGGTACCATTTTTATCGGGAGAACTGGGGGAACGCTGGGTGGGAGGAAATTTGTGGATCCACCCAGATTCCAGAACATTCCCACACAGAAATTTGAGAAAAAAGTGCTTTTTTCAGCGAAATTTGAGGTTTGCAGGGGATTCTGGGTAGGAGGATGTTGGGGGACCCACGCAAGCCATACCTTGCTGGACTCCCCCGGGTGTCTAGTTTCCAGAAATGTGTGGGTTTGGTAGGTTTCCCTAGATGGCCGCCGAGCCCGGACCAAAAACTCATGGGACCCCCTTGCAAAACCAGGTTGGTTTGTGATAGGTCATTTTGATGTCTCCTCAATACGTTTTGGGCCCTTGCCTGTCGCGGGTACTTGACCCACCCACGCGAGTGAGGTATCATTTTTATCGGGAGACCTGGGGGAACGCTGGGTGGTAGGAAATTTGTGGATCCACGTAGTTTCCAGAACTTTCCCAGACAGAAATTTGAGAAAAAAGTGATTCTTTCAGCTAAATTTGAGGTTTGCAGGGGATTCTGGGTAGGAAAACGTTGGGGGACCCACGCAAGCCATACCTCACTGGACTCCCCCGTGTGTCTAGTTTTCAGAAATGTGTGGGTTTGGTAGTTTCCCAAGACATCTGCCGAGCCCGGGGCCAAAAACCCAGGTGACCCCCCTTGCAAAACCAGGTTGTTTTGTGATAGGTCATTTTGATGTCTCCTCAATAAGTTTTGGGCCCTTGCCTGTCGTGGGTACTTGACCGACCCACGCAAGTAAGGTATCATTTTTATCGGGAGACCTGGGGGAACGCTGGGTGATAGGAAATTAGTGGATCCACGTAGATTCCAGAACTTTCCCTGACAGAAATTTGAGAAAAAAGTGATTCTTTCAGCTAAATTTGAGGTTTGCAGGGTATTCTGGGTAGGAAAATGTTGGGGGACCCACGCAAGCCATAACTTGCTGGACTCCCTGGGTGTCTAGTTTTCAGAAATGTGTGGGTTTGGTAGTTTCCCAAGATGGCCGCCGAGCCCGGGACCAAAAACTCAGATTCCCCCTATGTATCCGAAAATGACCTGGTTTTGCAAGGGGGGTCACATGAGTTTTTGGTCCCGGGCTTGGCAGCCATCCAGGGAAACCTACCAAACCCACACATTTCTGAAAACTAGACACCCGGGGGAGTCCAGCGAGGTATGGCTTGCGTGGATCCCCCAAAGTTTTCCTACCCAGAATGCCCTACAAACCTCATATTTAGCTGAAAAAATCACTTTTTCTCAAATTTCTGTGTGGGAAAGTTCTGAAATCTACGTGGATCCACAAATTTCCTACCACCCAGCGTTCCCCCAGGTCTCCCAATACAAATGATACCTCACTCGCGTGGGTGGGTCAAGTACCCACGACAGGCAAGGGCCCAAAACGTATTGAGGAGACATCAAAATTACCTATCACAAAACAACCTGGTTTTGCAAGGGGGGTCACCTGGGTTTTTGGCCCCGGGCTCGGCGGCCATCTTGGGAAACTACCAAACCCACACATTTATGAAAACTAGACACCCGAGGGAGTCCAGTGAGGTATGGCTTGCGTGGATCCCCCAACGTTTTCACACCCAGAATGCCCTGCAAACCTCAAATTTAGGTGAAAAAAACACATTTTACACATATTTTTGTGTGGAATCACAGTGCCGACACAAATGTCCTACCCCACAGCGTTCCCCTCAGTCTCCGTGGTAAAATGATACCTCACTTGTGTGGGTGGGGCAAGGGCCTGTGACTGGGAAGAGCCCAAAGCATCGGGAATAAGGGTATAGCACCGAGAATTCTAAGCGCTACAATTTGTTTAAAATACGTTTTTAGCCAATTCTGCATTGGACACCCACGCAAGTGAGGTATCATTTTACTCAGGACACTAAGGAGAATGCTGTTGGGTAGGACATTTGTGCCGGCATGGTGATTTCACACAAAAATATGTGGAAAATGTGTTTTTTTCAGCTAAATTTGAGGTTTGCAGGGGATTCTGGGTAGGGAAACGTTGGGGGATCCACGCAAGCCATGCCTCATTGGACTCCCCAGGGTGTCTAGTTTTCAGAAATGTGTGGGTTTGGTAGGTTTCCCTAGATGGCGGCGAGCCCGGGGCCAAAGAACCAGGTGCCCCCCCAAAACCAGGTAGTTTAGTTATAGGTAATTTTGAAGTCTCCACAGTACGATCTGGGCCATTTCCTGTTGCAGCCACTATGCCTACCCACAAAAGTGAGGTACCATTTTTATCGGGCGACCTGGGGGAACGCTGGGTGGTAGGAAATTTGTGTCAGCCCGGTGATCCTACAAATTCCCCACACAGGAATGTGAGAAAAAATGTATTTTTTCAACAAAATTTGAGGTTTGCAGGGGATACTGGGTAGGGAAATGTTGGGGGACCCACACAAGCCATACCTCGCTGGACTCCCCCGGGTGTCTAGTTTTCAGAAACGTGTGGGTTTGGTAGTTTCCCAAGATGGCCTCCGAGCCCGGGGCCAAAAACCCAGGTGACCCCCCCCCCCCCTTGCAAAACCAGGTTGTTTTGTGATAGGTCATTCTGATGTCTCCTCAATACGTTTTGGGCCCTTGCATGTAGCCGGTACTTGACCCACCCACACAAGTGAGGTACCATTTTTCTCGGAAGACTTAGGGGAATGCGGGGTGGGAGGAATTTTGTGGATCCACACACATTCCAGAACTTTCCACCACAGAAATGTGAGGAAAATGTGTTTTTTTTTACAAATTTTGAGGTTTGCAAGGGATTCTGGGTAACAGAACCTATTGAGAGCCAGACAAGTCACCCCATCCTGGATTCCCCTGGGTGTCTAGTTTTCAAAAATGTATAGGTTTACTAGGTTTCCCTAGGTGCCGGCAGAGCTAGGGTTCAAAATCTACAGCTAGGCACTTTGCAAAATAGTGTCAGCTTTCACTGTAAAATGTGGTGTGTCCATGTTGCGTTTTGGGCCGTTTCCTGTTGCGGGCACTAGGCCTACCCACACAAGTGAGGTACCATTTTTCTCGGAAGACTTTGGGGAATGCGGGGTGAGTGGAATTTTGTGGATCCACGCAGATTCCAGAACTTTCCACCACAGAAATGTGAGAAAAATGTGTTTTTTTGGACACATTTTGATGTTTGCAAGGGATTCTGGGTAACAGAACCTGGTGAGAGCTAGTCCAGTCACCCCATCCTGGATTCCCCTGGGTGTCTAGTTTTCAAAAATGTATAGGTTTGCTAGGTTTCCCTAGGTGCCGGCAGAGCCAGGGTTCAAAATCTACAGCTAGGCACTTTGCCAAAAAAGGGTCAGTTTTCACTGTGAAAATGTGGCGTGTCCACGTTGCGTTTTGGGCCGTTTCCTGTCGCAGGCACTAGGCCTACCCACACAAGTGAGGAACCATTTTTCTCGGAAGAGTTTGGGGAACACGGGGTGGGTGGAATTTTGTGGATCCACGCAGATTCCAGAACTTTCCACCACAGAAATGTGAGGAAAATGTGTTTTTAAAAAAAAATCTCTTTCATTGAATTTATACACCACCAAAGAAAAATGAAAAATGTGTTGCAAGGGATTCTGGGTAACAGAACCTAGTGAGAGCCACACAAGTCACCCCATCCTGGATTCCCCTCAGTGCCTAGTTTTCAAAAATATATAGGTTTGCTATGTTTCCCTAGGTGCCGGCTGCGCTGGACCCAAAATCCACAGGTAGGCACATTAAAAAAAAAAGTCAGTGCCTAGTGGGCTTTCTGCCGCCCTGGGGAGGGGGGAAATCAGGGGCTATTGCCCCGATATGCCCCCGAGGGGGTCAGAAAGACTGTGGCTATTCTTTTGGGGGGGTTGGGGGCATTGGGATGCCCATTCTGGTCAGCCCCCACCCCTGCGTATAAAAAAGCCAGCATATTCGCTGGGGCATAGTGGGCTTTCTGCCCCTCCCCGGCGGCATTTCAGGGGCTACTGCCCCCAACTGCCTCCTGGGAGGGGCAGAAAGACTGTGGCATCTTTTTTGGGGTGGGTGGGGGCATTGGCATGTCCATTCTTGGCAGCCCCCACCCAGAACTTTGGAGAAAAAAAATCCCTGGTGGCTAGTGGGCTTTTTGCCCCCCCCCGGGGGGTGCAGATAAGGTGCTATTGCCCCATCTGCCTCCCAGGGGGTGCAGAAAGACTGTAGCATTTTTTATTTGGGTGGGGGCATTGACATGCCCATTCTGGGCGGCCCCCACCCCTACCTATTCTTTAAAAAAAAATCCCTGGCGCTTAGTGGGCTTTCTGCCCCCCCCCCCGGGGGGCAGATCAGGGGCTATTGCCCCTATCTGCCTCCTGGGGCGGCAGAAAGTCTTTTGTTTTCTTTGGGGGGTGGGGTGGGGGCATTTGCATGCCCTTATTGGGCAACCCCCACCCCTAAATTCATCGGGGGCAAAAAAAACTGGTGTCTAGTGGGCTTTCTGCCCCCCCGGGGGGGCAGATTGGGGGCTACTGTCCCTATCTGCCCCCCAGGGGGGGCAGAAAGACTGTACCTTTGCGGCAGGGGGCTGGGGGCATTAGCATGCCCATATTGGGCAGCCCCCACCCCTAATTATATATATTTTTTAAATCCCTGGTATCTAGTGGGCTTTCTGCCCTCCGGGGGGGCAGATAGGAGGCTACTGCCCCATCTGCCCCCCAGGGGGGCAGAAAGACTAAATTTGCCCATTTTCATATGGGGGAGCAAAGGCCCTTGCCCAAGGGGCCGCTCCCCCTCCCTGGTGCCTAGTGGGTGGATCCCTGCTTGGGGATCGCCCTCTTGGGGCAATCCCCAAGCAGGGATCCACTGGGGAGGGGTACCATTGGAAAGGGGAGATTCTCCCCTTTCAACGATACCTCTCCCGTCTTTCTACATGCTCAGGGGGCTGAGATAGCCCCCTGAGCACATAGAAAGGGAAACTGAAATGAGCCTCTTGGCTCATTTCAGTTTCGGTTTCACTGAAATGACGTCAGCGCGACGTGCGCGCTGATCGTCATTTCAGGGAAACCAGGGGGGGCCTCGGGAGCTGGGGAAGCTCTTCCCCAGCTCCCGAGGCTCTTGGGGGGGTAAAGGGAATCCCTCTGGTGCCCGCACCAGAGGGATTCCCAGTGCCATGGCGTCGGACGCCCAGGAGCCGTCCGACGCACATGAGCACTGATGCGTCGGACGGCTCCCGCCCGTCCGACGCATCGAAGGGGTTAATGTGAGTTTTGTTTATTTCTCTTTTTTCGCTTGCCTTGGTATTTCATGTTCAGACAGTCAGACCATGACACTGAAGGCCATGGGGGGCAAGCTTTGTAGATACCTGCAGTCCTCCAGTAAATGTGGGCCAGTGAAACTCTATGAGTTGTCGGGCCACTCAGTCTATTGTGACACAATTATATATATATATATATATATATATATATATATATATATATATATATATATATATATATTTATATATTTATATTAAGTATATGTCCAGGTGATACATCTTTGTGAAATTTTTCTCTACAACTGGCGTAATTGATGAATAGCAATATTAGATTCAAATCTATTTAGTGTCATTTTAGTCTTATTACAGTGCATTATGTAACCTTCGAGTGGTCATTTTGTTCAAACAAAATTCTTTATACCATGGAGGTATTATTGTTTATCTTTCTTTTGGTGTTCATTCATCTTGGTATAATGGAAAGAGTTCTGAGAGTCCTTCTTTGGATGTTATCAGGACAGTTTTTTTTCTCTGATATCTCTTTATTGTTTTAAAGAATGCGGATTTCATGACTTTTGTTTTGCACTAGGGTCTTTTTGGCCAAGAATTCTCTTTCCCTTGGGGGATAGAGGATAATGTCTGATAACTGACAGATGGTTCTTTGAGGGCTTTGTCCCCTTTTGCTTCAAGGGCTGATTCTCTCGGGCCTGTAGGGTTGTTTTTCATTTGTATGTTCTGTGACCGTGATCATGGATTCTATCAAGAGCAAGGCTCTTGTTCTGCTATTCCTACGTACATTTGGTTGGTAGTTAGTTATGACTGGCTGGTTCTCTTTGAGAACTTTTGTAGGATTAGTTTGCAGACCCTCCTCCAGGGGGAGTATAGCTATGGTATTTAATTCAAAAGTTAAGGAATGTGCGGCTAGATGTCTCTATCAGATGTAAAAGCTACTTACCTTCGGTAACGTAATATCTGGTAGAGACACAGTCTAACCGCAGATTCATTAACTTCCTGCCCATCCTCCCAACTCTGCGAATGACCTATGAGGTAAGGGTTATACCCTTTTTCAGTACTGATTTTATATACCGGTGATCATTATCTCAACTTATGTTGGGACTCAACAAACCACTTAGCATGGCCACATAGGTTTTGTTTAGAAGTTGCCATACCATCCATTTCCAAAGCTGTGTGGTCAGTCGGGTGGGGGATGTATTCTCTTTCACACTGGATTTTACACCATTGGGCAGTATTGATTTATATGTTCTTTCTTTGAAAGTCTTTGTTTCGTATCTTCATATATTGTATTGCCACTTTTAATATGTCACATATTGTGATTCAACAAACAGCTTGGGTTATTTTTTATAGGTTTTGCTTTGCTATTATCATGCCATTCATTACCATTGATGAATGGACTATAGAGTGTAAGGTTTTCTTCCCTTACATGAGGGTTATTCACCAAGGCACAGGGTTTCAGTAGCCCTGTGTTTTGTTGATTCTTATTTATTTATTGAGAAGTTTTATATAGCGCTGGCCAGACCCGAGGGTATCGGAGCGCTTTACAACATTTTTAATGCAGGGTAACGCAATAGGTCATTGTTAGACCTGGCATCCTTGGCGTGGGTCTCCCTTCCATTCTTTGATGATGCCTCCAATGTTATTGATCTGTTTTTGCTGGTTTAGATACTTTGGGCACTGTGCCACTGCTATTCAGTGCCACAGTGCAAGTGCTCCCTATTGTAAATTGATGTATGTATTAGTGATTCCATGATTGGATGATTGGTTTACTTGTCAGTCCCTAGTACAGTGCACTGAGTGTGCCCAGGGCTTGTAAATCCAATACCGCTGGTGGGCTTGCAGCACTGGTTGTGCCACCCACAGAAGCGGCTTGTAAAATGTGTCTCAGGCCTGCCATCGCAGAGCCTGTGTGCTGCCTAGGGCTGCCATGTCGACTTGGTGAGTGCACCCACTTACCAGTCCCTAAACCTTCCCTTTACTGCATGTTGGTCACCCCTAAAGTAGGCCCTAGGGCAGGGTGCATTGTAAGTACAAGGTAGGACATGCCCTCGTGTGTGTGGCATGTCCTAATAGTGAATTACAGCCATTTTCGTTTTTCACTATTGCAAGGCTACCTGCTCCCCATAGGCCAGAATGGGCAGACTGACTATTACACCTTATAGTCAGAACTGATCCAGGGAACATGGTAGAAAAACGAATTTAGTATGCCTGAACTCAGAATGATAAAATACATCTTTTAGTGAAGTTGGTTTTAACATTCTGTGTTTGAAAATACCACTTTTAGAAAGTGGGTATTTTCTTGCCTAAACTTCCAAGCCTGCCTCTGCTAGGTTGTGTATTCCTTGTCTGGAGATTGATTGACAGGGGCTGGGGGTGGCTACAGGAGACAGGGTGAGTCAGCACAGGGCTGAATAGAAAGATCTGCATCCAGAGTGGAGGGAGGAGTTGCACCTGGGTCTGAATAGGGCTGTGCCTGCCTTCCACAATGCTGGCTCCACCTCCTGCCGGGCGGCTGAGCACTCTGCCCCACATTCTGAAAGGAAAGAAGGAGTCAGAAAAACAAAGTGCTCCAGGACTGACCAGAACTGGTTTTGGGCTAGGCAGAGGCCTCTCTGCCTCCAGAGAACAAAGAGAAAAGGTGTATAAAAAGGGGATCCAGACCCCTAGGAAATTAGATCACTTTTGGGAAACAAGAAGAAACCTTTGCTGAGGAGCGGAACCAAGAAGAAACTGAGGAGAGACTATCCCTAAGCCTGAAGTTCTGCTTGGGGATTGGCCTGCAGTGGTTTGCCTGACTGCCAAAGAAAGGAGAAAGGAACTTTTGCTTTGCTGTGACTTTCATCAACTTGTGAAGGATCTCCAAGGGCTTGATTTTAGAGCTTGCCTCCTGCTGAAGTCTCAGGGACAACAGACTTCACCCACCAGCTCCCCCTGTGTTCCCTTGCTGGGAAATTGGACCTTCTGACACACTTGCGTGTCTCTGGGAGCTGGAAGCGCGACTCAACACGAAGAAGCGTGTCACCGCAGCCGCTGAGTATCGCATCGCCGGAGAAGAGTGTCGACGTTGCAGCAGACTCCGGCGCATCCCCGAAGCGCGCCGCATCCTTCGAAGCGCCTCGCAGCACCGGAGAAAAGTGTTGCCGTCGCATCAGACGCCGTCGCATCCCCGGGGCAGAGCATCGACCTCGCATCAGACGCCGACGCATCGCAACACGAGGCGCGCCCCGCATCCCAGGAGAAGATCGTCGACATCGCATCAGACGCCGTCGCATCGCCAGGGAAGCGTGTCGCAGGGCCTGTCGCGGCTCCAAAGACTCATCGAAATCGCTGCACGGCCGTCGAGCGTGCACGCATCACCTCTTCGTTGTCGCAACCTCAAGAAGACGCCACTTTGTGTCTTTTGCACCAGATCTTCAACGCATCACCGTCCTTGCGTGTAAGGGACTACCGCATCACCTTCCCTGCAACACTTTTCGTTGCCCTGCGTTACGCATCTTAAGGTACATTGAACTCAAAGTGTCGCATTTTCATTTTAAGAGACTCAAGCTAATTCTACCATCCTTAAAGTACAGTATTGTGGATTATTTATGTCATTTATGGTCTTGTGGTAAATCTATATAAAAGATACTTATTTTTATAATACAATCTGTGTCCATTTGTAGTTTTGTCACTGGATTACTGTATGTGTTCACAAATGCTTTACACACTGCCTCTGAACTAAGCCTGTCTGCTCGTGCCAAGCTACCAAGAGGGTGAGCAGGGGTTATTTCAGGAGTGTACCCCCTTACCCTGACTAGAAGCAAGGGTCCCTATTTGGACAAAGGTACCTACCTCTGCCAACTAGAGACCCCCAGTTCTAACATTGGTGGTCAGCGGTGAGGATTCTGGACTTGCATTTGTGACTCATGTACAGTGATTGGTGAACACTACCTAGTGAGTGCAGACCATAACGCAACCACATACTTTTGGTAGATATTCTTTTCTGGGACTTTCTATTTTTGCTAAAAACTGCCAAGTTTAATCACCATGGATACAGCAGCAACCATAGCATCTGTTGATAATGATTGGGAAGAGGAGAAACTAGAATGCTACAACTTGAAACAGCTCAAGCATTTCTGCAGAAGATTCAAAGTTTCAATGACCGGTCTCTCCAAGAAGGATGAGATCCAAAAGGCGCTGAGGGCCTGGGTCGAAGCAAGGAATACCCCTGAAAATGAGGAGGGGGCTGAGAATGCAAATGAGCAGCTGGATGGGCCAGTGGGTCCAGGGGAGAGGAGAGAATCTTCCCCCGTGGGTAGCAGTGTTTCCTCCAGAGGTCTGTCCCCAGAAGAGCTGGAGGACAGAGAAAAGAGTAGGATGCATGAAATGGAGCTGACCGAGCTCAAGTTCAAGGGGCAGTTGGAATTTCAATTGCAATCTAGAAAGTTGGCCTTAGAAGAGAAAAGAATGGATCATGAGCATGAAAAAAATTTGAGGGAGATGGAGTTTAGAGCCAAGAAGTTAGAGATTACGCCCTCTGGTGGCAGCACACCGTCAATGCCTGTTGAGGCTAGGGTGTATATTCCTAAGGATGTGGTTAAGGAGTTTTTTTAAAATGATGATATTGGGCAATGGTTCAAGGCCTATGAGGTAGCCATGACTTCCCACCGGGTCCCTGAGAAGGATTGGGGAGCGGGATTGTGGGGTCGGTTCCTTAGTGAGGGACGGGATACCTTGTTGGACTTGCCCTCTGAAGTCTATAATTCCTACAGCCACATGAAAAATGCATTGATGACCAGGTATGGGTTGACTCCTGAACTCTATAGGCAGAGGTTCAGGAACTGTAAGAAGATTGAAAACAGTACCTGGGTTGAATATGTGACCTTTTTTGCAGAGCCTTGGATGGTTGGGGAAAGGGTAGCAAAGCAAATGATTTTCAGGCGCTCTTTGATTTGATTGCATGGGAGCACTTGTCCAGTAATTGTTTTCCTGAGCTACGCCAGCACCTGATTGACAGTAGGCTGACTAACCCTAGGCAGCTTGCTGAGGAGGCGGACCGCTGGGTGAGCACCCGGGTCCACAAGGGTCACGTGGGAGACTCCGCCAAGGGTGGGCAGGGTCCCCAGCAGAAGAGTGGGGGGGACAAGGGTAAACAGAGGGAGTTCCAGAGAGGGCCCCAAAGTAAACCCCAAGGGAACCAAGGGAAAGGTTCCCAGCCTCCCCCTGATAATAAGCACGGGGCCCGACAGGTCCACCTGTTCATAGGGGACCCCTGATGTGCTACAAGTGTGGCGCCCTAGGCCACAAGGCCAATGATCCCCATTGCCCTTTGTTTGGAAAGCCAGCACCACCTGGTGCAGTCCCCCGGCAGTTGGCTAGTGTAGCCCTGGGGGAGGAGGTGGGTGCCCAAGATGGGTGGGATCCTGTAGTATTGTCCCTTGTCTCTTTAGGAGACTCTGAGATGGTCCCTAGGACCCAACTGCCTGAGAACACTAAGAAATACAGGCAGTGGGTGACCATCAATGGCCAAAGGGTGGAGGCTCTGAGAGACACAGGAGCCAGTGTGACAGCTGTCAAGTGTCATCTGGTGTCTAAAGAGCAGGTGGTCCCTGATGCATTCTATCCAGTTGTTGCCGCTGACAACACAGAGAGCCACTGCAAGGTGGCTCAGGTTCCCTTTGAGTGGGGGGGGTCTCTGGTACTCATCAAGTAGCTGTGAGGCCAGCCATGCCTGTTGACTGTTTGTTAGGGAACGATTTTGAGAGCTCCCCTTGGGCTAAGGTGGAGCGGAGTGCTCATTTGGAGATGTTGGGCTTGCCTGATTGGGCGTGTGTGACCAACCGGTCCATGGCAGCCAGAGGTGTTCAAGAGGACGTGGAGCCTGAGAGGGAGGCCCAGGTGCCTGCCGGAGAGAGAAGAGGCAGGGGGCGCGGGAAACCGGCCCCCGAAGTTCCCACGGTCCAGGAGGAGGCAGACCCTGAGGGGGATGCCCTGGAGCCTACAGGGGAACAGGTAGCTGAACTGGGGGACCTGCCTGAGCTGACCCATTGGCAGCAAGATGGAGGACCCTCCAGGGAGGAGTTCTGCGAGGAGCAGAACAAGTGCCCTTCTCTCGTGGGTCTGAGGCAACAGGCCACAGACCAGGCAGCAGGTGATCAGTCTGGATCACATTGGATCTACTGGGAGAATGGTCTCCTGTATAGCGAGTCTAAGGTTGCTGAGCCTGGGTCAGCCCGTGTGCTGGTGGTACCCCAGCGCTTCAGAGCCTTCCTACTGGGTTTGGCTCATGACGTGCCTTTAGCAGGACATCTGGGGCAGGACAAGACCTTTGAAAAGCTTGTCACCCATTTCTTTTGGCCCCAGATGCGCAGGAGTGCCGCCACTCACTGCAGGACTTGTCAGACTTGCCAGGCAAGTGGAAAGAGTGGGAGGAAGCACAAGGCTCCTCTCCAGCCATTCCCTGTGGTCAGCACCCCCTTTGAACGGGTGGGTATTGACATTGTGGGGCCACTGGACCCCAAGACAGCCATGGGCAACAGGTTCATCCTGGTCTTGGTGGACCATGCCACCCGGTACCCTGAAGCCATCCCTCTGAGGACAGTGACGGCCCCCGTGGTGGGACGGGCACTGATGGGAATTTTCTCACGTGTGGGGTTCCCTCAAGAGGTGGTGTCTGACAGAGGTACTAACTTCATATCCAAGTATATGAAGTCCCTGTGGCAGGAGTGCGGTGTAACATACAAGTTCACCACTCCTTACCACCCCCAAGGAAATGGGTTGGTTGAGAGATTCAACCGGACCCTGAAGGGCATGATTATGGGTCTGGAAGAACCCATGAGGCGTAAGTGGGACGTCCTCTTGCCATGCCTTCTTTTTGCATACCGGGAGGTGCCACAGAAGTCTCTAGGGTTCAGCCCCTTTGAGCTTCTGTATGGTCACCCAGTGAGAGGACCTCTGAGTTTGGTCAAGGAAGGCTGGGAGCAATCTCCCAGGAAACCTCCCCAGGATGTATATAGCTACATGCTGGCCTTCAGGAACCAAACTAGGCGTTTCAGGCAACTTGCTGAGGCAAATCTGGAAGCCAGCCAGGAGGAAATGAAGCGGTGGTAGGACCAGAATGCCACTCTGGTTGAGCTTCAACCTGGTCAGAAGGTTTGGGTCATGGCCCCAGTGGAGCCCTGTGCGCTCCAGGATAAGTGGACCGGACCCTTTGAGGTGGTGGAGCGCAAGAGTCCTGTTACCTACTTGGTGGACATGCGGTCTCCCAGGAACCCCTTGCGGGTCCTGCACGTCAACCGCCTGAAGCCCCACTTGGAGAGGTCCCAAGTGGGCATGCTCTTAGCTACAGATGCTGGGATGGAGGAGGAGACTGAGCCTCTTCCTGACCTCCTGTCAGCCCAAGAGCAAGATGGATCAGTGGAGGGTGTGAACCTCTCTACCTCCCTGACACCTGAGCAGCAAGGTGACTGTCGCCAACTGTTGGGGCAGTTTCCTGACCTGTTCTCCCTGGTTCCTAGTGTCACTGACTGGTGCGTCCATGATGTGGACACTGGGGACAGTCTTCCTGTCAAGCACAAGGCTTACAGGGTGACTGACAGGGTGAGAGCTTGCATCAAGGAGGAGGTCTCCAAGATGTTTGCATTGGGGGTAATTGAGTCCTCTCACAGCCCTTGGGCCAGCCCAGTGGTCTTGGTCCCAAAGGCTGCCGCGCCTGCAGTGCCACACCCGAACTCCGGTTCTGTGTGGACTACCGAGGACTCAATTCCGTCACCAGGACTGACGCACACCCCATCCCCAGAGCTGATGAGCTCATAGATCGGTTAGGGGCTGCCGGGTACCTCAGTACGTTTGACTTAACGTCTGGGTACTGGCAGATCGCCTTGACTGATGGGGCAAAGGAGAGGTCAGCATTCTCCACACCAGATGGGCACTACCAATTCCGGGTGATGCCCTTTGGGATGAAGAATGCCCCTGCCACCTTTCAGAGGTTGGTCAACCAGGTGTTGGTTGGACTGGAGGACTTCAGTGCCGCCTACCTGGATGACAACGCAGTGTTCAGCGCCAGTTGGGAAGAACATCTGCGCCACCTCTGGGAAGTGTTGATGGCTCTGCGGAGGGCAGGCCTCACGATCAAGGCGAGTAAGTGCCAGATCGGGCAGGGTTCTGTGGTGTACTTGGGACACCAGGTTGGGAGCGGCCAGTTGGCGCCCCTACAGCCCAAGATAGATACCATTCTGGCTTGGGAGCCCCCAAGACCCAGACAGCGGTGAGAGCCTTCCTAGGACTCACCGGGTATTACAGGAGATTTGTCAAGGGGTATGGCAGCATGGTTGCACCCTTGACAGAGCTGACTTCCAGGAAGCAGCCCAAGAGAGTGATTTGGACTGACACCTGTCAAAAGCTTTTGACACCTTGAAGACAGCCATGTGCACGGCGCCCGTGCTCCTGGCCCCCAACTTCTCCAAAGAGTTTATCGTTCAGACAGACGCTTCAGAGCATGGTGTGGGGGCTGTTTTGTCATAGATGAATGAGGAGGGCCTAGACCAACCTGTAGCCTTCCTTAGCAGGAGGTTACTTCCACGGGAACAGAGGTGGAGTGCTATTGAGCGTGAGGCATTTGCTGTGGTCTGGGCACTGAAGAAGCTGAGACCATACCTGTTTGGGGCTCACTTCCGGGTTCAGACAGACCACAGGCCCCTCAGATGGTTGATGCAGATGAGGGGTGAGAATCCAAAGCTGTTGAGGTGGTCCATTTCCCTACAGGGGATGGACTTCACGGTGGAACACCGCCCTGGTACAGAACACACCAATGCTGATGGTCTGTCCAGATTTTTCCACCTTAGTGAAGAGAACTTCCATGAGGTAGGGTAGTTCTCCCCACATTTCAGCTGGAGGGGACACGTGTTAGACCTGGCATCCTTGGCGTGGGTCTCCCTTCCATTCTTTGATGATGCCTCCAATGTTATTGATCTGTTTTTGCTGGTTTAGATGCTTTGGGCACTGTGCCACTGCTATTCAGTGCCACAGTGCAAGTGCACCCTATTGTAAATTGATGTATGTATTAGTGACTCCATGATTGGATGATTGGTTTACTTGTCAGTCCCTAGTACAGTGCACTGAGTGTGCCCAGGGCTTGT
Organism: Calotriton arnoldi; assembly: GCA_963921515.1. Classification (NCBI taxonomy): domain Eukaryota; kingdom Metazoa; phylum Chordata; class Amphibia; order Caudata; family Salamandridae; genus Calotriton; species Calotriton arnoldi. Next base: position 109,185 of record CAWUFW010012778.1, on the reverse strand, counting down.
AAATCCAATACCGCTGGTGGGCTTGCAGCACTGGTTGTGCCACCCACAGAAGCGGCTTGTAAAATGTGTCTCAGGCCTGCCATCGCAGAGCCTGTGTGCAGCCTAGGGCTGCCATGTTGACTTGGTGAGTGCACCCACTTACCAGTCCCTAAACCTTCCCTTTACTGCATGTTGGTCACCCCTAAAGTAGGCCCTAGGGCAGGGTGCATTGTAAGTACAAGGTAGGACATGCCCTGGTGTGTGTGGCATGTCCTAATAGTGAATTACAGCCATTTTCGTTTTTCACTATTGCAAGGCTACCTGCTCCCCATAGGCCAGAATGGGCAGACTGACTATTACACCTTATAGTCAGAACTGACCCAGGGAACATGGTAGAAAAACGAATTTAGTATGCCTGAACTCAGAATGATAAAATACATCTTTTAGTGAAGTAGGTTTTAACATTCTGTGTTTGAAAATACCACTTTTAGAAAGTGGGTATTTTCTTGCCTAAACTTCCAAGCCTGCCTCTGCTAGGTTGTGTATTCCTTGTCTGGAGATTGAGTGACAGGGGCTGGGGGTGGCTACAGGAGACAGGGTGAGTCAGCACAGGGCTGAATAGAAAGATCTGCATCCAGAGTGGAGGGAGGAGTTGCACCTGGGTCTGAATAGGGCTGTGCCTGCCTTCCACAATGCTGGCTCCACCTCCTGCCGGGCGGCTGAGCACTCTGCCCCACATTCTGAAAGGAAAGAAGGAGTCAGAAAAACAAAGTGCTCCAGGACTGACCAGAACTGGTTTTGGGCTAGGCAGAGGCCTCTCTGCCTCCAGAGAACAAAGAGAAAAGGTGTATAAAAAGGGGATCCAGACCCCTAGGAAATTAGATCACTTTTGGGAAACAAGAAGAAACCTTTGCTGAGGAGCGGAACCAAGAAGAAACTGAGGAGAGACTATCCCTAAGCCTGAAGTGCTGCTTGGGGGATTGGCCTGCAGTGGTTTGCCTGACTGCCAAAGAAAGGAGAAAGGAACTTTTGCTTTGCTGTGACTTTCATCAACTTGTGAAGGATCTCCAAGGGCTTGATTTTAGAGCTTGCCTCCTGCTGAAGTCTCAGGGACAACAGACTTCACCCACCAGCTCCCCCTGTGTTCCCTTGCTGGGAAATTGGACCTTCTGACACACTTGCGTGTCTCTGGGAGCTGGAAGCGCGACTCAACACGAAGAAGCGTGTCTCCGCAGCCGCTGAGTATCGCATCGCCGGAGAAGAGTGTCGACGTCGCAGCAGACGCCGGCGCATCCCCGAAGAAGCGCGCCGCATCCTTCGAAGCGCCTCGCAGCACCGGAGAAAAGTGTCGCCGTCGCATCAGACGCCGTCGCATTCCCGGGGCAGAGCATCGACCACGCATCAGACGCCGACGCATCGCAACACGAGGCGCGCCCCGCATCCCAGGAGAAGATCGTCGACCTCGCATCAGACGCCGTCGCATCGCCAGGGAAGCGTGTTGCAGGGCCTGTCGCGGCTCCAAAAACTCATCGAAATCGCCGCACGGCTGTCGGGCGTGCACGCATCACCTCTTCGTTGTCGCAACCTCAAGAAGACGCCACTTTGTTTCTTTTGCACCAGATCTTCAACGCATCACCGTCCTTGCGTGTAAGGGACTACCGCATCACCTTCCCTGCAACACTTTTCGTTGCCCTGCGTTACGCATCTTAAGGTACATTGAACTCAAAGTGTCGCATTTTCATTTTAAGAGACTCAAGCTAATTCTACCATCCTTAAAGTACAGTATTGTGGATTATTTATGTCATTTATGGTCTTGTGGTAAATCTATATAAAAGATACTTATTTTTATAATACAACCTGTGTGGTGTCCATTTGTAGTGATGTCACTGGATTACTGTATGTGTTCACAAATGCTTTACACACTGCCTCTGAACTAAGCCTGTCTGCTCGTGCCAAGCTACCAAGAGGGTGAGCAGGGGTATTTCAGGAGTGTACCCCCTTACCCTGACTAGAAGCAAGGGTCCCTATTTGGATAAAGGTACCTACCTCTGCCAACTAGAGACCCCCAGTTCTAACAGTCATGGTATATAGTATTGTCTCGGAGGTCCCAGCGTGCTGTGCAACATTGAGGTAGGGAAGTCCTGAGAAACCTCGATGAGTGCACAAAGTCTTGGGTTAAACCTCTTTCAAGGAGGAGGGAACGAGGAGGAGGGGAGCGGGGAAGAGGTAGGTTTAAGTAACACAGTGTCAAGATGCTGCAGAGAGCAGGCTTGTGCGCTTCGCAGCTGTTATCAGTTTGGGAAGGCATGATTGAGGAAGATGTCTTTTAGGAGTTTCTTGAATTTGACAAAGGAAGAGGAAGTCCTGATATCGATTGGGATGGAGTTCCAGATTTTGGGCGCGTTTCCAGCAAAGGACCGTGCAGCGGTTTTTTGTTTGCGTGTTTTCATGGGGATGAGTAGAAGGGTGTTAGAGCTCCTGAGGTTCCTTGTCTGACCGGCTCTCTTTAGTTTTGAGGCTAGGTAGTCGGGTTTCCCTGTGTGCAGGACTTTGTGCGTGAGGCAAGCAGTTCTGAAGCTGGCACGCATTTTGATGGGGAGCCATTTTAGTTCTCTGAGTGCGGGTGAGATGTGATCATATTTCTTGACTCCGGTGACCATTCTGGCTGGTGCGTTGAGGGTTGTTTTAAGGGGAGCTAGATGAGATTTTGTTGTACTAGTAAGGACTGCATTCCCATAGTCGAGTCTGGATAGCACCAGAGATTGAATGGCTAGTTTGAGGTCTTTGGGTGGGATGTATGGTTTTATTTTGTTAAGTAGCTTCAGATTGAGGAAGGAACTCTTAGCGGAGTTCTTAATGTGTTTGTCCATGTCGAGTTTTGGGTCTAGGGTGATTCCTAATGATTTAACCGAGTTAGCCAGAGTGAGATTGCCATTGAGGGCGTCAATTGCTTTTAGCCATTCTACGAATTGGGGGTTTTCTTCTTTGTTAGAAATAAGGAGGATTTCTGTTTTGTCTTGGTTGAGTTTTAGGTGGTTTGTTTATAGCCAGTGTTGGACTTCTCTTAGCGTGTCGTTGAGTCTCTGGATGTCATCAATGGAGGAGGTTTCCAGGTAGATCTGGGTGTCATCTGCGTAAAGGTGGAAGGGGATGTTGGCTTTTGAGTAGGATAGTGAGGGGTTCCATGTATATGTTGAATAGTTGAGGAGAGAGCAATGAGCCTTGGGGAACACCTCTGCTGACGGGGTGAAGGTCAGACGTAAAGGTTTTGATTTTTATACTTTGAGAGCGGTTGTGTAGGAAGGAGGAGAACCATTGTAGGATCACCTCATCTGCACCTACCCTTTCTTGAAAAGCCTTAATGAGTATGTTGTGGTCAATCATGTCAAAGGCTGCCGAAAGGTCCAAGCGAATAAGTAGGCAGCATTTGTCAGTATCTAGAGATTTGTGGATATCGTCTATGACGTTAAGGATCGCGGTCTCTGTGCTACAGCCTTTTCTGAAGCCTGACTGGTGTGGGTCTAGAAAGTTGATGTTGTCCAGGTGTTGGGTCAGTTGTAGGAGAACGCACTTTTCGAGGGTTTTGGAAAGGAGAGGGAGATTGGAAACAGGTCTGAAGTTGTTCAGATCGTTGGTGTCAAGACCTGGTTTTTTCAGTAGTGGCGTGACTTGGCCGACTTTGAGGCAGTCTGGTATGACGCCGGTTCTCAAGGAGCTGTTTATGATCTTGCACCAAAACGGCACTAGGGAGAGTCCCAGCTTTTTGGTCAATTGGGAGGGAATAGGATCTAGGACGTGAGATGCGGGTTTGGAGGTGGAGATCAGTTTGAGAATCTCGTCTTCAGGGATGTAGTTGAAGGATTTCCAGGCTTTCGGGGGAAGCCTGCGTGTGCTGTCTTCGGTCTCTGTGGTCGGGCTTTCATGGGAGGTATTGAGGTTAATGTCTAGAGAGAGCTCAATCTTGGTGATTTTGTCGTTGAAGAAGTTGGCAAAGTTGTTGCACAGGTCTTTGGAGGCCTGAACTGAGGTAGCAGGGGGCTTGGAAGTTTGCTGTCTGATGATGTTGAAGAGTTCTTTGGGCCTGTTTTCCGCATTGTCCAAGGCGGTGGAGAAAAAAGTGGATTTTTCGTTATTGATGTGCTTTTTGTATTTCCTTCGGGCTGCTTTGAGTTGCTCATGGAGGCTTGTGGAGGGATTGTTCCTCCATAGTCTTTCTGTGGCTCTTAGTTGTCTTCTTTCAGCGTTGATGTCCGTGTTGAACCAGGATCTGGATGGAATGTTCCTGGTTTTTTTTAGTTTCAGGGGGGCTAATTGGTCCAGGATGGTCTTCATAGTTGTGTTATAGTGAGAGGTGAGTTCCGTGGTGGAGAGATCATCTGTGGAGATAGGAAGGAGCAAGTTTACCCTTTCCTCTAGGTCGGCCATGTTGATCTGTGTTAGATTTCTCATCCATTTAGGGGGGTCTTGGGTGGGAGGTAGACATAAGATCGGTAGAGTGATGTGGAATAGTATTAAGTGGTGGTCGGACCAGTCAACAGGTAGGATGTGGTTGATCGTAACGGTGTTACGTTGGGCGATAATGGCATCTAGTGTTTCTCCTTTGTTATGGGTTTCATCTGCGCAGTGTTGGGTGAGGTTGTTGCTGTGTAGCATCTCGTTCACCTTTTGGATTAGAGAGTTGTTTTCTTCATTCCAGTGTAGGTTGAGGTCACCCAGAATAAGGTTATTGGCGTCACGGAGCGAGCAATGAGCAATCAAGTCGGATAGGTGCTCGGTGAATGCGGGGGTGTTGCCTGGGGGGTGGTATAGGAGAAGGCAGTGTAGTGTTTTGTTGTCGCTGGTGTTAATGTTAGCGGTTAAGCATTCAAAGGTGTTATAGTTAAAGGTGTCGATTTCCGTCACAGATATGTTGTTGTGAATGATTGCTATACCCCCGCCTCTTTGGTCTTTTCAATCTTTATTGATAATTGCAAAGCCTGGGGGCATGAGAGTATCTAGGATTGGTGACGAGCAGTCATTTAGCCAGGTCTCTGTGATAAAGGCTATGTCTATGTCATGGGTGAGGATGGACTCCACTAGCTCAGTGGCATGTTTGGTGGCTGATCTGCAGTTTATGAGCATGCAGTTGGTGGAGAATGCCTCTTTTTTGGGTTTCTTCCTTAGGGGGGCCATGGGGATGATAGTGCCGGAGGTCGGGGGTCTTGGGGATTTCGGAGGGGAGTGGTCTCTTTTGAATCCAGTGATCACCTGAATCTTGGATTGGGGCTATCAGTAGATAGGGTATCGTACGAGGAGGCGAGATCAGCTGCTTCACTCGAGGACATAGCGTCTCTTGTTCTTTTAGGTCTCAGTATCTGATTCGAGAGGGGGGTAGAGATCCAATTGGGGTGGAGAGCCTTGGTGTGTGGGGTTAGAGAGGGAGGGAGAACGGTGGGGATTGTGGTCATGCTTACGGAGCGTGGCGAGGTTGGATAGGATTTTGGTCAAGCCCTGGATAATAGTTGCTAGCTGGCTTTCCAGCAGGGTGAGATGCTGCCCTGTCTCTTCAGAGGTGAGGTTGGGGGTGTTCAAGGCGGGGTCATCACACGAGGGGGGTCTAATGTTGCTATGAGGACTTCTTGTTATAGTGTTGTCCATGTAGTCTTTGAGCTGGGCTGAGGGCGCAAGGTGGGGTGGGTCGTGAGGTGGCTTCACCGTTCTTTTGCGTGAGGGAATAGAGAGGCAGTTCGGAGTCTTAGACTGTGTGTTGAGGACGTTCGGTGGTCATTTGTGGAGATAGTGGGTGAGGGGGGGAAGAGGTGATGGTTGGAGGGGGGAAGGGGAGCCTTGTTCTTTGTGACATAGGAGAGGGTGGGGTCATGAGGCAGAAAGCTGTTATTGATAGAGGGCGTAGGAATGGAAGGTGGGCTTTGCTGAAGGGTCTAGCTGTCTGGGGAGAAAGGGTGGGTAGGGATGGGGAGATGTGCGTGAGCGGGGGCTGTCCGAAGAGAGGGGAAGAGGGAATCAAATGCCTCTAGGTTGTCATTGTTGGCTTGGATAAGGACACTGCCTTTGGAGTAGATGGTCACAGAGGTGTTCCCACTCTGTGGCGTGCGGTTAGGGATTGAGATCAACAGTTTGCAGCTATGGGGAGTGTTAGTGGTTTTGTCAATGTGGAGCTGAGAGCTGAGGATGGAGTTCCACTTATCGGGTCTTTTCGTGTGGAAAATGAGATCCATTTTTATCTGTCCTTTGGAGGAGCAGTGATAGATGTCCACGAAAAGTGATTCCGGGTGTTGTCTAATCAATTTGTGTTTGAAGTTTTTTTTTGCTTTAGGTGAGAGGTTAGGGGGGTAACTGATTGAGAAAGAGTTCGGGTTGTGCGGTTTTAAGTAGTTAGGAGTGGGGGGGTTGGTGTAGGTAGGTGAGATGAGAGGCATTATGTCTAGGTTGGATGGGGGCAGGTTCCCGATGGGAGGGTGGGACAAAGTAGCGGATGTCAGGCCACTTCTTTAGGGGTTGGAAGGAGGCTCACCGGTATGCTAATGTGGGAGCTTACCTGAGCCGAATACTGGGAGTTAATATTGGGCAGCCATCAAGTGGTCAGTCACTGAGGCAGGGAGGGTGTCAGGTACTGAGGGTGTGCAAGGTGCACGACTTCCTGCCTCAACATAAATAATAGGTATGCCCGCTCTTATGAGGGCCCTTCTGTTCTAGGGGCTTTCGTAGTTAAGGCTTCTAAAACACAGAGCTAGAAGTCTTCTCAGGTGCTAGCAGGGCACTAGGAATTCCAGTGTTCTGGTCCCTACGCTAAGGTGGGCTGAGGGTGAAACCGGTCACCTCCCAAACAGTCACGGATTTCGGATGTATGGCAAACAAGGAGTAGCTTTCACTAGTGGGTCGCTGCCATCCGATTGTGCAAAATGTCCGGGATGACAAGTAGTTGAGAAGGCTCAAACCAGTTGGTGCTGGGTTTCTTTTGGGGTTCTTTAAAAACCTGGTCTGGTATTAACTTACCATTTCATGTTTCTTCTTCATCAATGTTTCAAAGATTTTTGATCTTTTTGGCGCACTGCTTCCACTACCAGTTTCTATAGTGGCTCCGCGTTCTGGCGCGGAAGGTTTCACAGAAGAAACTGATGTCCGCGCACTGGAGGGGACTTGTATGGCTCCACTGACGTCATGACCGGAGTCAACGTCATCGCGGAACCGTACAACGCCTTCCCCCGACGTGCAGAGGTACTGCTGAAAAATTTCCGAATCCAGACTGGCACCTGGGGAGAATTCAAAAGTTAATGAGTCTGCGGCTAGACTGTGTCTCTACCAGATATTACGTTACCAAAGGTAAGTAACTTTTACGTTAGTCTCAGGGTGTCTCATTGTGTATATGAGTGAGTTAGTGATTTTGTCAGAGAATTCATCAGTGTGTCCATGGGTGCGTTAGAGTAGGAAGCTGGCTCTGTATATACTATACCAAAGTAAGGTATAGTGTGCATAGAGTCCAGGGGATCCCCAAAAGTATAGAAGAGGCTAAACTAGATATTCACTAACAGCTCTCTTTGTGGTAGTGTGGTCAAGCAGTTAGGCTTATCAGGAGGGTGTGTTAAGCATTAATTGTATTCACTCAATCAAAAACTGATTACACACACTCAGAGACAGAATCCAGACCAATTGGGCAAGTATAAAAGGTATGCTTAGGTTTTATTTCTGAAACCAAGCAGGACTTGGTACAGGTAGGTAAAATGTACTTGGAATTGTAAAGCTTTACGAGGTAATGCAATTGGCAATGGATATGCAATCATTACAGGTTTGTATATGCTTTACAAACAGTTTAATGACATAGAAATTACTTTTGAGTACTTTTGTGTTACTTTTGGATTGCATCGACTACTCTGGGTATTATGCCTAGATATCACACCAAGGATCCTACAATACGAAGGTATGTAAGACTTTCAGGTTTACAATGCAGTTACTTTTCTTCCATACAAAACACAGGTCAACACTTTTAGGAACAAAAACTCGTAACATTGGTTCTTATAGGGAAAGGAGTGTTAACGGTTTACAGGTAAGTAAATGTCCTGCAAGTATGGTTTTTAGGGGTTAGGACCAGGGTTCCCAAGGTCCAGTTAGGCACTCAAATTGCACCACCAGAGGCACCTGGGGCAGCCGGGTGCAGAGTGAAGGGGCCCAATGTTAGCCAATGGGGCTAGGGGACACCTCTGTTGGGGACTGCTCACGGGCAGGCCACCTGGTCTAGGGAGCCAAGCTCCTAGGATTAAGGTCAGGGTAAAGGGGATCCCAGGTCAGCACCAAGTCCACACCATCAGAGGCGCAGGGGCAGCCGGGTGCAGGGTGCTTAGGAGGTGTCGGCAGCCCAATGCAATCCTATGGAGGTTGCCGGTTTTGGATTTTGGCTGCAAGCTCGGTCCAGGAAGTCCTCCAGGAGGAACCACCAGCAGGGCAGGTAAGTTGGAGGGCTCGGGGACATAGGTGCACTTCAGGTCCTCTTCCCCAGGGCACAGGTTGGCCGATGCAGGGGTGCCTTTTGAGGTTGGATTTCACTATACCGGACCCCTTGCGGTTGGGGTTGTTCTCCGTGCAGAGGCTGCAGGCGACGTCAGGGAGTCCTGGAGGGGTCAACCCACAGTGGACTCAGACTCTGGGGCACCGGGGGACCTCGCTGGGACCGATGGGCCACTTGGGCCGTAGGCAGCCGGTGCAGTGGTGGTTCCGGCGTCGAGTTTCTTCGTCCTCTGCGGGCTCATAGTCTTTCTATGGAGTTTCTTTTGAACAGGGCTGCTGTTCACAGGAGATCCGGTCTTTCTTGAAGGCAGTCAGTCCTCTTAGGGGTTCTGGGGGTCGCTGGCTACAGGGCAAGTCGACTTTTGGCGCATGATCTCTGGAAACTGCAGACGGGCTGGTAGGGCTGGGGCCAAGTTAGTTCTTCTCTACAGTCTCCTCTGCTGTGCGACTTCTTCCACCCTTCTTCTTTGTAGGTTGCAGGAGTCTGTGGAGGCATGGTTCAGGGTCCTCTAAATACTAAATTTAGGGGCGTTACAGGGGTGTGCAGATAGGGACCAATAGGTCCCTTCCTTGAGGTGAGTACACCCCCTATTATTCCACCCTCCAGTGGGAGGGGTGCATGAGCCTCTCTCTAATTTGCTGGGTCCCCTCATCTTCAAGATGGCAGGGATTGAGATGTGTGCTTCACCTCGCCTCCCCCACCTGAGGGGTGGGGTTGGCAAAGGTGGGCACACCTCTCTTCCTAACTTGGTTTTTCTGCCAATTCTCCCACCCAAAATGGGGTCAGAACCAGTGGGAGCCAGTTGCTGGGGGCAGCAAAAAGCAAGGACAGCTTCCAAAGGCGACAGGCCTTTGAAGCTTCCTCTTCGTCGACCCAGCCCTTCCTGGGGGAGGAGGCATGACACCTCAGCCTAGGATGGGCTTTGTTCCTGGACCCAGAGAGCAGAGGCCCTCTTCCCAGGGGTTCAGAAACCTGTCTGGTGGTGGCAAACAGTGGGCAGCCATTCAGGCACCACACCAGGGCTGGTCGTTTTTCAGGGGGGTATCTCTAAGATAACTTCTGAGTACATTTACATTAAATCCCACACTGGAATCAGTGTGGGTTTAATGTGCTGAGAAGTTTCCTGCCAAACTTCCCTGTTTTCAGTAAAGCCATTATGGAGCTGTGGAGTTTGTTATGACCAACTGTACCCTCACTTGGGGGCTAGTGCACCCTGCTAGAGGGGTGACTTACCTAGGCCCTAGGCAGTGGCTTGCGGGCCTAGGTATGTGTACCATGTCGACTCTTCACTTTTTTCTTCACCAAAACAAGCAGTCTGCAATGGCAGTGTGTGGGTGTTAGGGTGCACGGTCCGTAAGGGTGGCACATTAGGTGCTGCAGCCCTTAGAGGCCCTTCCTGGTCACAGTGCCCTTGGTACCCATGGTACCTTTTACAAGGGGCTTACCTGTGGCCAGAGATGTGCCAATGGAGGGTGCAAAAGTACAGTTTTTGGAAAGAACACAGGCAATGGGAACCTGTTTGGCAGGGACCCAGGGCACATCAAGTCAAAGTGCATGAAACAGAAACCATTTCCTACAGTGACTGTATGTATTAGTGAGGGCTAGGGTGTGTCAGAGTGGGAAGGATTGAATGAGTATGTCAGTTAATACATCAGTGTGTCCATGGGTATGTCAGTGTCTGCTTCAGTGAGTTGTAGAGTGTGTCACTTTGTGTATGACTTAGTGAGTGCGTATGTCAGTTAATGCATCAGTGTGTACATGGGTGTGTCAGTGTATGTATTAGTGAGAGCTAGGATGTGTCAGAGTCTGTATGACTGAGTCAGTGAGTATATTGTTTAATACATCAGTCCGTTTATGTGTGTCAGTGTACATATTAGTAAGTTATAGAGTGTGCTTCACTGTGTCTATCACTGTCATTTCATGCATCAGTGTGCCCATGGGTGTGTCAGTGTATCTATTAGTGAGACCTAGGGTGTGTCAGTGTGTGTATGACTGAGTATGTCAGTTAATGCATCAGTGTGTTCATGGGTGTGTCAGTGTATGTATTAGGGAGGTTGTCTCAGGGTCTGTAGCAGTAAGTGTGAGAGCGTGTTAGTGAATGCATTAGTAAATCCATCGGTGTGTCAGTGTATGTATTAGTTAGTTCTGGAGTGTGTCAGGGTGTGTATGAGTAACTGTTTGAATGTATTAGTGAGTGGATTGGTGTGTCAGTGGGTTTGTCAGTGTATGTATCAGTAAGTCCCAGAGTGTCTTAGTGTGTAAATGAGTGAGTCGGTGATTTTGTCTGAGAATGCATCAGTGTGTCCATTGGTGTGTTGGTGTCAGTATTAGTGAGACCTAGGGTGTGTCAGAGTATGTAGGACTGAGTGAGTAAGTATGTCAGCTAATACCTCAGTGTGTCAATGGGTATGCATTAGTGAGTTGTAGAGTGTGTCACTGTGTGTATGACTGACTGAGTGAATGTCAGTTCATGCATCAGTGTGTTCATTGGTGTGTCAGTGAATCTATTAGTGAGACCTAGGATGTGTCAGTGTGCGTATGACTGAGTATGCCAGTTTATGCATCAATGTGTTCATGGATGTTTCAGTGTGTATATTAGGGAGTTGTAGGTTGTCTCAGGGTGTGTAGAAGTAAGTGTGCGATTATATTTGTGAATGCATTAGTAAATCCATGGGTGTGTCAGTGCATGTATCAGTTTGTCCTAGGATGTGTCAGAGTGTGTACGAGTGAGTGTGTGAGTATGTTAGTTAATCTATTAGTGTGTCCATGGGTGGGCCAGTGTATGTATTAGGGAGTGTTAGGTTGTCTCAGAGTGTGTAGACGTTAGTGTGAGAGTGTGTTAGTGAATCCATTAGTGAATCCATGGGTGTGCCAGTGTATGTATTAGTTAATCCTAGGGTGTGTCAGGGTGTGTATGAGTAACTGTTTGAATGTGTTAGTGAATGGATTGGTGTGTCCATGGGTGTGTCAGTTTATGTATCAGTTACTCCCAGGGCATCTCGGTATGTATATGAGTGAGTCTGTGATTTTGTCAGAGAATGCATCAGTGTGTCCATGGGTGGGTTAGTGTATTTATTAATCAGACCTAGGATGTGTCAGAGTGTGTAGAACTGAGTGAGTATGTCAGTTAATACATCAGTGTGTCCATGGGTATGTCAGTGTATGCTTTAATGAGTTGTATAGTGTGTCACTGTGTGTATGAGAGAGTGAGTATGTCAGTTAATGCATCAGTGTGTTCAAGGGTGTGTCAATGTATGGATTAGTGAGAGCTAGGGTGTGCCAGAGTCCGTATAACTAAGTCAGTGAGTATGTTACTTAATACATCAGTCTGTTTATGTGTGTGTCAGTGTGCGTATTAGTGAGTTGTAGAGTGTTTCACTGTGTCTATCACTGATGGAGTGAATGCCAGAAAATGCATCAGTGTGTCCATGGGTTTGTCAGTGTATTGATTAGCTGTGACCTAGGGTGTGTCAGTGTGTGTATGACTGAGCATGCCAGTTAATGTATCAGTGTGTTCATGGTTTGTCAGTGAATGTATTAGGGAGTCCTAGCTTGTCCCAGGGTGTGTAGCAATAAGTGTGAGAGTGTGTTAGTGAATGCATTAGTGAATCCAGGGGTGTGTTAGTGTATGTATCAGCTAGTCCTACAGTGTGCCAGGGTGTCTATAAGTAACTGTTTGAATGTTTTAGTGAATGGATTGGTGTGTCCATGGGTGTGTCAGTAAATATATCAGTTAGTCCCAGAGTTTCTCAATGTGTATATGAGTGAGTCAGTGATTTCATCAGAGAATACATCAGTGTGTCCATAGTTGTGTTAGTGTATGTATTATTGAGACCTAGTATGTGTCAGAGTGTGTACGAGAGAGTGAGTATGTCAGTTAATATATCAGTGTGTCAGTGTTTCCAAACATCTTACTCACTTTCATCCACCTTACTCACACTCACTCCTTCTCTATCAACTATTTTGTTTTACTACAGCTTAATTCACATGCCTGTTAAATGTGATTGTTAGTGTGTATTTTTCTTTCTCAGTATCAGGCTGTCAAACTTGTCTCAAGAAAGCACACTAAAACCGAGCAGAAGAATGGTAGACCACTCTCATACAATGCAACCATTAATGGCACCCTTTTCAACTTTGCTTTCAAGGTTACAGAGGCTGCAAACAAATAGAAATTCTGCTTTCATTTTCCTACCAATCATACAGCTCTTCTGAATGGTCACATTTCTTAACCCTTTGTTTGACTCCTCTAAAGAAAGCCCAATTTGTTTAGGGTTTTGGGTTTGATTCACGGATCCACGAGCGGACCTGCAGCTCTCAGCGCGGCCCAGTGTGTAACCTCGTGGTGGATTCGTGGATCCAGGCGGCAAACCGAAATCTTATTTAAAAACTATTCCTAAACACTACCACTTACATACCACTTCCTACAAATCCCAAAATTTAGACCCAAACAATATTTATTCATTATTTCTTTCATGAACAGTGTCTGCTCACATTGACATTAAAGGCTTTTTGTACCCTTTTCCCCCATACTCCAGTAGCTCTGTTTCCATGGTGACCAAAATTGTAACATTTCTCTGCTAGCAGTAGGTCACAAGTTCACATCAGTCTCTACAGCAGCATGCTAACTCCTAAACCCAAGACAGTAGGTGTGGTTGATTGTACGTAATTACAAACATATCCCATATAGCCAATCAGACATGTACTTACTTAAAATTTATACCACATTCTAGTTTTAAACAGTGCCATAATTACATCATCCAATCAAATGAGATCTTTTAAATTTTAGTTGCTAGGGTCTCTTTTAACTGACTTCATTTTGAAAACTGCCTTATTTAGCTGCAGCTAAATACGTGCTATTGCTCCCTCCTTCAAAATGGTTATAGTGTGGGTTGTAGGTCACAGCTTTGTATTATGGGCTAGAGAGATTGACAGGACCTGGGTTTGCTTAATGAGGTTATTAGTTGGTTTGGACAGAGAGGGTTAAAGTGGCAGCAATTGCTTCCATTGGATGAAAGCATTATGGATTCCAAACATCCAGACCTCATAATTGTGCACTGTGGTGGCAATGACCTCGGAACACTGACTGGGGTAGGACTGGAATTCTTAATGAAGAATTCCTTCGAACAATTAATACAACTTTTCCTTCTCACTGCCTTGGTGTTTTCTAACATATTCCAGAGGGAGAAATGGAAGTGGTCTTCTGAATTTTGTCCACAGATAGAGAAAGCCAGGAAGCATGTTAAAAACTGTTTCAGCATTCCTCAGAGATCATAACATGGGCTGTGTCTACAATAATAGCCTGTGCTTCAACATGCATGGACTATACAGGAGAGATTGTGTTCTCTTGATGGACAAAGGCAACAGAGTGTTTCTCAGCAACTTAAAACTCTGCATCCGCTCGTATATGTAGTGATCATATATACAAAATGAACACAACAGCTCTTCTAAGAGTCACCAATTTCCCAAACAGTTGTTATTTTTAATTGTAAATCTTTTTTTTGTTATAAATGTATCGGATCCGCACACCAAAAGCACACATTCAATGCAAAACAGCACATTTAATATTTCTACTTGAGGGTTCTGAATGGGTCTCACAGTGGGTATAACAGACTCTAAATGGGAATAATTTTAGATGCAGAAGAGTCTATGCATATATTAGTGGCTGTAACAGTCTCTGTATGGGTATATCAGTGGGTGTGAGACTCTGTATCATTATGTGAGTGGCTATGAAAATGTATGGTTGTAAGTGTGTGTGTGAGAGTCTCTGTATGGGTTTGTAAATGGGCATAACAGTGTCTCTAGGATATCTGAATGAGTGTGACAGTGTCTGTATGGGTGTGTGAGTGAGTGTAAGAGGGTTATAGTTTTCTGAATGGGTATGACACTATGGGTTTGTGAATGGGTGTAACAGTGTCTGTATGGGTGTAAGAGTGGGTGTGAGAGGGTCTGTATGGGTATGTCAATGGGTGTGAAAGTGTCTGTATGGATGTAACTGTGGCTGTGAGAGTCTCTGTTTGGGTTTGTGAATGGGTGTAACAGTGTATGTAGGATATCTGAATGAGTGTGGCAGTGTCTGTATAAGTGTGTGAGTAGGTGTAAGAGTGTCTGTATAGGTGTAAGTGCGGGTGTGAGAATCTGTGTATGGGTTTGTAAATGGGTGTAACAGAGTCTGTATGGTTGTAAAAATGGGTGTGAGTGCGTATATGAGTTTGTGAATGGGTGTAACAGTATCTATAGGGGTGTAACAGTGTCTTTCAGAGTATCTGTATGGCTTTGTTAGTGGGTGTGAGAATATCTGTATGGGTATGTCAGCGGGTGTCACAGTGTCTGTATAGGTTTTATTTCGGTGACACAAAGTCTATCTATAGTTTTTAGGTCTCGCCTACGCAGCACGCAAGCGCTGCTTTGGAGTGACCTCTTGGAATCACTCCGGACTTTTTCGGAAACTCGTGCATGTACTGCACTGTTTCCAATGAGCACTCGTGCATGTACGGCGTTTACCTTGCGGGAGCGAGCAGCGGCGCCATCTGTTTGCAATTATCGCGCCCGCGCGTTGGAAACAGATGGCGCCGCTGCTCGCTCCCGCAAGGTAAACGCTGTACATGGACAGAGCCTCGAAGTCGCGCCCCCGTTCCCCACCGTGGCTTTGCCGGCCCCGCTCTACTCAAACCCCCTTGAGTGGTGCCCTCAGCGTCCACAGGCATCTAGACCCCTCCACTCCCTTTGTTACTGCGGCCACAGTGCCCTCCTACACAGACCGGGCTCAGAACGTTCACGCTGTTCTGCTACACCCATCTCTCAGCCAAACACTGAACACACTCCAAGTCCCCCACTACCAAACTCGATGAATAACACAGCTGCTTGGTGGCATTCCCAGGCTCAAAAGAAGAGGTGCAGGGTTTAGGGTGCGCTACAATGCCAAAGCAATGGTAGTAAGTGCTATACGTAACGTGCTCGCGTCAGAGAGATGCCTCGACCTGGCTTGTGGAAAAGGCCAAGCCCGGAACAGCCCATCTGTTCCGGTACAGTGCGCAGGAGAGAGTGTCCTTTCACGCCGAACCCCAAACTTAAAGCCAGTGCACCTGAGAACTCAGAACAACGTGAGGCTCCTGGCCTATGGAGACCTTCGCGCTTGGGGGCGTCCATTCAGAAGTTGGGATCAGGGTTGCACCCAGACGCATATGTCAAGTCTTGGCGCCCTGCAGGCATACAGTGTGATAACATGCAGTTAGCACCCGCAGCAGCGCAATGACTCGGGGTGGTCTCCACGTCTTCGAGGCGCCTCAAGGGTGAAGTGCCAGTGGTGGCTCAGAGCAGCACACGTGCACCACATTCCCTGCTGATGCCACCACAGCTGACAGCAGAGACGTCGGAGACAGGACGGAGCTCACAAGAGCCGGCTCCACGCGCAGCTGTCGGCGGCCAGGTGGGTGGATGCCAGGGCCCCCACCGGGCACATTCTCTGTAGTACAGCCTGGGGACTGCTTCCAAATCAGCGCGAGCACAGCCCAAGCAGCCGCAGCCCCGTGCGCCAGTTTACACAACAGCCACCACGCCAGGGTGCCCGCATCGACCTAATAGTGAAACATGGCACCTCTGTACTAGGACTGGGGCCTCCCTGTCTGCCAGAGCCCCTCTCGGTCACCCACAGCAGGCAAGAGTGGGGTGCCAGGCGCAGCTCTGTTAAACCATCTCATCCAACCTAGCCCAAAGCACACATACCCTGGAGCCAGGCCCATCCTATTTAACCCGTGCAGTCCTGCGGGCGGGGATGAGAAGGGCGGACCCGGGCAAGCAGCAGCATGAGCCGGGGACGACGCTCCTCAACTATCTCCACCCTGCCCTCTACCAAGCCCGCCCCTTTCTCTACACCCGCAGCTTGGAACCCTTGCTCTCCCCTTCGGCCCCACAGCCCAGCACCTCGCCTCTCCCTTCTTTTCCAACTCCGTTTATCAAACGCTCCCCTCCCTCTACCCAACCTTAACGACTCCCTCCCTCTCCAACCCAGCACAGCTTCTTAGTTGCTCTTACCTGTCTAACCGAGCTCCGAAAACTACGTCCTTCGCTCCGCCTCACATTCAATTTAAGGAATTATGGGGTATGGACACAAAACTATCTAGGACTCCTAATTACAATATTCAGCCTTTAGAATTGTTTATAAATTGCATAAACGTAGAAAACAGACTGAAATGTAGCCCACACACATAGAAGAAGAAAGACTCAATTTGCAGCTATATCTTCATTATATTTAATCAATAATAATAACACTATGTCGGGTGTGTTTCAGCTCTCTCAGGAATATTTAATGTCAACATACTCCCTACCCCGCCATTCATTTCCTCAATGCCTTTGTCTGTCATTGCATGTTTAACATCGTTCCAAAGTGAATCGCGCCCCACCGAGTAATGAAGGGATAAGTCTTGCATTGAGGTAATGATTCACTTTGAATGATCTGCCTTTTGACTCCAGCATTGTGACTTCGTATACTATGCACCCAGGTAAACAGATTACTGCCACATTGGTTGTCCATCTCAAAGCATAGCGGATTTTCTTTTACAAAATGAAAATTCTCGTCATCATCCCAAAATCAACAATGTTGTACTATTGTGGATCGTAAAAGGGTAACCGAAAACGTACAGAAATGGCAACGCGTAACAAAAACATTTAAATATATTTTATGGCGTAAATACAGGTCAAATGCAAGATCTTTGTCGATCGTGCGGCCCTGGATAATAACATATAAATCCCCTCTATATTTGCTGCAGATAGAATGTCAACAAAGCATGCCCTCGTGGTCGATTCTCAGCATACCTCATGCGGTGCAAACATATCCAAACATAGGCTTTGCACAACACGTCATTAAAGACGTTGCCTAGTATGTCTCTAGTTCTGGAAAAGCATTGCTCTTGGAGATAGTCTAGTAGTGACAGCATTATCTCCGTAAGCAGGGAATTCGGATTTAGATTCCGCCATCCCATTTTGTGATCTGTGAATATCTGCTTACTGAAGTGTGACACGCAGGAAAAGAAGGCTTTTGGATGCGATTCGCTTCTTTGCACATCAGACATAATATGCGTGGTACATCAACAAAAGCTTTCTCCGGAAGGTAGTTGATAATTATCAGACCGTTTTCATTTAATTATTTTAGATTTTGTGATGCATTGGGTAGGCTGATAATGTGCTGCAGCAGCATAAACACTTATAAGGTCCCAAAGGCGAGACCTATTGGCTATGCCAATGCTTGTTTGAATGGGTATGACACTGTCTGTAGAGGGGTTGTGAATGGGTGTAACAGTATCTGCATGGGTGTAAGAGTGTGTGTGAGTGGGTCTGTATGGGTATGCCAGTGGATGTGAAAGTGTCTGTATGGATGTAATTCTGTGTGTAAGAGTCTTCATATGGGTTTGTGAATGGGTGTAACAGTGTATGTAGGATATCTGACAGGCTGTGAGAGTGTCTGTATGGGTATGTGAGTGGCTGTGAGAGTAACAGAGAGTATAAAAATATATATATTTTTCTTGAGGCTCATTAGATCCGCGGATCCACCTGCGGAGTTACAGGAGGGCTGTGCTGACCCCTGTGATAGAACCGCAGATCTTGAGAGTGGCCCAAAGAAATGTTTTTACACATTTCTAACTCCCGGACACATGCTCACCCCTGTTTTATAATATCCAAAAGTGATCAGGAAACTTTTGAACTGACCCCTGATATTCATTCAATATACAAACATGTTTTCAGCTCTGGGGGACCGTTTCCCGACAAACAAAATGGCGGCCACAACTTTTCTGTGAAGGTGCAGCCAGCCAATCAGGACTTTGCTGTGGCGCGTGACTCCGCGGATCCCCGTGGGTGGATCAACGGAGGGTCAACGTCCCGATATATATACAAATGTATTTTCTGATTAATATATCAAAAACTACTGAATGGATTTACACCAAATCACAAAAAGCACAATCTGCAGACCAAGATCTACCTTCCTGCCAAATTTGGTGTAATTCCGTCCAGCAGTTCGGGCTGTAGTTGTGTTCAAAACCCTATGGGAATTAAAATGGGGAAAATGCACTCTTGAATCCCCCCCTTTTTCTCGACCCTTGCTTGATGGGCCAATCCGAAACTTTCCAGACACAAGCTGAAGTGAGTGTCAATTTTTGGGGGAAAGTTTTGTGATGATTCGTCAACCAGCGCCAAAGTTATAGGCAACTGAAAAATAGCTTTTTAATAGAACGTATGTCCTAACTATAACTACCTACTGGCTGAGCTGAGTATCAATGTTTTGGGGAAAGTTTAGTGACAATTCGTCAACCAGCGCCAAAGTTATAGGCAACTGAAAAATAGCTTTTTAATAGAACCTATGTCCTAACTATAACTACCTACTGGCGACTGCCAGTAGGTAATATATATCTATATATATATATATCTATATGTTACCTACTGGCAGTCGCCAGTAGGTAGTTATAGTTAGGACCTATTTTCCATAGGAAATTCACAACATTCTATTTCCAATAACTTTGGCGCCGGTTGATAAATCTTCGCGAAATTTTCAAAATTCGTGGGGCGCCCCGGTCTGCTCCTATCCTGAAAGTTTCGGGTTATTCGGCAAGCGGGGCCGAGAAAAAGGGGTCCCAAAACGTGTTTTCCCCATGCAATTTTCCAGGAAACTTTAGACACGGCTACAGCCCGAACTGCTGAACGGAATTACACCAAATTTGGCAAAGAGGTAGTTCTTGGTTCAGAAGAACCCTTTTGTTAAATGGTGTAAAACCGTTCAGTAGTTCCTGAGAAATTTGAAAAGAAAACATATCGATATCTGAGGCGGAGCCTAACCACACATGTCATCGTGAGATCTGATTGGCTGTCAGCACTTCATCCTGGAATTGCTGGCAGCCATCTTGAGACCAATATAAATGATAGTACCCCATTGAAATGCATTGTTGTGAATCGAAGATTTTGAGGGTTACCAAAAGGAGAACTATAAAGGGTGATAACAGACTTTAATTACATTAGAATTCATTTGTTGATGGTACCATACTAATTTCAGGAATTGTGGTGTGTTCTAAGGTGATTTTACCCCTGTGAAAAACCTTCTGCTGGGATATCATGAATCATGTTTGAGAGAAAACTATTTTCACATGCTTGTCCCATACAGTTTTGGAAGGTGCTCCAGAAGCTAAAATGAGAGCATATTTTCTGTAAATTCACATTATCTTTCTCAGTCATGTGAGAATGAAGTCTGACATTCTCAGTAAAACATGTACATCCAACAAGGGCAGAGACTGTCAGTTGATTCCTTTGTGTTCTACTGCAGCTTCCCAGAGTGTTCTAAAGAACAACTAGAGCGCTAACAGTCTTACTTATGACAAAAGTATGGCACACCTGAAGCCATCTTGATTGGAATAAACTGGTAACACTTAAAACATTTAACTTAAAAAGGAACAAAATGAGGGGGTTCATTTTGCCATAGAAATTATGGTTAGTGCTGTAGAAAGAAAAATTAGGGCATGTTTTAAGTGAGATCTCAAATATCTTCCTGTTATATTTCAACAGGAGCAGCCTGTCAGTTGATGCCTTTGTGTTCTACTGCAGCTTCCCAGAGTGTTCTAAAGAACAACTAGAGCGCTAACAGCCTTACTTATGACAAAAGTATGGCACACCTGAAGCCATCTTGATTGGAATAAACTGGTAACACTTAAAACATTTAATTTAAAAAGGAACAAAATGATGGGGTTCATTTTGTCATAGAAATTATGGTTAGTGCTGTAGAAAGAAAAATTAGGACATGTTTCAAGTGTGATCTCAAATATCTTCCTGTTATATTTCAACAGGAGCAGCCTGTCAGTTGATGCCTTTGTGTTCTACTGCAGCTTCCCAGAGTGTTCTAAAGAACAACTAGAGCGCTAACAGCCTTACTTATGACAAAATGATGGCACACCTGAAGCCATCTTGATTGGTATAAACTGGTAATACTTAAAACATTTAATTTAAAAAGGAACTAAATGATGGGGTTCATTTTGTCATAGAAATTATGGTTAGTGCTATAGAAAGAAAAATTAGGACATGTCTCAAGTGTGATCTCAAATATCTTCCTGTTATATTTCAACAGGAGCAGCCTGTCAGTTGATGCCTTTGTGTTCTACTGCAGCTTCCCAGAGTGTTCTAAAGAACAACTAGAGCGCTAACAGTCTTACTTATGACAAAATTATGGCACACCTGAAGCCATCTTGATTGGAATATACTGGTAACTCTTAAAACATTTAATTTAAAAAGGAACAAAATGAGGGGGTTCATTTTGTCATAGAAATTATGGTTAGTGCTTAGAAAGAAAAATTAGGACATGTTTTAAGTGAGATCTCAAATATCTTCCTGTTATATTTCAACAGGAGCAGCCTGTCAGTTGATGCCTTTGTGTTCTACTGCAGCTTCCCAGAGTGTTCTAAAGAACAACTAGAGTGCTAACAGCCTTACTTATGACAAAAGTATGGCACACCTGAAGCCATCTTGATTGGAATAAACTGGTAATACTTAAAACATTTAATTTAAAAAGGAACAAAATGATGGGGTTCATTTTGCCATAGAAATTATGGTTAGTGCTGCAGAAAGAAAATTTAGGGCATGTTTTAAGTGAGATCTCAAATCCTCTTCTATTTCATTAGAAAATTCTGACATGCAGACTGAAACAATCACTTTCAATACCAGCAGTAGACTTCCAGTTAACTCCCTGGTGAGCAGTAGCTTTACTACAGTGATCTAATGAACAACTAGAGTGCTAACATTCTGAATTTATGGCAAATGTGTGACACATCTGAATGCCTTCTTGATGGAATCAAAGTAAAAACTGAAAGCATTTCCTACTGAGGAGACTGCAGTAAATGACAAAATTAGGAAACTTCATAACAAATAAGTCTCCCAAGATGGCCACCAGAGAAAAAAGACCCCAAATGTAGCACAAATATCACCCAGATGTAGCCCACATATAGCCCAATGACAGAAGTGTGCAAAACACTTTTTATTTTTAGTTTTTCTGCAGTTTTATATAGTGCAAACTGGTCAGGTATTGGAGCGTTACATCTTACTTGGACCCCTTATTGCGTATTTTGCACGAAGTACATGAGATTGATCTTGCGAAACATTGAACTTTAAGATTCTGTTAACCTGAAGTTGCTCTGAACCGGGCTTTGTAACACCCGTTTTTACCTACTGGTTTTAATTAATTCTCACTGTATTGTATTAGGAAAGAGGATTTACTGTTTTTATGTACACTTTTATGATCTATGTTTCTAAATCAGATCAAATAAAGTTTAATGAATTCTATGGCAGGACGGAGGCAAGGATTATGCATATCTTTCCTCACTTTATTTGCATAGCAGTGCAAAGAAAACGTAACACAACAATCATTAAACAAAAGACTACACAACCCATGAACCATTAGGGGGTAGTCTCCAAGGCAACTATAGTCCAATCATTTCACAGTCCATCGTATATAATATCGTGACGTCCCTTCCGCTTCCTCTTTCTTCACTGCTCGTCAGTTAAGTGCATTCCTTACATTCTTGGCTTAATCTGACGTTGTTGCTGTTTGTATAGCGGTTTCTTGTGCACGTTATTAGCATTATTGCCTTGGTATTGTTTCATATTCACTGCGCAGCAGGCTCTTGCCCGAGCGTGTTCTCCCCCTCGCAGTTTCTCCCGCTGTGTGCTCTGCGCGCGGTGAGATCCTGTCAGGCGCGTCTGGTCCGAGCGAGGCAGCTCTGTCGAGCGCTCCCGCTGGTCTTTACGCGCGTTTGGGAATCCGGTCACTCCTTTAGTGTCCGCTTGATTCCCGACCAACCCTCGCCTAATTTTGACACCGCTACGCGGTGATTTCCCCACACGGCCACGTTAGTGACCAGCGCCACCTGGTGATGGTAATTGGTATTGCGCCTCAGTCTATTCTTATAACAGCTTCGGGGAAAGCCCAGCTGTTGGAGCACCGGCGAGGGGCTGCCTTAAGGATTTTAAGGGCATTTGTTCTGTGCTCACACCCTCTGCTATCATGTCTTCTCCAGAAGACCATTTTTACTCCTCCTACCAGGAAGTGGAGGAGGAATGGCCCCCAACTTCTCCCTCCAGCAGTGGACCAAGCCCTCTCTCTGGCTATTTCTAGGGCGCTGGCTCCTCTTAGGGATCAGGTTGATAAGCTGGCGAAAAGCATCCCTGGGGTGTTCAGTGACCCAGATCTGGTGGTGGCGGGTCCCAGTAGCTCCCAGATGGGGAATAAAAGGGCCGTTAAGCATAACGCGGGGCATTTGGAAGGATTTGATAAACTTACGGAGACCTTCCTCAAGAGTGCGCGAACGCTAAAACATGCACCCTGCCGGGAGGAGGAGGGCCCGGAGAAAATTGCGACACTGTCACCACTATTGTAGACCCCGACGGCGGGTTTCCCTTAGAGGGAGAGGGTGTATCGGAGGACGATTTCTCCTCCGATGAGGATAAGGACTCGGGCGTCCCTGGCGTCAGAGTCCCACTCCTCTCAGTCCCCGGTTGGGGACGGGGTCTAATCGGACATGTTCGAGCCTACCCAAATTTACCATCCTAGGTCGGCGGAGTGGACACCTGACGCCAAAGTGGCAGAGTATGTGGTGGGGAAAATCCATCAACCCCTTGAAAGGGAGGTCAGGAATAGGATGAGGGGAGAATGCCCCAGGCCCTCACTGAAGGGGAAGGTGGCACACATGCCTGAAATTGATGAGAAACTATGTACCTTTTTCTCCAAGTATATGAGGGATCCCAAGAAAGGAATTGATAGGTCTTGGACGTGGTAGGGCCCTTGACACAAATTATTCAATTGACGGAGCGTTCCAAAGAGTCAGGATCCCCTTTGTCCACGGATTTTGTGGCTGGTTGGGCGCACTACCCTAAACCTAAAACACTACCCCCTCCACTACCCAAACACCACTGCACTACCCTAAACCCTAAAACACTACCACCAGCACGACTCCCTACACTACCCAAACACCACTGCACTACCCTAAACCCTAAACCTACCCACAGCACAACCCCCTACACTACACAAACACCACTGCACTACCCTAAACCCTAAAACACTACCCCCAGCACGACCCCTTCACTACACAAACACCACTGCACTGCCTTAAACCCTAAAACACTACCCCCAGCACGACCCCCTACACTACACAAACACCACTGCACTACCTAAACCCTAAATCTACCCCCAGCATGACCCCCTACACTACACAAACACCACTGCACTACCCTAAACCCTACAACACTACCCCCAGCACGACCCCCTTCACTACCTAAACACAACTGCACTACCCTAAACCCTAAAACACTACCCCAGCATGAACCCCTACACTACCCAAACACCACTGCACTACCCTAAACCCTAAAACACTACCCCCAGCACTACCCCCTACACTACACAAACACCACTGCACTACCCTAAAACACTACCCCAGCACAACCCCCTACACTACACAAACACCACTGCACTACCCTAAACCCTAAAACACTACCCCAGCACAACTCCCTACACTACCCAAACACCACTGCACTACCCTAAACCATAAAACACTACCCCCAGCATGACCCCTATACTACACAAACATCACTGCACTACCCTAAACCCTAAAACACTACCCCCAGCATGACCCCTACACTACTCAAACACCACTGCACTACCCTAAACCCTAAAACACTACCCCAGCACGAACCCCTACACTACCCATACACCACTGCACTACCCTAAACCCTAAAACACTACCCCCAGCACGACCCCCTACACTACTGCACTACCCTAAACCCTAAAACACTACCCCCAGCATGACCCCCTACACTACCCAAACACCACTGCACTACCCTAAACCCTAAAACACTACCCCCAGCACGACCCCCTACACCACCCAAACACCACTGCACTACCCTAAACCCTAGAAAAGAAAGCCCCACCCCATGCCCAATCCCACTTACCTCTCACTCCTCGTGGTTCCTCTCTCCTCGTGGTTCCTGCTTCACGTCGTCTCTGAGGGGCGGTGCACGTCGTTGTGAGGAAACAGAACAGCCTCTGTTTCCTTACAACGACATGGATCGTCTACATGTTTTTTAGAATGCATGGTCATTTACCATACATACCTTTACAACAAAATTCGTTGTAAAGGCATGCGTGGTAAATGACCATGCGTTCTAAAACTGCGTAGGAATGACTTCGTGATGTACAACGTATGCGTGGTAATGCATGCGTTGTAATGGTATCGCAAAGTAAAAAGTCGTTGTAACGGCTGTTTACCGATCGAAGCTGGCCCCTGTTCTTCAGTGAGACGTTTATTTAATTAATTAGCAGGAAGGAATGTGTTTTTTTTACCGAAAAGTGCATTCCCGGCTGTTGTATTGTGAAAGTGTCCGCGTGGCCTGGTTTCACATCCGGTGAGAGAGTGGAAGAGTCTGTTTGGATCTAAAGGAGTTCTGTTGTTGGACGGTGCCGGCGCGACATGTCATCAGAAAACATAGCTAATGGAAAGCGTCCTCCCTGAAGTGTGGAGCAGTGCCATGAGAGGTCAACGAGTGTGCGTCCCACCGCATTATGACCGTACCGCGTGACCCATGTGCCGCCTCCAGGGTACGGGAGGCAGAAGCGGCATCGCAGGTCCTCTTGAAGACCGTTGTAGCACTAATTCTACATTTTGGTACTAGGGCATTTTAACTTCGTTGTTCCTGCCAGATACAAAGAGAAGATCCTGTGTTATTCAGTGCCCTCGTTACCTTTTTTGTGGGTTGTGGTGCTTGTCACTTCGCTGCCCCGCCGGTGCACACGACTGGGCACCTCACCTCGTGTGCCATCTGCAGGGCCTCTGCCCTCGGATCACTGGTTTCGGTTTCTGGAGTGGCAACATAAACAGTTGCTCCCAAAGGACTAGCCTGAACACTTAGGTGAATATCCCCTGCACCAGCATTCCACGGAAATTCTTTCCTAGCTCTCCCACGTCAACGAGGACGTCATAATAGCACGGCTCCGCTCGCGACACCGTATGACGTCATCGGAGCCATAAGAGGACCTCGTCGGCGTGCTGACGTCAGTTCCACCCATTTTTCCGTGCCACCGAGGCAATCAGGGGACCGAGACATTTTCACATGTATACATAGTATAATAAATATATATATATTCACTGAAAAAACCATAGGTTTCAGGCACGTTATAGTTAGAAATTAGCATTTAAAAACCTTAGAAATTCACTGAAAAAACCATAGGTTTCAGGCACGTTATAGTTAGAAATTAGCATTTAAAAAACCTTAGAAATTCACTGAAAAAACCATAGGTTTCAGGGGCGTTATAGTTAGTTGGACATTTCACTCGTACAAAACCATAGAAATTCCCCGTTATAGTTAGTTCAGCTAACTATAACTCGCATGCACCAGCAATGCACTGCTGATGACGTCACATATTACATCACTCATGACATGGTCAGTGACATCACTCATGACATCACTGATGACATCTCAAATGACATCACTGATGACATCATCCAGTGAATGTGTGTTTTTCTGAAAATTAAATATGTTTTATATATGTATATCTCAAGGTCGATGGAAGAATAAATTGGTATATAAGTGTCTAAATGGATGATTTTTTTGTAAAATTGATTGTATAACTGACTAAGTGTATCTTAGTGAATACATGGGTTAGTGAGTAATGTTTAAATATGAAAATATCTGTATCAGTCTCTCACTTTGTGTATAAGTGGCTGCATGGGTTGGTGAGTAGCTACATGAGTGTCTATATGGGTTATTAGTTGTTTTTTTGAGTATCAGTATGAGTGTCTGAGTGTCTGTATGGTTCGGTGGGGGTATTACTTAGTGCATAGATGCATGAATGAGTGACTCACTGTTTGTATGTGTTGAAGACAGCATGTGTGCAGGACTGTATAGGTGGATGAGTATGTGTATGGGTGTGTTAGTGAGTGAATGACTGTCTCAATAGTGTCTTTATGAGTAACTACATATGTTTTAAACTAGTATATGTGAGTATTGGTGTATATAAGTGAGTATATGTGATAGTGAGAGATTGGAAGAGTTCCTGTACAAATAAGTAGGTGTTTCTATAAGTGATTGTTTAAGAGAGTAAGTATGTGTAAGTTTCTGTAGAAGTAAGTGTGGTAGTGTGTGTATATGCAAGTAAATGGATGTTTGATACTTTGTTTGCATGTGTGACTATGTGTGTGAGTAACTCTATGGATGAGTGGTGGTGTGTAACAGGATGTATAGGTGTATGAGTACATATGATGAGTGAGTACATGTATGAGTGACTGTATAGGGACTGTTGGTGAATGAGTGGATGTGTGTGTAGATCTTGGAATTACTGAATAGGTGTGTTGTAACTGGTATTGGTATGTCCATTGTTTTGAAAATGTTAGTTTGTATTTTTGAGTGTGTGTATCAAAGGTTATATTAGGGTGAGAGGAGGTCTGCCACTCTATCACAAGGATGATGTCATCAGTGCTGTCATGAGTGATGTCACTGACCATGTCATGAGTGATGTAATATGTGACTTCATCTGCAGTGCATTGCGGACGCGCGAGTTATAGTTAGCTGAACTAACTATAACGGGGGAATTTCTATGGTTTTGTACGAGTGAAATGTCCAACTAACTATAACACCCCTGAAACCTATGGTTTTTTCAGTGAATTTCTAAGGTTTTTAAATGCTAATTTCTAACTATAACGTGCCTGAAACCTATGGTTTTTTCAGTGAATATATTATCGATATATATATATATATATCGATATATATATGTGTACATATATATATAATTGCAACTAAATTTGCAATTGTGTTTATATATATATTCAAAAACAACTTGGACAAGTCCTTAATAGGTTGAGGTCATAATTGTCGACCTTCACCTTGATAGAGGAACGCAGACAAACAGTGGTTGTCTTAGGAAACCCCTCACCCACCTACCTAGTAGGTGGCATGCTTCATCATCGGGGTCCAGCTGGATTGCAGAGTGCAATCCAGCTGTGCTTCAACGCCTGATTTACAGCGGAGCAGGTTATTTTGTGAGAAAGAGGAAGTGCTATGTGAATTGTGATTAAGTGCTAAAAATGTCTCTAGGAAAACCCCTTATAAAAGTTTTAATAGAAGGGTCCTAGGACATGAGTAAAAACATGGTTGGGATATACATGAGGTAACAATGTGCCTCAATATCCCTAAAAAGTGTAGGTCTACTAGTTTCAGCCTTCTATGATATTCTTGAGGCTTTCTTCAGGACCAATGGAGTGAGCGTGGCCAAAAAGAATTGGTGGCCACTGTGGTGTATGTATCCATATATCAGCGCACACCCTAAAGTGCGCTGTGAGTGTTGTGGGATCTTGTTACTTACAGATCCTGCGCGATGAGTATAATAACTCCGCGTGTGTACAGTTTCATGGATCCTGTCACACAGTGGAACTTCCTGTTATGGGGACCATTTGTCTCAGGATAGAAACCGCTCTATCCTGAGACAAATGTTCCGTCCATCATCCCCTTTTGTATCGCTTTGTTCGCCCTAAGTTGGCGGGGGTATGCCCAGACGTGGGTCCCTTGCTCACTTTGCCACTGGATTCAAGCAAGCCTGGCTGATGACGGCTGGAATGCCAGAAACCGGTCCTAGGATGCTTGTTTCCGGTCCAGGGAAGACATGGCTTGGCAGTTCGGGCTGGACTGTTCCCATGAGGCACAGGGTCAGACTGATTTGCATATGGCCATGTCTGAACTGGGGTGGTGGAGTGAGCTAAAGAATGATGATGGATTAAACCCAGATCAGTTGTCTGGGGTTGAGTGTTTGATTGGCTCAAACGTTCCGTCCATCATCCCCTTTTGTATCGCTTTGTTCGCCCTAAGTTGGCGGGGGTATGCCCAGACGTGGGTCCCTTGCTCACTTTGCCACTGGATTCAAGCAAGCCTGGCTGATGACGGCTGGAATGCCAGAAACCGGTCCTAGGATGCTTGTTTCCGGTCCAGGGAAGACATGGCTTGGCAGTTCGGGCTGGACTGTTCCCATGAGGCACAGGGTCAGACTGATTTGCATATGGCCATGTCTGAACTGGGGTGGTGGAGTGAGCTAAAGAATGATGATGGATTAAACCCAGATCAGTTGACTGGGGTTGAGTGTTTGATTGGCTCAAACGTTCCGTCCATCATCCCCTTTTGTACCGCTGTAAATCAGGCGTTGAAGCACAGCTGGATTGCACTCTGCAATCCAGCTGGACCCCGATGATGAAGCATGCCACCTACTAGGTAGGTGGGTGAGGGGTTTCCTAAGACAACCACTGTTTGTCTGCGTTCCTCTATCAAGGTGAAGGTCGACAATTATGACCTCAACCTATTAAGGACTTGTCCAAGTTGTTTTTGTATATTACTCTGGGAAAGGGACAAGTTCCTGTTCCATTTCCTTACTCTCTAGTTGTTCTTTTTTATATATATATAAACACAATTGCAAATTTAGTTGTGGTTCTTGCTCAAATATGCAAAAATACTCACATTTGTTAGCTATAGTATACAACACACACAGCCCCCGCCCCTCTTTGCTCATGGCACCCAGTATTATTTTCGGTTTAATTTTTAAATGGATGTTTTGTGTTTTGTTTTCTGCATGGTGAGCAACATGCCTTATAACGTGCATTTTATTTCATAACTTACAAATGTAAGTGATTTTGCATGTTTGCACCAGAACCATAACTGTGTTTTTTTTGGGAGAATTGCTCAGGTTTTTTTTAATGAGCTTTTTTCTTAACCCCCAGTATGCAATGTCTTTGAGCTAATGCAGCATTGGTTGGTCCTAGGCCCTTGTCCGCAGCTAGGTCCTACACCCAATCTGCTGCAGGTGACCTTTGGCATCAAAGGCTGAGTGCTGCAGCTTTGGAATCCTTCACTACCGTTTGATTCCCTTGTAGGCGAGCTCTGGCACCACTGCCTCTAGTGTGGGGGCAATATTGGAAAGAATTGCTACCCTTATTTTAATAATTTTATGTTTTTATTACTCAATTTTGTTTCAGTTACATTTTTCTTTACCAGTAAAATTTCTGTTCCCAGGGTAGCCTGAGACAGGTGTTGGTTGTTGCTGGACCCTGGCTCGGAGTCCTTCCTTATTTCTCCCACCTGCTTTCAATCATCCTAGACTCGCCACATTACAATGCGAGCAAGCCACACCTCTGGCCTCTCCCCCTGCTCATGGCGGGATATTTGCTTTGATGCATAGTGCGTCCATGCAGCGGGTGTGCCATTGGCGCACCATTGGAGCACCAAAGGCGCACCAAAGGGTAGCCCGTCAGCGCCCATCCGCACATGGACCGCGGCCAGTGCCAGTCCCCCCCTGCTAGTTTTGGGCCAGTGGCCCCCCCCAGAATAACATACTCGCAGGACACTTTGCTGGACTTTAACCATCAAGTTGAGTCTTCGGGTTGCACACGCCATGAACCCAACTCCTTCCTAGCAGATCTTCTTTCTACTTGCTCTGTCTGTGGGGCATTTCTCGCGGAACTTAGGCCTGAGCTATGGCCAGTTTCTAAAAACGGTGTAACTTTTCTGCCGACTAGCTCTACTACTTCAGCTGCTTCGCACCAGGCTAGTACCACTGTGCTGTGTGCACTTCTCAACGCAAAATTATTAGTGAAACATAACATAGAATTTGCTCTCTTCTTTGAAACATACCATCCCTCTCTTATCTTTATTACCGGGCCCTGGGAGGACTCATCATCTAGCCCTGATATCCTAGACTCTATTTCTCCCAGCTTCTGCATTTTCAGACTGGACCATGTGGGAAAACGGGGAGGCGACGTTGCAAATATATGTAGAGCGAAGTTTATGGTCCGATGCTCTCCTCTATCATCTGCGCTATGTGAAGCAGTCTCCTTTGGCATAGAACTGTCTAATACGCAGACCTTTAAAGGCACTGTTATTTATTGCCCACCTGGCCAACGTTCTACCTTCGCCCAGGAGATTAGTAGCCTCCTGAAGGCTGATATCTTGCTAAGTGACCATACGGTCCTTGGTAATTTTAATTTCCATCTTGATGCTAACTATGATAATGACACTGACATCCTACTTATGACTATTTCCTCGCTCGGTCTGGACCAACTGGTGGATAGTCCCACACACCAAGCTGGCCATACTTTAGATGGCATTTTTACAAATAATTCATTCTTGGGGAACATAAGAACTCTTCCCCTTGTCTCGTTCAATCATAGGGCTATTCTCTTTGACATTAATCTCAGGCAAACAGCAAATGGTCCCTTAGCCAGTCCATCTTGGAACTCATCACATGCATGGCACAAGATCCAAGTGCTGGCACTTTCTTATCTACTAGAGAATACTCTTCCTGGGCCATCTAAAGATGTTTAGACAGCACTCTTGCAGTACACGAACTGGCTAGACTCTGCCACCACATCCTTGGCACCTGTGAAAAGGACCAAGATTAAATGAGATCAAATATCTGCCCCATGGTTCTCCGACAACCTAAGGGCCCTTAAATAGGCCTGCAGGAGGCAGGAGAAAAGATGGAGAACATGATATTGCGATTTGGAAAAGGCCAAATATAAGATCTGCCCATTTAGATATAAGGTGCTGATTCATAAGGAAAAATCGACCTACTTCACCAAAACTATTGAGAGCAGCAGCAATCTCTTCTAAAGAACTGTTTGTTATAGTTAAAAAACTTACCACCGACACTTCGTCCTTGCCTAAAGATTGCAGACAATCTTTCTGTAATACTGTGGTGGAGGCTTCTGCTGCAAAGTTGAAGATGTTTATAAAAGTTTTTCTTTTCTTAGATCCGTATCTTCTTCAGTCTTGCAATCTTCCGTACAGTCTGATATGGACTCCTCGCTTAGCCATTTCACTCCACCTTCTAGGGAGGAGGTTATGAAATTGATTAAAACCTCAAAATTAGGTTCGCCCTGCGACCCTTGCCCTCCTAGGGTTGCCATCCTCCCAGCCGAGACCATCGGGTTTACACTGGCAGATATTTACCAGCTTATGTGCCACTCAGAAGTATTCCCTTCGGCCTGGAAGATAGAACAGTATTATCGTCAATAAAAAAAGCTTTTTTCCACGTGACCCAAGCAGCTATTGTCTCATCTCCTGTCTTCCTCTGCCTGCCAAGATCATTGAAAAGGTCCTGAATAAACAACTGGTGGATCATATCCATACTAACTGTAGGAAGGTGGAATCTGACTGCATGGTTACCCCCACTTTTTTCCTGGTGTTTTGCTGGTTTTTGACTTAGTTTGGCTGGGATCCTGCTATTCAGGACCCCAGCCTATCTGCTATCCCCTTAAATTGATTGCATGTACTTTAGGTACACTTCAGATTGGATTATGGGGTACCCTTATAAGTCCCTAGTATATGGTATACTATGTTCCCAGGGCATAGGTACCCCAGAGGCCTCCCAGGGGCTGCAGCATGTATTATGCCACCCCTGAGACGCCATCCAAAATGACACCACAGGTCTGCTACTGCAGCCTGTGTAAGGTGGTGTATGCACCCCTTACTGAGATATAGGTTCCCTATATCTCTCCATATCACTGCACATGTAAACCTATCAGTCACCCCTATGGCAGGCCTTAACAATCCTGAAGGCAGAGTGCTGGGTTTCATGTGAGAGGGTGCTCATGCATGAGCAGAGCCCCTCTGCAGCTTTCGGAATCTTCATTCCGGGGTTGTTTGTGATGCAGCCAGACCATATACTCTTAAGTGCATTATGACATCGCGGTAAATGCCAACTTGAGAATGGCTGCATGGAAACATGTCGTGTTTGGTGTCAAACACCTTGGAATCATACCTCCACCCCAGTAACTGGTATGGGAGGTATGATTCCACCCTACTAGAGGGAGAAACATGGCACCACCGGTACACCCGGTACCAGCTTAACAGAACCTTGGCATCACAAAATGGATGCTGCAGCCACAGACACGAGTCTGCCCTCCTGCTGCTGGACGAAACTCCGGCAGGGGAGGCCTGGACAATAGGTTTCTTGAAGTTTGCACTGGGGGCACATTTGGTGTCCCTGTGCATAGTCCAGCTCAAACCGGTTGCAGGGGCTACCAGCCCCTGGACACCGCAACCATTTGCAGAAGCATCAGCTTTCCGGTGACCCCTGAGGCTGAGCTTTGGGTTACTTGTAGCCCTTACCCCGAGCAGTGATCACACCAAAGATTGTTGGCCTACACTCAACGAGTGTTCCGTGGGCCGCCATTTCGTGATTTCTCTTGAGGTCCCTTCGCGATCCCTGGTCCGTTGACCTGTGGGTCCCCAAGAAGGCAACTCTAACTTTTATTGGGCTTCCCTGGTTGCTCCAGACGTGCCCTGACTCTCCATCGCTTGGGAGTCCCCAGGACCTGCTGGTCCGCACAGAAGCATCTTTTCTCTTCCTGCGTGGGTTGCTGTTGCCAAGGCTTGTTGTGTTCAATCCGAGCTCCGACACCCCAGCACTCGACATCCTTCATGGGACAGCTCGAATCCAGCTCCTGGTTGTTCTTGACGTCTCCGGGACCCCGTGGCTGCAGAGTCAAGCTTCACCTCTTCGAACCTGAAGCACCCGACATCGGTGGGCATTTGATTGCTCCGCTCCTGGTCACTCGCTAGTGACCCAGACTCTGTCCCCTCTGCTTTCAGGTTCTTCACATCTTCAATCCAGGCTTGGATCACACCGGACACTTTTCTCCTTCACGGCAGCAGCACTTTGCAGCAGATCGCCATTGAAATCAACGACGATGCCCGACACCCTTTGACACCTATGCACCCGGCTCCCCTGGGTGAGGTAACTCGAGTACTACGGTGCTCCTGTGGGTGTTGGCCCTAGAACCCCTTAAGTCTAAAGGGGTTTGCTCAAAGTCCTCTCCTAAGTGTCCTTTTGCTTTAAAATTCCAACTGCGACTTTCCTCATAGAATCCTACGGCGCTTGCGGCTGTGTTCTCACACTGCACACGTCCCCCGTGGGTCTCCTGTGTCACTACCTTGGGTGGTTCCTTGGGGTCCCAGTGATTCTACATGCTCTAGGCACTGTGTCTAGTCAAGTCTTGGTTCTTATACCACTTTCTTAATATATGGTTTGGTCCCCCCCTGGGGCCCATTGTATATTGTGCTATTTACTGCCGTTTTAATACTGTGATATTGTGTATCTTGGACTCTAATCTCATAAAGAGATTAGTAGTTAGTGTTTAGAAATAAATACATATATTTTATATATATACCTTGTGTGGTTCTCCTTTCATTTGGTCATTCAAGAGGTTATAATCAAGCTGCTTTGCACTCCTTCAAGACTTAGCCTGAAGGCTGCTCTCCATAGCTACCACTAGGATAGCTTTCAATAAAGGTTGTCTTTAAACCTATCATCAATAAGGGTCGTTTGGACTGGTGCAAGGTGCCCACTATAACTAGTGGACAGCATATGCCAGGCCAACTTCTCACATTGGTGTGCAGCGTGTGGGATTCAAGCTTGCTATTGCTTTACCAGATAATCTCTTTGAGTGACTAACTGAAAACCACTATAGGTACATGGGTACATATAAATCAAGTTTAGAATACAGTAAGTTCTACTGAACTTAGAGTTGTGTGTCAAGGGCTTAGCACACCCTTTCTACAACTCAAGAGAGTTTAGTAGGCCCCACTAGAGTAGGTAGGTGCATACACCACACCACACTAGTCATGTCTTCAAGGGCAGAAACCAGTGGGTCTCTCCCAACTAGACCATGTCTCATACCAAGAGTTGAGGACTATGTGTGCCTCTAGGAAATTGAAGACAGGGAAAAGGTCTGATGAGGTTGGCAAAGGGGGTGGGGCAGCAGAAGAGGAAAGGCCAGGTAGTGAAAACTACTATGACCCACACTCTGATCCTGGCCAGGGGGATCAAAATGATTCCACCCTGGAAAATCCAATTCTTCCTGAGGGTGAGGAAGGAGACCCCAGTGGGGTTCTCTTTACCCCACCTGGAAGGGTTAATAGTCTACCAAGAAGATCAAGATCTCCTTCTCAGGAATCTAATCATTCTGGTAAGTCTATAGGGAGCTCTGTTTCTCATAGGACTTCTTCTCATAAAAGGTGTGAGAAGTTGGCCTGGCATATGCTGTCCACTAATTATAGTGGGCACCTTGCACCAGTCCAAACAACCCCTTATTGGAGATAGGTTAAAGACAACCTTATTGAAAGCTATCCTAGTGGTAGCTATGGAGAGCAGCCTTCAGGCTAAGTCTTGAAGGAATGTAAAGCAGCTTGTTTTACCAGTCTATAATCTCTTGAGTGACCAAATGAAAGAGCACCACACCAGGTATATATTCAAAATATATGTATTTATTGCTAAACACACCCCTCTAGTCTCTTTATGAGGCTAGAGTTCGAAGTACACAAGTTATAAGTTATTTAAACACAGTAATAGCACAAATACACGTTTGGGCCCTAGGGGCGTACTAAACCATATACCAATAAAGTGGTATAAGAACCACGACTGAACTAGACACTAGGCCTAGAGCCTCTAGAAGTGCTTGGACCACAAGGAACCACCCAAGGTAGTGACACAGGGGACCCACGGGGGACGCGTGCAGTGTAAATACACAACCGCGATACGCCGTTAACTTCTATGGAGAAAGTCGCGATCAGGAAATTAAAGAAAAGGGACACTTAAAGGAGGACTTGGAGCAAACCCTTTGAGAACTAGGTCGTTCTAGAGTCTCTACCCACGGGAGCACCGGAGTACTGCGTGTTACCTCACCCAGGAAGCCGGGTGCATAGGTGCCTTTCGGGGTCGGGTTTCGTCGTCGATTTGAATGGCGATCTGCTGCAAAGTGCTGCTGGCGACCAAGTGGAAAGTGTCCGGGTGGATCCAAGAGTGGATCGGAGATCTGAAGAACCTGAAAGCAGAGGGGACAGAGTCTGGGTCACTAGCCAGTGACCAGGAAGGCGATGGACAGATGCTCACCGATGTCGCTTGCTTCAAGTGCGTTGACGGTCGTCTTGACTCTTCAGCCACGAGGTCCAGGAGGCGTTGTCGGCGACCAGGAGCAGGATTCGAGCTGGTACCCGATGTCTGTCGAGTGCTGAGGCGTCGGCGACCGGATTGGACCCAACAAGCCTTGGCAACGGCAAGTCTCGATGAAGATGAAGATCGTCGATGGTGCAGACCAGCAAGGTCTGAGGAACTCACCCAGCGAGGGTAAGTGAGGGCAGGCCTGGAGCAACCAGGGTGCCCAAGAAGAAAAGGATTGGCCTTCGTGAAGGGCTACTAGCCAACGGGCTAGCGACCGCGAAGGAGCCTCGAGACGTCGCACGTGGATCTGGCTCACAGGACACTCGTGGAGTGGAGGCCAGTGATCTTCGGTGCAGTTGGTGCTGGAGGCTAGGGCTACTCGGAGCCCAAAGCACGACTTCGTGGGAGACCCAGAAGAGGATGCACTAGCAAATGCGTGCGGTGTCCAGGGGTCACGGTTCCACGTTACCCACGACAGCTACGGGCCTCAGCTTTGCTGGGGACTCAGGGCAGCCTCGGGGAAGTCTGGAAATCCACCTCTGGTGATGCAAAGACTTCGGCGTCCGACGGGAGCTTAGGCGATGCAGACCGGACAATTGCTTCTTTGGTGCCTGCCAAGCAGGGGAGTCACTCCTTGACCCCAAGGGAGATTCTTCTATCCTCTAGTCTTTAGTAGAGCGTCGAAGGTCCAGGATTCTGTTTCAGAGTTTCGTCCAGGGATAATCTAAAGTCCTAAGGACTGGGTTCCTATACTTATACCAGGTTTAGGGGTTGGACTACTCTGTGGCCCCACCTATGGGTGGGTCAGGGCAGAGGGGTGGCTACACCCCTTTCCCTTTGTCCAGTTCGCGCCAAAGCAGGGGCTGCAAGCACCTGATCCGGTTTGAACTGGGGTATGCACAGGGACACCAAATGTGCCCCCAGTGCAGGACTTCAAAGCACCCGAAAGTGCTCCCGCCCAGCCCCAATACACATTATCCTGTCTGGGGAGGTGGTCACACCTCCCTGGGACAGGAAACCTGTGTCCAGGCCTCCCCTGCCGGAGTTTCGTCCAGCAGCAGGAGGCCAGACTCGTGTCTGTGGCAGCAGCATCCATTTTGTGATGCCAGGGCTTTAGAAAGAAGTTACCGGCCAGGCCAGAGTTAACATGTCTCTCCCTCTAGAAGGGTGGAATGCTACCCCCGCCGCCAGAATTGGCGGGGGGTAGTATTCCAAGATGTTTGACACCAAACACGACATGTTTAGGTGCAGCCATTCCAAAGTTAGCATTTAACGCGAGGTTATAATGCGCTTAAGAGTATATGGTCAGGCTGCACTACAAACAGCATCAGAGAAGGGTCTCCGAACGCTGCAGAGGGGCCCTGCTCATGCAGGGGCACCCTCTCACATAGGAACCACACACTCTGCCTTCAGGATTGATAAGGCCTGCCATAGGAGTGACTTATAGGTTTATATGTGTGTATGTATTTAGTGATATAGGTAACCTATATCACAGTAAGGGTGCATGCACCACCTTACCCAGGCTGCAGTAGCAGACCTGTGGTGTCAGTTTGGATGGCCTTCCAGGGGTGGCATAATACATGCTGCAGCCCCTGGTAGGCCTCTGAGGTACCTATGCCCTTGGTACATAGTATACCATATACTAGGGACTTATAAGGGCACTCCAGATTCCAATCAGTGATGTGCCTAAGGCACATGGAAACCATTTTAGAGAGGAAGCAGCTAGGCTGGGGTTCTGATTAGCAGGGCCCCAGCCAGACTAATGTCGAAAAACAGTGAAGCATCAGCAAAAAGTGGGGGTACCCATGTGAAGCAGATCCTACTCTCCTACAAAAGGGAGTCCTCTTATGAGAAGAAGTGCCAACTGCTTGAGTTTGAGAGAGCTAAGCTCAGAAACAAGAGAGAGCAATTGGCCTTAGACAGGGAATCCCTGGAGCTTCAGAAAGCTTCTCAAAAGATGGGGCTAGAGCCCCATGGTGGCAGCAACAATGTCCCTAGGAGTAGAGACTCATCCCCATAGGAACCTGAACAAGATTGTCCCTCCCTACCAGAGTGGGGATGACATCCACAAATGGATAACTGCACTGGAGAGGGCCTGTAAAGTACAGAGGGTCCCTCAGGAGCAGTGGGCAGCAATCTTGTGGCTCTCCTTTGCAGACAAAGGTAGAGACAAGCTCCTCACTGTAAGAGAAGAGGATGCTGATAATTATAAAGTCCTGAAGAGTGTTCTGATTGATGGGTTTGGCCTAACCACTGACCAATACAGGTTAAAGTTCAGAGACACCCAAAAGGCACAGACTCAGGACTGGGTTGACTTTGTAGATTGTGCTACTAAGGCTCTGGAAGGTTGGATACATGGCAGCAAGGTGCATGACTTCTTAGGATTGTACAATCTGATTATGAGGGAGCAAATCCTTAATAATTGTCAAAACCAGCTTTTACACCAGTACCTGGTGGACTCTGATCTGACCTCTCCCCAAGAATTGGGAAAGAAGGCAGACAAATGGGTCAGAACCAGAGTAAAGCCAAAGAATCAGGGTGGTGACCAGAAGAAAGATTCTTCCAAAAACCAAGAGAAAGGTGGGGATAAATCCAAGGATAAATCCACTACAGGGCCCCAAAAGTCCTATCCTGGGGGTGGGTCCCAAACTCCTTCCTCCCCTGAAAAGAAACCTTATTGCCATAACTGTAAGAAGCCTGGCCACTGGAAAAATGACCCCAGTTGCTCACAGGCTGGCAATAAGGAAAATGTTCCTCCCAGCAATACTACCACTCCTCCTGGTACTACAAGTAGTAATCCCCCAGGTGGTAGTAATGCACCCAAAAAGTTAGGTGCATTTCCATGGGGAACTGAGGTGGACCCCAGTTTATCAAGGTCCTCCTCACAGGCCTCCTTAGTCTGTGATGGTGGCATGGGATTTGCCACTTTTACTATGAGTCCCAATACTTTGGGCAAGTACAGACAGGAGCCCCTAATCAATGGTCAGAAGGCATTGGCATTCAGGGACACAGGGGCTAGTGTCACCATGGTGACAGGAAAACTAGTCCCCCCTCAACAGCTTTTACTTGAGTTCAAGTACCAGGTGACCAAAATTGCTGGTATCAGAACAGATCATCCCATGGCCATAGTCAATCTCAGCTGGGGAGGGGTCACTGGCCCAAAGAGAGTGGCAGTGTCCCCAAACTTGCCTGTAGATTGCCTGTTGGGCAATGATCTGGAGGTTTCAGCCTGGGCTAAAGTTGAATACCAGGCCCATTTAAAAATGTTGGGCCTCTCTGAGAAGGTTGGTGGGGCTGTTAGTGCCTCAGCCCCATCCCAGGGGAATTTTGGAGAAGTGGAGCCTGAAAGAATGGCCCACTCTACTCCACAAGAGAGCAGAAGGGTTGAAGAGCAGTCTTCTTCCCCCCAGACAATAGGTAAGGGTCAGCTTCCTCAGGGAACTGATCCTACCCCTAGTGAAGGAACTGCCCCAGAGGTGGTCAGGCCTGGCCTGGCAACACCCCTGATGGCAGGGGACTCTTCCAAGGTGGTACCCAGTCTGGAGCAGGTAACCTGCCCCTCTCTACCCTCCCTCTGTCAGCCCAGGGCTGCAGAGGTCAGGGAGGTCAGTGGACCCCTAAGGGCTCCCTGTCCAGAGGAACCCCCTCATCCACAGATTAGGGGCACCCAGTCTAGTAGCCCTAGCCAGGTGAAAATTTCTCAGCACACTGAGGGATCCCTCTTACCCTTGTGTAGGGACCTCCCCCAGATGGACTCTGTTGGGCAAAGGCAAACCTGGGACCAAGTGGTTCCAAACCTACCATGTCCCTCCATTGTTCCAACCAAAGGGACCCAACCCCCAGCTGTAGGCTGCCAGAGGTTGACCCTTAGGGCCAGATACGACTCAGTCAAGGAAAGAAAGGCCTCCATGGTGACCAGTGATCTGAGGAAGCTGAGACCAACTTTATTAGTGCCTCACTTCTCTACTCAGACACCCCACCAGCCTTTTACTTTACCAAAACACACCACAGGTAGTAATTCCAAATGGTGGAGATCATCCAATACCCTTGGGGTTAGGAATTGCTTAGTGGACCATAAGACAGGGGGTAACCATGCTAGTCCAGGTTCTTCCTTATATGGCCACTTAGTCAATAAAGGCTCAACTGGACAAGGTTGGCCGTATCTCCTTTCGTTTGGGGGGGGGGGGTTATGTAGGAAGGTGGAATCTGACTGCATGGTTGCCCCCACTTTTTTCCTGGTGTTTTGCTGGTTGTCGACTTAGTTTGGCTGGGATTTTGCTATTCAGGACCCCAGCCTATCTGCTATTCCCTTAAATTGATTGCATGTACTTTAGGTACACACCAGATTGGATTCTGGGGTACCCTTATACGTCCCTAGTATATGGTATACTATGTACCCAGGGCATAGGTACCTTAGAGGCCTCCCAGGGGCTGCAGCATGTATTATGCCACCCTTGAGAGGCCATCCAAAATGACACCACAGGTCTGCTACTGCAGCCTGTGTAAGGTGGAGTATGCACCCCTTACTTAGATATAGGTTCCCTATATCTCTCCATATCACTGCACATGTAAACCTATCAGTCACCCCTATGGCAGGCCTAAACAATCCTGAAGCCAGGGTGCTGTGTTTCATGTGAGAGGGTGCTCATGCATGAGCAGAGCCCCTCTGCAGCTTTCGGAATCTTCATTCCGGGGTTGTTTGTGATGCAGCCAGACCATATACTCTTAAGTGCATTATGACCTCGCGGTAAATGCTAACTTGAGAATGGCTGCATGGAAACATGTTGTGTTTGGTGTCAAACACCTTGGAATCATACCTCCACCCCAGTAACTGGGGTGGGAGGTATGATTCCACCCTACTAGAGGGAGAAACATGGCACCACCGGTACACCCGGTACCAGCTTAACAGAACCCTGGCATCACAAAATGGATGCTGCAGCCACAGACACGAGTCTGCCCTCCTGCTGCTGGACGAAACTCCGGCAGGGGAGGCCTGGACAATAGGTTTCCTGTCACAGGGAGGTGTGACCACCTCCCAGACAGGCTTTAGTGTATTGGGGCTGGGTGGGTGCACTCCAAGAGTGCTTTGAAGTCTGCACTGGGGGCACATTTGGTGTCCCTGTGCATAGTCCAGCTCAAACCGGTTGCAGGGGCTACCAGCCCCTGCTCTGGCACGAAACTGGACAAAGGAAATGGGTGTAGCCACCCCTCTTTCCTGACCCTCCCATAGGTGGGTCCCCAGAGTTTGTCCCACCCCTTCCTTGGGTATAAAGTAGGAACCCCTGACTACAGGACTTGAGATTACACCTGGACTAAACTCTGACACAGAAACCAAGTACTTCGACGATCTACACTATGCTGGATGACTGAAGAATCTCCCTTGGAGTAAAGGAGTTACTCTCCTGCAAAGCAGGCACATTTAACGCAACTGACCGGTTGGCATCTCCGAAGCTCCTGCGGACTCCGAAGAATATTGCCACACACGAGGTGGGTTCCCGAGGTCTCTGAGGTCGATCTGTGCCCACAGCAAGCCTGAGGCCTGTATCCCTCGTGGAGACCATGCAACCTGAACCCCTGGACACCGCGACCATTTGCAGAAGCATCAGCTTTCCGGCGACCCCTGAGGCTGAGCTTTGGGATACTTGTAGCCCTGATCCCGAGCAGTGATCACACCGAAGATTGTAGGCCTACACTCAACGAGTGTTCCGTGGGCCGCCATTTCGTGATTCCTCTTGAGGTCCCTTCGCGATCCCTGGTCCGTTGACCTGTAGGTCCCCAAGAAGGCAACTCTAACTTTTATTGGGCTTTCCTGGTTGCTCCAGACGTGCCCTGACTCTCCATCGCTTGGTGAGTCCCCAGGACCTTGCTGGTCCGCACAGAAGCATCTTTTCTCTTCCTGCGTGGGTTGCTGTTGCCAAGGCTTGTTGTGTTCAATCCGAGCACCGACACCCCAGCACTCGACATCCTTCGTGGGACAGCTCGAATCCGGCTCCTGGTTGTCCTTGACGTCTCCGGGACCCCATGGCTGCAGAGTCAAGTTTCACCTCTTCGCACCTGAAGCACCCGACATCGGTAGGCATTCGATTGTTCCGCTCCTGGTCACTGGCTAGTGACCCAGACTCTGTCCCCTCTGCTTTCAGGTTCTTCACATCTTTGATCCAGGCTTGGATCACACCGGACACTTTTCTCCTTCACAGCAGCAGCACTTTGCAGCAGATCGCCATTGAAATCAACGACGATTCCCGACACCCTTTGACACCTATGCACCCGGCTCCCCTGCGTGAGGTATCTCGAGTACTATGGTGCTCCCGTGGGTGTTTGCCCTAGAACCCCTTAAGTCTAAAGGGGTTTGCTCAAAGTCCTCTCCTAAGTGTCCTTTTGCTTTAAAGTTCCAACCGCGACTTTCCTCATAGAATCCTGACGGCGCTCGCGGCTGTGTTCTCACACTGCACACGTCCCCCGTGGGTCTCCTGTGTCACTACCTTGGGTGGTTCCTTGGGGTCCCAGCGACTCTACGTGCTCTAGGCACTGTGTCTAGTCAAGTCGTGGTTCTTATACCACTTTCTTAATATATGGTTTGGTCCCCCTGGGGCCCATTGTATATTGTGCTATTTATTGTTGTTTTAATACTGTGATATTGTGGATCTTGGACTATAATCTCATAAAGAGATTAGTAGTTAGTGTTTAGAAATAAATACATATATTTTATATATATCTTGTGTGGTTCTCCTTTCATTTAGTTATTCAAGAGGTTATAATCTGGTAAACCAAGCTGCTTTACACTCCTTCAAGACTTAGCCTGAAGGCTGCTCTCCATAGCTACCACTAGGATAGCTTTCAATAAAGGTTGTCTTTAAACCTATCATCAATAAGGGTCGTTTGGACAGGTGCAAGGTGCCCACTATAACTAGTGGATAGCATATGCCAGGCCAACTTCTCACACTAACAACCTTCTGGATGTCACCCAATTCGGTTTTCATGCTGGCCACAGCACGGAGACTGCCCTTATTAAAAACACTAGGGAGATCAGGATATCACTTGACCAGGGGGAAAGTGTTGCCCTGATCCTGCTTGATCTGTCATCGGCCTTTGACACCGTGAATGATGGGCTGTTGATGGATGTTTGGTCAACATCGGATAGTCCGGAACAGCCTGGGAGTTGCTAAACTAATTTTGTGACTGCATGAAGTCAGTTTGTGAATGGCTATGAACTGCATCAAACTCAACTCTGCTAAAACTGAAGTGTTGCTGTTTGGGGCCCTCTTTTTGGTCCCCTGAATGGTGACTCTGAACTAGGTTAACTCCCCTCCCCAGTTCGGTCTGTGAAGAACCTGGGGGTTTTCCTAAATGATAAACTGTCCTATGTCAATTAGGTCAATGCAGTTACCTGCGCTGCTTTTTTCACTATTAAAATGATCAAGAAGATCCTTCCTTTTATTCCAGTTCTGTAGCGCGGTGGAGAAGGAGACAGGGAGACCGAGGGTAAGTGACTCAACAGTAGGTTTATTACAAGGGGTCTTTTAACATGAAAAGGACAAAAGGATCCAACGTCCGGTGTAGAGTTCTTCACCCTCTTACATCAGAGAACAGGGAATAACTAAAAGAGGGTCCAGTCTTCGGACAACAGCAGACAGCTCTCTCCGCTCCGTCTCAAAATTAGGGAAAAGAAAACAAAGAAAGACCTGGTAAGGGGACGTTTCTACGTGGTATTGCACACAAGGAAAAGGGAGTGAAGGACTGAGCACCCGACCGTCACCGTGAGACGCGCGGCTTCCTTCCCAGGAGTATGTTACGCTCTGCTATGTTTTACCCTTAGTTGCGGACCCCAGTCGGTATGACTAGTCAGACTGCCGCCCTTCTCTCCCACCTTCCCCTTGTCCCACACAGCCCCCAGGTTGCCCCGTACCTTTTGGAGCCACGACCCTCCTGGACCGTGGCTGGCTTTCGCGTGTTGCCGGAAAAGGTCCGGCTCCCCCTTTTCCTCGTTCCTGGATGGCATCTCTTCGGTCCGCTGGGCTTCTGGCTCGATCCCGGTGGCGGTTCCTGGTTCTCCCAGTCCTGGCGAAATGAGGAAAGTCCTGGCTCCTCGTTCTGGGTTCCACGACGTCGGTACTCCAAGTGTTCGAGTCCGTGATGAGAACGCTAGTCCTTCCGCCTCTTCCCCTTTGAAATGGAGAGGATCACCTGACCAGGGCACGTGATCGGCTCTGGAAGCCGAGGGTAGTGGAGTCTTAAAGGGCCAGTGCATCTGGGTCGAAGGCTGGAAATAGAGGAGGGGACAAGGTGACAGATAAGGGGGCATACGGTCAGACAACGGACTGGAGGAGGGATCCGTAGGCAGCTCCTCGCCACACACCCCCACCCCAGCATGTTCACGATCGGGGAACAGGGCGAGGCGGGAAAGGAAGTCCGCATTGCCGTTATCCGAGCCCTTGCGGTGGCGAACCTCAAAAGAGAAGGGCTGCAGGGCAAGGAACCAACGAAGGACCCGCTGGTTATTCCCTTTGTTCCGACTCATCCAGAGGAGAGGGGCGTGATCTGTATACAAGAAGAAATGGGAACCCTCAAGGTAATACCTTAACCTGTCCACCGCCCACTTGATAGCAAGGCACTCCTTTTCAATGATGGGGTAACCCCGCTCCCTAGGGAACAACTTTCGGCTCAGGAAAAGGATGGGATGCTCAAGCCCTTCAGAGGATATCTGAGAAAGAACAGCCCCTAACCCATTATCGGAGGCATCGGTTTGAAGCAAAAAGGGTTTAGAAAAGTCAGGGGAGCGGAGAATGGGACCTGACGTGATAGCCTTTTTAAGGTGTTGGAAGGCCTGTAGGGCAGCGGGTGGTGGGGAGAGGAGGTCCTTAGGCTTCACACTCTTCCTAAGGAGATCGGTAAGAGGAGAGGATAGTTCAGAGTATTGGGGTATGAAACGTCGATAATACCCCAGGAGGCCCAGGAAGGCTCTGACTTCCTTTTTGTGGTAGGGAAAGGGGCCTGGGATATCGCTTTCACCTTTTCCTCCTGGGGTTCAATGTAGCCATTTCCTAAGAGATACCCCAAATACTTCACTCTTTGAAAACCTGCTTTTGATTTTTTTGCATTGATATGCAAACCAGCCAATTGGAGGGCTTGAAGGACCAGCTGAC
Organism: Calotriton arnoldi; assembly: GCA_963921515.1. Taxonomy (NCBI): domain Eukaryota; kingdom Metazoa; phylum Chordata; class Amphibia; order Caudata; family Salamandridae; genus Calotriton; species Calotriton arnoldi. Next base: position 64,568 of record CAWUFW010012778.1, on the reverse strand, counting down.
AGTGGTGAAGATGGGACTCCCATGTGGGGCTGTATATGATGATATCATATATCAAATATGCCGATGAATAGGCCTGATGGTCAGATAGTACTCTATTCATAAGGCGTTGAAACGTGGCGGGTGCCCCAATGTAGCCCGAAAGGTAAGACAGTGAACTCGAACAAGCCAGAGGGTGTAGAAAAGGCCGTTTTTTTTTGGTCCTGGGGTCTAAGAGGCACCTGCCAGTACCCTTTTGTGAGGTCAAGGGTTGAGATGTACTGCGCATCCCCCAATTGCTCAATTAATTCATCCACCCGTGGGAGAGGGTATGAGTCACACTTAGAGATGGCGTTGACAGCCCTGGAAATCTATGCAAAACCGGACGGATCCATCTGGTTTTGGTACCAATACGATTGGTGAGGACCAATCGCTTTGGGATGATCGTATGACCCCTAGGGCAAGCATGTTTTTGACCTCTTGTTCGATGGCGTTTCTCCTAGCAGCCGGGATACGATATGGCTTTTGTTTGATGACTTTCCCTGGTTGGGTGGGAATGGTATGTTCAGCCATGGTGGTACGGCCAGGAAGGTCGGAGAATAAGGAGGCATACGGGGAGAGAGTGTTTTGCAAGGCCACCTTCTGCTCTTCTGTTAGCTCTTGATTGATTATGAGATGAGGTAGAGTGCTATCCGTGTTGGTTACGGGGTCAACCACATGAAGGTGCTTGGGAAGAGGGCCCAGCCATTTCTTCAAGAGGTTTACATGATATAACTGGGTGCGTTTGGGCGTGACCTGAACCTGGTAGGACGTAAGTCCAACCTTTTGTACAATCTGAAAAGGACCCTGCCATTCTGACCTGATTTTTGTGATATTGGAGGGCGTGAGAACCAAAACCCAGTCCCCCACTTTCAGGTGCCGCCATTTCTTTCCCTTATTGTAGAACATTTGTTGACTGATTTGTGCTTTCTCTAGGTTCGCATCAGCGAACTCCCTCAATTTCTGCAGACGATTACGTAGTTCTTGGGTATATTCTAGGAAGGACTTGGTTTCCTCCCCTTTCTCTTGTTCCCAGTATTCCTTAGTGATCTCCAATAAACTTCGGGGTTCTCTACCGTAGAGGAGCTGGAAAGGGGAACAGCCCAGGCTAGACTGTGTCTGGCTTCGGACCACATATAAGGCCAAAGGGAGGAGTTGGTCCCAATCCTTCCCTTCCACACTCAATAGCTTTTTTAGGGTCAGTTTTAGGGTGGAATTATAACGCTCACACAGACCATCAGTCTGGGGGTGATATACTGATGTTTTAATGTGGGAGATATCAAGGGACTTACACACCTCCCGCATCATTTTGGAAACAAAAGGAGTCCCCTGATCCGTGAGGATCTCTCGTGGGAACCCGACTCGGGAAAACAGTTCCAGCTGTCACTGATGTTCTGGCTGGTAGGAGCACGTAGGGGAAAGGCCTCTGGATAACGCGTGGCGTAATCCACTATTACCAGCGCATATAGGTTACCCTTTTTAGTTCGGGGGAGTGGGCCAATAAGGTCCATACCAATTCTTTCGAACGGTGTACCGATGATGGGGAGAGGCTGTAGCGGGACCGGTGGGGGTTTATAGGGGTTTCTCATCTGGCAGATCTCACACTCCTGGCAGAACTTCGTGACGTGGGCGAATATACCTGGCCAATAGAAGTGGCGGAGTATCATGTCGATGGTTTTTGAGCAACCCTATGGCCAGCCAGCAGGTGAGAATGCGCAAAAAAAGCACTTGTTCCCTAAAACCTGGGAAACCACGAGTTGCAGTGTATCACCTTCCTTTGCGACCCTGTAGAGAAGTTCCTTTTCTATGCGAAACAAAGGATATACTGGCTTCTGGGGCAGGGGATTCTGTCGTGCATGATCACACGCGGGCTGAAGCGTAGGATCATTGCACTGGTTGTAGTGGAAACTTTTATCGGATAGCCAGGGAGCTTGAGTAAGGAGAGAGGGTTTTGACGAGATCTGGGTTCCTGTGAGCTGAAGGGTGTCCCTTAGGAGTGCTAGAAAGGATGGGTTATCCTGACCTATTATGAGCTCTTCGGGAAGGGAAGGGAGAACCCCAAGCTTGGCTTTCAGAACCACCCCACCTGGGAGGGAGACAGGCAAGGTGACCAGGGGGTAGAGTTTTATATCCCCATGTACACAGCGTATGGGTATTTCGTCAACGGTAGGAGGAAAGGGGAGGGGTACCAGGGACCGGCGAACAACTGACTGCCTACAGCCAGAGTCTAACAAGGCTTTTACAGTAACCCCACCTATAAGAACACTTACATAAAAACTTGGTCCCATTTCTTCAGTGTATAGGATAGATCGTGGAATACAGCCTATGTCCATCGGTTCTTCCAGGGATTTTTTTCTGGGGCAATTCCTGGCAATATGCCCCCAGTCTCCGCATTCGAAACACTGGGGACCCCGAACAGGTATGGGTTCTGGACGGTAATGCCGAGACTTCAGGGGTTCCGTGATGGGCTTCACCGGTTTTCTCTCTGATTTGCTAGCAGTAGGAGAAGGGCGTGTGGGTTTCTCGGTGTCCCAAGATGGAGGGCGGGGTTGTGCTCGATAGAAGGAAGTTGCCATGTCAATGGCTTGTTCAGCTGTTAAGTGAGTGTGCTGTTTGAGCCAGCGTTGTATAGGGTATGGCAACTCTCTATGTACTGCTCTAAATAGATAAGTGACATGATTTCCTCCTTTGTGTTGGTTTGGGGCTTTAACCACTTGTCTGCTGCTGCCTTAAGTTTATAGTAGAGGGTTTTCGAATTGTTGGTGGATGCTCCCCGCTCCTTTCGAAATCTAACCCTGTATGCCTCGGCATCCATTCCAAGATGGTCCAGGATTACCCCTTTATTTCCTGATATGGAGTGTGGTCGTTAGCGTTGGCCACCTGGTAGGCGGCCTGGGCCTCTCCGGTAAGGAGAGGCGCTAAAAGAACGGCCATTAGGCTTCTGGCCATCCCGACGCCCGGGCCGCTCTTTCAAAGTTCAAAAAGAACGCGTCGGGGTCCTCACTAGCTAGGTACTTCTGCAGAGAAACATTGGGGCCTGTCCCGGCGCGGATTTGAAGTTGGATGGTCAGCTCTAGGCGGTCATCCGCCACCTTTTGCAAACGTTCAGCTTGGTTGGTGATAGTGTCCTTAAACAGTTCCCTGTCTGCATGGGCGGTTGTCATTTGTTTCTCAACGGCCCATTCCAACTTCTCCTGGCCACGTATAAGTTGTTGTATGAGGTTTTCCATGTCCAGAGTAGTAGGCGTACGAACCCAGGAGGCCCAGGAAGGCTCTGACTTCCTTTTTTGTGGTAGGGAAAGGGGCCTGGGATATCGCTTTCACCTTTTCCTCCTGGGGTTCAATGTAGCCATTTCCTAAGAGATACCCCAAATACTTCACTCTTTGAAAACCTGCTTTTGATTTTTTTGCATTGATATGCAAACCAGCCAATTGGAGGGCTTGAAGGACCAGCTGACAGTGGTGAAGATGGGACTCCCATGTGGGGCTGTATATGATGATATCATATATCAAATATGCCGATGAATAGGCCTGATGGTCAGATAGTACTCTATTCATAAGGCGTTGAAACGTGGCGGGTGCCCCAATGTAGCCCGAAAGGTAAGACAGTGAACTCGAACAAGCCAGAGGGTGTAGAAAAGGCCGTTTTTTCTTGGTCCTGGGGTCTAAGAGGCACCTGCCAGTACCCTTTTGTGAGGTCAAGGGTTGAGATGTACTGCGCATCCCCCAATTGCTCAATTAATTCATCCACCCGTGGGAGAGGGTATGAGTCACACTTAGAGATGGCGTTGACAGCCCTGAAATCTATGCAAAACCGGACGGATCCATCTGGTTTTGGTACCAATACGATTGGTGAGGACCAATCGCTTTGGGATGATCGTATGACCCCTAGGGCAAGCATGTTTTTGACCTCTTGTTCGATGGCGTTTCTCCTAGCAGCCGGGATACGATATGGCTTTTGTTTGATGACTTTCCCTGGTTGGGTGGGAATGGTATGTTCAGCCATGGTGGTACGGCCAGGAAGGTCGGAGAATAAGGAGGCATACGGGGAGAGAGTGTTTTGCAAGGCCACCTTCTGCTCTTCTGTTAGCTCTTGATTGATTATGAGATGAGGTAGAGTGCTATCCGTGTTGGTTACGGGGTCAACCACATGAAGGTGCTTGGGAAGAGGGCCCAGCCATTTCTTCAAGAGGTTTACATGATATAACTGGGTGCGTTTGGGCGTGACCTGAACCTGGTAGGACGTAAGTCCAACCTTTGTACAATCTGAAAAGGACCCTGCCATTCTGACCTGATTTTTGTGATATTGGAGGGCGTGAGAACCAAAACCCAGTCCCCCACTTTCAGGTGCCGCCATTTCTTTCCCTTGTTGTAGAACATTTGTTGACTGATTTGTGCTTTCTCTAGGTTCGCATCAGCGAACTCCCTCAATTTCTGCAGACGATTACGTAGTTCTTGGGTATATTCTAGGAAGGACTTGGTTTCCTCCCTTTCTCTTGTTCCCAGTATTCCTTAGTGATCTCCAATAAACTTCGGGTTCTCTACCGTAGAGGAGCTGGAAAGGGGAACAGCCCAGGCTAGACTGTGTCTGGCTTCGGACCACATATAAGGCCAAAGGGAGGAGTTGGTCCCAATCCTTCCCTTCCACACTCAATAGCTTTTTTAGGGTCAGTTTTAGGGTGGAATTATAACGCTCACACAGACCATCAGTCTGGGGGTGATATACTGATGTTTTAATGTGGGAGATATCAAGGGACTTACACACCTCCCGCATCATTTTGGAAACAAAAGGAGTCCCCTGATCCGTGAGGATCTCTCGTGGGAACCCGACTCGGGAAAACAGTTCCAGGAGTCTGTCACTGATGTTCTGGCTGGTAGGAGCACGTAGGGGAAAGGCCTCTGGATAACGCGTGGCGTAATCCACTATTACCAGCGCATATAGGTTACCCTTTTAGTTCGGGGGAGTGGGCCAATAAGGTCCATACCAATTCTTTCGAACGGTGTACCGATGATGGGGAGAGGCTGTAGCGGGACCGGTGGGGGTTTATAGGGTTTCTCATCTGGCAGATCTCACACTCCTGGCAGAACTTCGTGACGTGGGCGAATATACCTGGCCAATAGAAGTGGCGGAGTATCATGTCGATGGTTTTTTGAGCAACCCTATGGCCAGCCAGCAGGTGAGAATGCGCAAAAAAAAGCACTTGTTCCCTAAAAACCTGGGAAACCACGAGTTGCGGTGTATCACCTTCCTTTGCGACCCTGTAGAGAAGTTCCTTTTCTATGCGAAACAAAGGATATACTGGCTTCTGGGGCAGGGGATTCTGTCGTGCATGATCACACGCGGGCTGAAGCGTAGGATCATTGCACTGGTTGTAGTGGAAACTTTTATCGGATAGCCAGGGAGCTTGAGTAAGGAGAGAGGGTTTTGACGAGATCTGGGTTCCTGTGAGCTGAAGGGTGTCCCTTAGGAGTGCTAGAAAGGATGGGTTATCCTGACCTATTATGAGCTCTTCGGGAAGGGAAGGGAGAACCCCAAGCTTGGCTTTCAGAACCACCCCACCTGGGAGGGAGACAGGCAAGGTGACCAGGGGGTAGAGTTTTATATCCCCATGTACACAGCGTATGGGTATTTCGTCAACGGTAGGAGGAAAGGGGAGAGGGGTACCAGGGACCGGCGAACAACTGACTGCCTACAGCCAGAGTCTAACAAGGCTTTTACAGTAACCCCACCTATAAGAACACTTACATAAAAACTTGGTCCCATTTCTTCAGTGTATAGGATAGATCGTGGAATACAGCCTATGTCCATCGGTTCTTCCAGGGATTTTTTTCTGGGGCAATTCCTGGCAATATGCCCCCAGTCTCCGCATTCGAAACACTGGGGACCCCGAACAGGTATGGGTTCTGGACGGTAATGCCGAGACTTCAGGGGTTCCGTGATGGGCTTCACCGGTTTTCTCTCTGATTTGCTAGCAGTAGGAGAAGGGCGTGTGGGTTTCTCGGTGTCCCAAGATGGAGGGCGGGGTTGTGCTCGATAGAAGGAAGTTGCCATGTCAATGGCTTGTTCAGCTGTTAAGTGAGTGTGCTGTTTGAGCCAGCGTTGTATAGGGTATGGCAACTCCTCTATGTACTGCTCTAAATAGATAAGTGACATGATTTCCTCCTTTGTGTTGGTTTGGGGCTTTAACCACTTGTCTGCTGCTGCCTTAAGTTTATAGTAGAGGGTTTTCGAATTGTTGGTGGATGCTCCCCGCTCCTTTCGAAATCTAACCCTGTATGCCTCGGCATCCATTCCAAGATGGTCCAGGATTACCCCCTTTATTTCCTGATATGGAGTGTGGCCGTTAGCGTTGGCCACCTGGTAGGCGGCCTGGGCCTCTCCGGTAAGGAGAGGCGCTAAAAAGAACGGCCATTAGGCTTCTGGCCATCCCGACGCCCGGGCCGCTCTTTCAAAGTTCAAAAAGAACGCGTCGGGGTCCTCACTAGCTAGGTACTTCTGCAGAGAAACATTGGGGCCTGTCCCGGCGCGGATTTGAAGTTGGATGGTCAGCTCTAGGCGGTCATCCGCCACCTTTTGCAAACGTTCAGCTTGGTTGGTGATAGTGTCCTTAAACAGTTCCCTGTCTGCATGGGCGGTTGTCATTTGTTTCTCAACGGCCCATTCCAACTTCTCCTGGCCACGTATAAGTTGTTGTATGAGGTTTTCCATGTCCAGAGTAGTAGGCGTACGAATCCCACTTCTGACACCACGTGTTGCGCGGTGGAGAAGGAGACAGGGAGACCGAGGGTAAGTGACTCAACAGTAGGTTTATTACAAGGGGTCTTTTAACATGAAAGGGACAAAAGGATCCAACGTCCGGTGTAGAGTTCTTCACCCTCTTACATCAGAGAGCAGGGAATAACTAAAAGAGGGTCCAGTCTTCGGACAACAGCAGACAGCTCTCTCCGCTCCGTCTCAAAATTAGGGAAAAGAAAACAAAAAAAGACCTGGTAAGGGGGACGTTTCTACGTGGTATTGCACACAAGGAAAAGGGAGTGAAGGACTGAGCACCCGACCGTCACCGTGAGACGCTCGGCTTCCTTCCCAGGAGTATGTTACGCTCTTCTATGTTTTACTCTTAGTTGCGGACCCCAGTCGGTATGACTAGTCAGACTGCCCGCCCTTCTCTCCCACCTTCCCCTTGTCCCACACAGCCCCCAGGTGGCCCCGTACCTTTTGGAGCCACGACCCTCCTGGACCGTGGCTGGCTTTCGCGTGTTGCCGGAAAGGGTCAGGCTCCCCCTTTTCCTCGTTCCTGGATGGCACCTCTTCGGTCCGCTGGGCTTCCGGCTCGATCCCGGTGGCAGTTCCCGGTTCTCCCAGTCCTGGCGAAATGAGGAAAGTCCTGGCTCCTCGTTCTGGGTTCCACGACGTCGGTACTCCAAGCGTTCGAGTCCGTGATGAGAACGCTAGTCCTTCCGCCTCCTCCCCTTTGAAGGGGAGAGGATCACCTGACCAGGGCACGTGATCGGCTCTGGAAGCCGAGGGTAGTGGAGTCTTAAAGGGCCAGTGCATCTGGGTCAAAGGCTGGAAATAGAGGAGGGGACAAGGTGACAGGTAAGGGGGCATACGGTCAGACAACGGACTGGAGGAGGGATCCGTAGGCAGCTCCTCGCCACAAGTTCATTTCAGAAAACAGTGGTTACTTTGCTAGTTTTGTCAAAGATCGACTACTGCAATGGGTTGTATTTGTACGCGCACCAGTATGTTCTTAATAAATTGTAGACTTTGCAGAACACCGCAGCCCACGTACTTTGCAAAATTCCTAAATATCAATCGGTGTCTAAGGCTGTCAGGAAACTACACGGACTTCCCATCAGACAGAGGGTCACTTTTAAAGCGCTGTGTATTGTTTATAAGGCACTGCACGAGCAAGGACCGTTTTTTCGAAGGATGAGCTTTATCTGGTATACACCAGGCAGATCGCTACGCTCAGCCTCTGCCAAACTGGTGGCAGTCCCCAGATTTAAGTACGTGAAATGGGGTGGCAAGGGGCTCTGTGCTCGGAGCTCCATAGGCCTGGAGTGCCTTTCCCTTGCATAGTAAAGCCTTGCCTAATCTTCTGGCTTTTAGGAAATCCATGAGGACATGGCTCTTCTCCTGCTAACTGTCACTTATGGGATTTTCTTGCTTTCCTGCTATCTCAGCTAGCACCAAGACACCTTTTTAGGTATTCGAGCACTTTAGAAGAACACTCAACATAGAAATATAACATAGAAAGGCTGGCTACAGGCCTGGGCAGCCCTACACCCAGCTGCAGGAGGCGTCCAACTCTCGCTGCGCAGGGCCAAGTCCAAAGGCCCTGCACTGCAGGGGTTGACCCCCGGGCTAGGTCCAAACCTCCGCAGGCAGCCTAACCCCTTGGCGCACATACTTTGTCTATGCCAACAAGGGATTGTGTCCTATTTTGTAATTTTTTTTAAAATAATTTGTTCCCAATTTTTATAAAAATTTAGATTTTCTTCACAAAATGGTCCCTTTTTTTCCAGAGACATAAAATGGCAGCTGTGAAATCCTAAAATTTACAATTTTGCAGTGGCAAACTCGACTTGGTTTCTTTTTTGCTCACCGTTTTCAAAGCTTTTGAGTATTCCCCCAGCACCCCCTTAGGGTGGGCATCTCTCATGGTAGCCTTCCTCGTGGTGTGAATTTATTTCAACATTTGCGATTTTTAAGATGGCAGAAAAAAATAAATCTCCTTCATCAGTAAAATCTCATTTGAGGAAATAAAATAAATGTAACTGTCAGGATTCGCAATCTTCTGATTTATGATTTTAAATGGTAAAGATGTACAAAAGTGCTAACACTTTCAAGCCAGCTTGGTAACTTTTTTAAATGCTCATATATCAAAACCTACAGAACAGATTTGCACCAAACTAACAAAAACACTCTTTCTGAGTAAAGTTCTATGGTATTCCCAAAATTGATGTACATCTGTGCAATGATTTTTGCTACAGGCACAAGCACAATTTCCAATGAGAGCTAAAATAGCAAAACACATCTTTTTTCATCCTGCCATTAACATATGTTCATACGAATTGGCTTGTCTGGCCTCAGCTGACTGCACCAAGAAAATGCCATCTGTCATGACCCTGCACATTAGCAAAGGTATAGACGGAAACCAAAGCACTCAAACAGTGTTATAAATCAGTACGAGGGACAAACATTTAAGGCCTTATTTTCCAACAGTGGTTCTTTTTATTGTAGATGTAATAGAATGTATATTCTTCAGTACATTCAAATTTCACTGGTTCTTTCTTCAGAAATAGCCAACATGTGTTTCGTCACACAGTGACTTTTTCAAGGCTGTGAGATTTTACAAAATAAAGTATAAATTAAAACAAGTCATAGTACGAAAAAATGTTAGAGAAAGGAACGCAAGTGAGAGATAGATGAAGAAAGGAGACAAGCATGGAATATTGCAGAGTTCTGTGCTTAAAATGATATTGCCTAAAGTTTTTAGTCTACATAGTAGAAGTGAGAGGACCCACAACTGTGTTGAGACAAAGCGATGTGGAAATATATATGTGTAGAAGAATCGTAGAGTGAAATTAGGTTATATAGGTGACCATATAGAAAAGTGGACTCCCAAACTAAGAAACCGGAAACTTTATTACAAATAAAGATTAAATAGTGTCTCAGAGTAAAAAGGTATTCCAATCCCCAGTCTAAGTTCAAGTATTTAGGTTAAAGACCTAGTTGTCTGGTGGGACCAACCTTAGATAAATATATGCGAAATGTCAGTAGTCCAAGGGGGAGGCTCCAGATGTAGTCAGTTGGTGTCTGTTGCAGAGCCCCTTGAGGTAGTATCACCACACCATGTGTTATAGCACAAAGCATAACTGATAAAAGAAAAAAAAGAACTGATTGGCAGACAGAAGCAAAATGTAGAGGTCACTAAACCCCTTTATTGGAAAATGGCTGTGTTTAAGCAAATGAAAGGACTCACGCACAAACAAACGGTGATGGGCTGTGCAAACAGTTGTGAGGTGTGGTAAAAACCACAATTCCTGAATGAGTTATAGATCAGGTCACTGTACAGAGAGGGTGAGAAATAGTATTAAGGTGGGACAAGGAGAGAACACTGCCATCATAGTCTAAGGGCTAAGCACATGTAACTGTAGATTACTGATGTATATCCCCCCCCCAAAAAAAGGATCAGTACGATCCCCACCAGTAGGTAAAATAAGTTTATAGAAGGCACAGCCAGTAAGTAATAAAGCAGAATTATGTAATGAAGGGATAAAAGATAGTTAAAAGCTGACCCCTGAAATGGAAAACAGTAGGAACGTTTACCTATATAGTAGTAAAGAGTATGAAGCAAGATCCCAAGTCCCGGTGCAAAAACGTACCGGAACTATGTATTGTTCCCAACTAAATAGAGAAAATAGTAAAGATAAATTCCATGAGTTGAAACTATGCCGTGATGTGAACGAATGCAAAAGAAACAATTGATGGACGGAATGCTGGACAATGCAAACATTCACCCCCAGTCACAAGGATCTGGGTTAAATTCATCATTCTTTTGCTCACCACACCACCCCAGTTTGGAGCCAGCCATATGCAAATCAGTCTTGACCCTGTTCCTTGTGGGAACAGTCCAGCCCGAACTGCCAAGCCAGGTCCTCCCTGGACCGGAAACAAGCATCCTGGGCAGGGACATCTTAAGGATTTTGGGGTCCCTGGGCCAATCGTATTTTGGGGGCCCCTGTGTAGAACAGCTTTGAATTTATGATCAAGTTTCAGCACTTTAATGCCCTCTTTGGCCAGGTCACTGACAGTGCACAGGCACAATGGTGCAAATTCTGTTTAAAAAAAAAAAAAAAATTTATTAATTCATGATAGTTACAATACATTACAATACATTAACACAATGGTTTAAAATGCGCACAAGCAATAGAGAGCCTTAAAAAAAAAAACATTTTTTACAAAGTTACAAATAAATTACAGGACTAAATACATGACGTTCATTAAAGTGCAGGTGCATAGGACCGTAATTAAAAAAAAGAGGAAGAAAAAAGGAAGCAAATTCTGAAAGTGTTTACATCTAATATTAACCCTTTCGCTGCTAGGCCTTTTCCCCCCCTGTGCTAAGCCTTTTTTTGGCTATTTGGGGTAGTTCGCGCTTAGGCCTCTGTAACTTTTTGACCACATATGGTATACACGCCAAATTTGCGTCCTTTTTTTTCCAACATCATGGGGATTCTAAAGGTACCCAGGGTTTGTGGATTCTCCTGGAGGGGACCCAGAAATTAGCCAAAATACAGGTAAATGTAGTTTTTTTGGGGGAAAATTGGAAAAAATTGCTACAGATGAAAGCGTCTGGTTTTTTCCCTGCAAATGGTATAAAAAAGGGGTTGTAGTGCTGAAATCACCATCTTCCCAGCTTTCAGGGACAAGCAGACTTTTGTCAGAAAACCAAACATTTTTCCACAGTTTTGGCATTTTTCTGGGACATAGCCTATTTTTGCTATTTTGTGTGCTTTCAACCTCTTTCCAGTTAATGGTAGAAATGGGTATGAAAGCAATAATGGATCCTGGAAAGCTATACATTTTAGAAAAGTAGACAAAATTCTGAATTCAGCAAGGGGTCATTTGTGTAGATCAGTGGTTCCCAAACTTTTGACTCCTGATGACCCCCATTGAGTCCCCACTGGAAGCCGGGGACCCCCAAGCAATTTGTATGATTTAAATTTCAAACATTAAAACAGTCATTCGAAAAACAATAAACACACGTGTGCACACAAAACAAATACTCGAATTACTAAGGATTTTAGTATTTTATATTGAAAGAATTTGCAAAAACACGAAGGTTAGTGCTGCATCTCCGTGACTAACTCTTAAATGGTTGGTTTTATTTCGCAGTACGAGGCTCCTGCCAGGGCCAGACTGGAAACCCAAAGCAGCCCTGGCAAATGTTTTCAGACCAGTCCCCATACAGTGCACACCAAGTGCAGTGAGTGAGCCTGACCACTACAAAGGGGCTTTGGGAGGCTCTCCCCCAAGAAAATGTAGGAAACAATGGTGCATTCTACAACAAATTTATCATTATATATTGAATTGTATCAGCTTTTAAAGAATAGTAAATGATGACCTTACTATGCACCAGGATACGACAATCTTTGTTGGGGTTCTTCAATGATTCCCTTATTATCACCCTCCAACAGTGCCTCTCATCTCTCCATAGCCCCTCTGTCACATGTATTTCATTTGTTTTATAGCATCTCTCATACCATTGAAGGATGTCAGAGCACTTTACATCACACACATAGAGGGGCAGATTTACAAGCCCCTTGCGCCACGGGTGCGTCACAAAAAGTGACGCACCGGTGGTGCATTTTAGTGCCCCATATTTCCAAGGCAGGAATAGCCACCCTGCGTGACTTTTCCTGGTCTTGTAAATAAGGCCCATTTGCACACAGCACTTTGCGTGAAAGGGGCGTTCCATGGGTGTTGCTGTGGGTGTTCCCACGCAACACCCATGAAACCAGACACATTTCCAGATTTACTAGAAATCGTAAATCTGGAAATGTGTCTGAATGCTATGCCTCCCCAGGGGAGGGGTAGGGAGGCGCAACGAGGAGAAATGTATTAATTTCTCCTCGTTTTTTTCCTCTTTCTATGCGTGTTACATTCTGCAGCACGCATATAAAGAGGATATCACCTCTGGTGATTGTCTATGTACAGGAAGGTGTCCCTTCCTGCACATAAACAATCAGTAAAACAATGACGTTTTGCAAGTTCTATGTGTGCTAATGCAGCACACTTAGAAGTTGAAAAACGCCATTTCTAATTGTTTATGTGCAGGAAGGGAACCCTTCCTGCATATAAACAATCTCCCCACGACGCAGGTATCCTTGCACCATGGTGCAAATGTGCCTGTGCAGGCGCATGGCAGCAGTTTGTGCGCCAGCGCAGGGGGAAGCACAGAGATGCGACATATTGTTGTAAATATGTTTCATCCCTGTGCTTTGAAAGTGACTCAGTGCGGCGCAGCCAAATGGCTTGCGGCACACACTGAGTCACTTTCCTTGTAAATCTGCCCCATAGAGACAGTGATTCATACGTGTAAATCAGTGTATAGAAAATGTTACATAAGTCAAATGCGACTACAAGGTGTAGGATTCACATGTCATTCATACTGGTAGGCATTTTTAAAGAGTGCTTGGTCTGGAGAAGCACAAACTCAGGATTCAGAACATAACACAATGGTTAGCATTGACTTTAACAATAAAAATGTATTTCCACCCAAATAATCCTTTTAGCAGCATCAGGATAATGAAAGACTTGGAAAAAACAAATGTTTCTAACTTGTACCATGCAGTTTGCAAGCAGCTCTTTGATGACAGTTTATAGGTCACTGTGCTAGATTACGATTGTCACTTATGAACTGCACAGTAACATAAGAATCTCTGTGACAAAAGCAGTAACCCACTAACTTATGCACATAAAAAGCTGTTTTTTAAATGTATGGTACACGTTCTTTGCAGTAGGCATATTAACCCTCTGTGCTACATTAGATAAGTCAAAGCTGCCACATGACAAAACTCTCATCTCTCTCCAGCAGGTACATTAATCACTGACGTTATCTTGACACTTTTATTGTTGCTGGAAAACTGCTAATTCTACAAGAAACTTTGTTGTGCTTTTAAAATTACTGCCTGAGGATCCCCTGGGAATGTGTCACGGACCCCTGGGGGTCCGTGGACCACAGTTTGGGAAACACTGGTGTAGATCCTTCAAGGTTTCTTTATTGAAACTAACTGTTGAATATAGGAAAAATTGAAAATTAGTTGGAAAAAACAGCCATTTGTGTCAACGTTTTCACCTGTAACTTCTTCTAATTATGACAGCTGTTTGACAGCAATATACCATTACATCCGCTGGACCTTTCTGGTTGTGGGGATATATAGGACTTGTAGGTTCACCAAGAACCCGACGAACCCAGAGCCAATAACTGAGCAGCGTCTTGCAATGGTTTTTTATTATGTACCGGGTATATAGCAATTAATTTGGGAAAATATATACATGGAAAAATCGGTATGAAAGACACCTATGTATTTCTGAAATTGGAACAAAATGTAGAGTTTATAAATAGTAGATATTTGCACATTTCCGAAATTGTGAGTACCCATACTAGCATGAGAATTATAGGTCATTTTTCAAAATGACTTCTTTTTTATACATTGTCTTTCATTTGGAAGGCAGAAATGCATCGAAAGTCAATAGGTAATAACAGTTGCTCTACAATTCTGGGTTACCCTAAGTCTCCCGATAAAAATGGTACCTCACTTGTGTGGGTAGGCCTAGTGCCCGCGACAGGAAACGGCCCAAAACGCAACGTGGACACACCACATTTTTACAGTGAAAACTGACCCTTTTTTTGTGAAGTGCCTAGCTGTAGATTTTGAACCCTAGCTCTGCAGGCACCTAGGGAAACCTAGCACACCTATAGATTTTTGAAAACTAGACACGCAGGGGAATCCAGGATGGGGTGACTTGACTGGCTCTTACCAGATTCTATTACCCAGAATCCCTTGCAAACCTAAAAATGTATTAAAAAAACCACATTTTCCTCACATTTCTGTGGTGGAAAGTTCTGGAATCTGCGTGGATCCACAAAATTCTCCCCTCCCCGCGTTCCCCAAAGTCTTCCAAGAAAAATGGTACCTCACTTGTGTGGGTAGGCCTAGTGCCCGCGACAGGAAACGGCCCAAAACGCAATGTGGACACACCACATTTTCACAGTGAAAACGGACCCTTTTTTCGCAAAGTGCCTAGCTGTAGATTTTGAACCCTAGCTCTGCCGGCACCTAGGGAAACCTAGCAAACCTATACATTTTTGAAAACTAGACACCCAGGGGAATCCAGGATGGGGTGACTTGACTGGCTCTCACCAGGTTCTGTTACCGAGAATCCCTTGCAAACCTAAAAATGTGTCTGAAAAAACACATTTTCCTCACATTTCTGTGGTGAAAAGTTCTGGAATCTGCATGGATCCACAAAATTCCACCCACCCCGCGTTCCCCAAAGACTTCCGAGAAAAATGGTACCTCACTTGTGTGGGTAGGCCTAGGGCCCGCGACAGGAAACGGCCCAAAACGCAATGTGGACACACCACATTTTCACAGTGAAAACTGAGTAACTATCTCCACTTCTTTTTAATATCTATCTGCAACCCCTTGTGGAGACTCTGACTCACATGGACTGTCAGGTCTTTAATTATGCCGATGATACTCAACTTCTTATCCGGCTTAACAACTCTTGCCAGGCCCAGGAGTCGGCCAAGAAGTTGCTCAGGTTCACTGTGAACTGGATGACGGCCAACTCATTGAAAATAAATCCGGATAAGACTGAGTTGCTCGTCATCCCAACAAGTAACAGCCCCTGGTGTGATCTTTTTGGCCTCCGGAACTAGGTGTAGTTCCGGTCCCAGCCCCGGTTGTAAAAAGCCTGGGTCTAAAAATAGACTCTGAACTATCTATGTCTTGCCAGGTCACCACGGTAGTAGGAACCTGTACTGGCTTACTCAGGCAGCTACGGAAACTTGCTCCTCTTCTGTCCACAGCTTCGTTACAGTCAATTGTCTCTGCCACTGTCATCTCCAGGCTGGACTATGGGAATGCCCTTTACATTGGTCTCCCCAGAAGCTTATTGGGAGACTGCAGGTGGTGCAGAATGATGCGGCCAGGCTTATTTTTAGACTTCCTAGGAAAACACGCGCTACCCCCTGTTGCATAAACTTCATTGGCTCCCTATTAAACAGCGAGCGCAGTTCAAGGGTCTATGTATTGCTCATAAGGCAATCTATGGTCAGGCACCCAAGTTTATAAAAGATCGCCTGGAGAAATATGTTCCTGGCCGGACTCTGCGATCTTCTGAGGCCTGCAGGCTAGTCTCCCCAGGTACATCTCTAAATCCAAAGGGGGTAGAGCGTTCTCTGTTCTTCTCCCGCAGATCTGGAATGAGCTGCCGGAGTTCCTTCGCAGGGAACCGGCTCTGCTCATCTTTAGGAAGCGTTTAAAGACTTTCCTATTTAGAGAGCCGATAACGACCACGTAACCTTCTGTCTCTGCTGCTGCTATTTTATTTCTGCCCTAGTGACTTGCTCACTTTTCTCTAGAAGCGCTTAGAGACCTGAAGGTGATTTTGCGCTATATAAAAGTCATATAACATAACATAACAAAACGGACCCTTTTTTTGCAAAGTGCCAATCTCTAGATTTTGAACCCTAACTCTGCCAGCACCTAGGGAAACCTAGCAAACCTATACATTTTTGAAAACTCGACACCCAGGGGACTCCAGGATGGGGTGACTTGACTGGCTCTCACCAGGTTCTGTTACCCAGAATCCCTTGCAAACCTATAAATTTGTCAAAAAAACACATTTTCCTCACATTTCTGTGGTGGAAAGTTCTGGAATCTGGGTGGATCCACAAAATTCCCCCCACCTCGCGTTCCCCAAAGTCTTCCCAGAAAAATGGTACCTCACTTGTGTGGGTAGGCCTAGTGCCCGCGACAGGAAATGGCCCAAAACACAACGTGGACACACCACATTTTCACAGTGAAAAAGGACCCTTTTTTTGCAAAGTGCCTAGCTATGTTTTGAACCCTAACTCTGCCTGCACCTAGGGAAACCTAGCAAACCTATACATTTTTGAAAACTAGACACCCAGGGGAATCCAGGATGGGGTGACTTGACTGGCTCTCACCAGGTTCTGTTACCCAGAATCCCTTGCAAACCTAAACATTTGTTTAAAAAAACACATTTTCCTCACATTTCTGTGGTGGAAAGTTCTGGAATCTGCATAGATCCACTAAATTCCACCCACTCGGCGTTCCCCAATGTCTTCCGAGAAAAATGGTACCTCACTTGTGTGGGTAGGCCTAGTGCCCGTGACAGAAAACGGCCCGAAACGCAACATGCACACACCACATTTTCACAGTGAAAAGGGACCCTTTTTTTGCAAAGTGCCTAGCTGTAGATTTTGAACCCTAGCTCTGCCGGCACTTAGGGAAACCTAGCAAACCTATACATTTTTGAAAATTAGACACCCAGGGGAATCCAGGATGGGGTGACTTGTCTGGCTCTCACTAGGTTCTGTTACCCAGAATCCCTTGCAAACCTCAAAATTTGTCCAAAAAACCACATTTTCCTCACATTTCTGTGGTGGAAAGTTCTGGAATCTGCGTGGATCCACAAAATTCCACCCACCTCGCAGTCCCCAAAGTCTTCCGAGAAAAATGGTACCTCACTTGTGTGGGTAATGCCTAGTGCCCGCGACATGAAACGGCCCAAAACGCAACGTGGACACAACACATTTTCACGGTGAAAACTGACCCTTTTTTTGCAAAGTGCCTAGCTGTAGATTTTGAACCCTAGCTCTGCCGGCACCTAGGGAAACCTAGCAAACCTATACATTTTTGAAAACTAGATACCCAGGGGAATCCAGGATGGGGTGACTTGTCTGGCTCTCACCAGCTTCTGTTACCCATAATCCCTTGCAAACCTCAAAATTTGTTAAAAAAAACACATTTTCCTCACATTTCTGTGGTGGAAAGTTCTGGAATCTGCGTGGATCCACAAAATTCCACCCACCTCGCATTCCCCAAAGTCTTCAGAGAAAAATGGTACCTCACTTGTGTGGGTAAGCCTAGTGCCCGCAACAGGAAACGGCCCAAAACGCAATGTGGACACAACACATTTTCACGGTGAAAACTGACCCTTTTTTTGCAAAGTGCTTAGCTGTAGATTTTGAACCCTAGCTCTGCCGGCACCTAGGGAAACATAGCAAACCTATACATTTTTGAAAACTAGATACCCAGGGGAATCCAGGATGGGGTGACTTGTCTGGCTCTCACCAGGTTCTGTTACCCAGAATCCCTTGCAAACCTCAAAATTTGTAAAAAAAAACACATTTTCCTCACATTTCTGTGGTGGAAAGTTCTGGAATCTGCGTGGATCCACAAAATTCCACCCAGCCCGCTTTCCCCAAAGTCTTCAGAGAAAAATGGTACCTCACTTGTGTGGGTGGGTCAAGTACCCGCGACAGGCAAGGGCCCAAAACCTATTGAGGCGACTTCAAAATTTCCTATCACAAAACAACCTGGTTTTGCAAGGGGGGGTCCCATGAGTTTTTGGCCCCGGGCTCTGCGGCCATCTAGGGAAACCTACCAAACTCACACATTTCTGAAAATTAGACACCCTGGGGAGTCCAGCAAGGTATGGCTTGCGTGGGTCCTCCAACATTTCCCTACCGAGAATCCCCTGCAAACCTCAAATTTAGCTGAAAAAAATCACTTTTTTCTCAAATTTCTGTGTGGGAAAGTTCTGGAAACTGCTTGGATCCACAAATTTCCTTCTACACAGCATTCCCCCAGGTCTCCCGATAAAAATGGTATCTCACTCACGTGGGTGGGTCAAGTACCCGCGACAGGCAAGGGCCCAAAACCTATTGAGGCAACATCAAAATTACCTATCACAAAACAACCTGGTTTTGCAAGGGGGGTCCCATGAGTTTTTGGCCCCGGGCTCGGCGACCACCTAGGGAAACGTACCAAACCCACACATTTCTGAAAACTAGACACCCGGGGGAGTCCAGCAAGGTATGGCTTGCATGGGTACCCCAAGATTTCCCTACCCAGAATCCCCTGCAAACCTCAAATTTTGTTGAAAAAATCTATTTTTTCTCACTTTTCTGTGTGGGAAAGTTGTAGGATCAATGGGCTGACACAAATTTCCTACCGCCCAGCGTTCCCCCAGGTCTCCCGATAAAAATGGTACCTCACATTTGTGTGGGTAGGCATAGTGGCTGCAACAGGAAATGGCCCAAATCGTACTGTGGAGACTTCAAAATTACCGATAACAAAACTACCTGGTTTAGGAAGATGGGGACACCTGGGGTTTTGGCCCCGGGCTCGCCGCCATCTAGGGAAACCTACCAAACCCACACATTTCTGAAAACTAGACACCCTGGGGAGTCCAATGAGGCATGGCTTGCGTGGATCCCCCAACGTTTCCCTACCCAGAATCCCCTGCAAACCTCAAATTTAGCTGAAAAAACCACATTTTCCACATATTTTTGTGTGGAATCACCGTGGCGGCACAAATATCCTACCCCACAGTGTTCTCCTTAGTGTCCTGAGTAAAATTATACCTCACTTGTGTGGGTGTCCAATGCAGAATTGGCTAAAAACGTATTTTTAAAAAAATGTAGCGCTTAGAATTCTCGGTGCTATACCCTTATTCTCTATGTTTTGGGCTCTTCCCAGTCACAGGCCCTTGCCCCACCCACAAAAGTGAGGTATCAGTTTACTCGGGAGACTGAGGGGAACGCTGTGGGGTAGGACATTTGTGCTGGCACGGTGATTCCACACAAAAATATGTGGAAAATGTGTTTTTTTCAGCTACATTTGAGGTTTGCAGCGCATTCCAGGTAGGAAAACGTTGGGGGATCCACGCAAGCCATATCTCGCTGGACTTCCCCGGGTGTCTAGTTTTCAGAAATGTGTGGGTTTGGCAGTTTTCCAAGATGGCCGCCGAGCCCGGGGCCAAAAACCCAGGTGACCCCTCTTGCAAAACCAGGTTGTTTTGTGATAGGTCATTTTGATGTCTTCTCAATACGTTTTGGGCCCTTGCCTGTTGCGGGTACTTGACCCACCCACGCGAGTGAGGTATCATTTTTATCGGGCGACCTGGGGGAACGCTGGGTGGTAGGAGATTTGTGGATCCACGTGGATTCCAGAATTTTCCCACACAGAAATTTGAGAAAAAGGTTTTTTTTCCAGCTAAATTTGAGGTTTGCAGGGCATTCTGGGTAGGAAAACGTTGGGGGATCCACGCAAGCCATACCTCGCTGGACTCCCCCGGGTGGCTAGTTTTCAGAAATGTGTGGGTTTGGTAGTTTTCCAAGATGGCCACCGATCCCGGGGCCAAAAACCCAGGTGACCCCCTTGCAAAACCAGATTGTTTTGCGATAGGTCATTTTGATGTCTCCTCAATACGTATTGGGCCCTTGCCTGTCGCGGGAACTTGACCCACCCATGCGAGTGAGGTACCATTTTTATCGGGAGACCTGGGGGAACGCTGGGTGGTAGGAAATTTGTGGATCCACATAGATTCCAGAACTTACCCACACAGCAATTTGAGAAAAAAGTGATTTTTTTCATCAAAATTTGAGGTTTGCGGGGGGCGTGGCTTAGCGAGCCATCATGGCGGACGTGTGCTAAGTGAGCTCCGTCCAGCCCGCCACATATCCTCCTATTATCCTTGCTCCCCTGACTTCTAAGGCTCTTCTGCGACGACCCAGCTGCTCGGTCAACTCCTGGGGTCACTCGGTGCGATTTTCAGGCACCTGTGGAAGCAGCTGGAGGGGCGAGCGGAGCCCGAGCGGGGGGCGGCCTGCCGGCGAGGCGGAAGGGCCGTGGAGTCGTGCACGGGGAACCGGAGATCGGCGGTGCTCCTGGTCATCTGAGGAGGGCGCTGGGCTGCCGGGGGTGGCCCGACGGCGCGGTGAGGCGGCGACTGAGAGGGCGGCCGCGGCCGTGATGTCCTGCGGCGGGGCCTGCCCCGGGAATTGAGGAGGTGGCGCTGCGGCCGACGTAGACTGTGCAGGTGAGGAGCGGCTGGGAGAGGCCGGAGCGGAGACTTGCGCCCGATCGTCCCCGGCCGCGAGGGTGCTCCCTGGAGACTGGTGCCTCGGCGGAGGCAGGGGCCGTCCGTGTGGAGAGGCGCTGCCTCCCCCACACTTGGAGTGCTTGGGCGGATCGGCGGCAGCTTCGAGCCGCGGGAGTGTCACAGTGGGGCCTGCTATCGGCCCTGAAGTCCACCCCTCCCCCCCGCCTGACTCTCATCACCATCCTCCCCGTGGGGGCCTACTGCATTGGGTGACCCGGCGGATTGGGCGACTGGAGCGGCCCGGGCGTGGGTGAGAGGCACCCCTCCCCCGTTGCCCGCCCACGTGAGCGCATCGGCGGTCGGCCGGACCGTGCGCATACCGCGGGAGAGCCCCGGCTTGGAGGCTGACATCGGGGGCGCTAGGGAAGGACCCTGCCTGGACGACCGGGGCTGCCCAGAGGAGGCCATCGAGCTTGCTGCGTGGCGACTTGGGGGAGAGTGAGGTGTGTTCCCCCTGATTAGCGGGATAGCTCCTGGGTGTTTGTTGCCTCAGCGGTGGCTGGAGTCAGAGGAAGGGGGTAGTAGAACTCTTCCACACGCTGGGAGTAGCGGCGGGGAATCGGTGGTATAATCGAGCCACGTGGGGCGGAGACCAGGGACCTGCGGCCAGACCTGCCCTTGGCTGCCCTTCTCCTCTCACCCCCCTGATCCGTCTCTCCTCCTCCCTGGGGACCACTTACATCGGCGGTCAGTCGGGCCGCGCGGCCCCTGGCTGTGCCCCCGGGGGTGCGGGTGGTGGCCCCTGGTGGCCTCCGCGCATTAACGGTCAATCGGACCGCGTACACCCACCTTCCCTGGGGCGCCATTATCGGCGGTCGATCGGGCCGTGGGGGCCCTAGGGGTATTACCTCTCGCAGAACTGTGTGGCCTCAGGTGCAGGTCCCTGGGAAGGCTTGCTGGCCCTGAGTCGGGGGGTGTCTTCGGAGTCGGCTCGAGACCCAGACTGTCCGGCCCGTGCCTGCATTGCGGGAGCCGCAGCGTCAACGCCGGGTGGAGCCTCGCTCGCTCCTGAGGGGCAACTGCTAAGGGCAGATATGACGAGAGACAAGGGCAGCGGGGGCTCGACTAAACACGGACCCATTGATAAATTTACTGGCCCGGGAGCGGTGGCTGGGGCCACGGGGGCCAACAGGAGACCATCCCAGACAATGCGGCGTTGATGGCAGCAATTACTCAATCGAGGGACATGCTGGACGCCAAAATCGGGGCGGTGGGCTCAGACGTCATGCTGCTGCGCCAAGATCTGCGAAACGCAGTAGCCCGCATTACGGAGGCAGAGACCCGCGTCTCAGGAGTAGAGGACGATGTTGCGACACTAAAGCAAAAGGTAGCGACTATGGAGAATATACAGAAGGGGCTGGCGCTCCGGGCTGAAGATGCAGAGGGACGGGCCCGGAGGAACAACCTGAGATTCGTGGGATTTCCGGAGGGATGCGAAAATGGCAACATGGAACGCTTCCTTACTCAGTGGCTTGAGAGCTGGCTCCCTCCGGAAGTCATGTCCCGGTGCTTCGTCGTGGAGCGGGCCCATAGAGCGTTGATCCAGAAGCCCCCGGTGGGAGCCCGCCCGCGGCCGGTGATAGCTAAACTTTTAAACTATCTGGATCGGGACGCCATACTAAAACAGGCCCGGGCCAAAGAAACCCTGCTATATGATAATGCTCGTATCCTCATATTTCCGGACTACACACGGCTGGTCCAGCAACAACGCCAATCATTCATGGCCGCGAAGGCACGACTGCGAGACCTCAAGCTGCCGTACGCCCTCCTGTTCCCGGCTCGCCTGCGGGTAGTGTACCGCTCCCGCACCCACTTCTTTGATACCCCGGAGGAGGTCTTTAGATGGACAGATGAAACGGTTCGAGTGCGAGTGCACACGCCTCCGGGGCGGGAGTCAGATTCCTCCTCGAGTGGAGTCGCACTGAAGGGACTCGGACGGCAGTAGACGGTCCAGATCCCGGCGACGCTCCAAGTCGTGCGGGGCCTCCTCCCGCGGGGGCTCTGCTGCCGGTCAGCAGACATTGGACCTTTGAATTATGTTTTTCATGTGGCGCCGCTGATTTCTGCTAGCTGCTTGGGCTGAATAAGTTGGGGGGAGTTTTAACTTGGGCTGCATCCCCACCCGTTAGATGCTGGTTGGGGTTGGGCCCTAAGGCCATGGGCTGTTCGCTGGGGATCCATTGGATGGGGTGGCCCTCGTCTCCCTGTTGGGGACTGGGGTCCACCCTGCCGCGACAGATACTTCAGCGTTTTTGAGGTATGGGGTGGGGGGTTTGTTGAGGGGGTTGTTCTAGGGTACGAGTTGCACTTCCACGAGGGGTTCACTTCAATACACACACGCGCTTCCGAGACCCACCATACGTGCTATGGCACGGTCCGTTCCATAATGGCTGGACGCTTTGAGGGTGGCCAGGAGTCCCCGGGAATACTCCGCGTTATTAGTTGGAACGTACGCGGGGTGCTAGATAAAATTAAACGGGGCGCTGTCTTGCGTCAGGCGAAGAGGGCCAATGCCGATATCCTCTTGCTGCAGGAAACCCACCTAATGGGTACGAAGGCCCTATGTCTGCAGCGATACGGGTACCAGCAGGTTTTCCATGCCGGCTTTGCGAGGGGCTCGCGAGGGGTAGCAATTCTAGTGCACCGAAGAATCCCATATATACATTCTAAACAGTGGGTTGATCCGCAGGGGCGCTACCTGTTTATCCGAGGTATGGTCGGAGAGGCTCCCTTGATACAGTGGTCAATGGTGCAAAAGATATATACCCTATGGGCCGATATGCCCGATGAGTTATCCGTGGTGGGCGGGGACTGGAATGATGTTATGGATGTAGCCATAGACAGGCACAGGATTGGTGGAGGGCCGGGTGCTGGTCTGACCACGAAGCTACACGATATGGCGGTAGGCCTAGATTGGGTGGACACATGGCGGCACGTCCACGGAGATAGGCGGGAATACACATATCTCTCCGCAGTCCACAACTCCTTTTCCAGACTGGACTACATTTTCGTTCCCCGAGTAATGGCGGGTAGGGTGGCGTCGGCCGAGATCCTTCCTCGCGGGCTCTCAGACCACTCCCCGGTGGCCGTGGACCTTCAGGTGGGCAGAGGGCGGCAGCCATTTCGTTGGCGCCTATCAGTATGGCATTTACAAAAGGAGGAATACCGGAAATGCATGAGTGAGGCCATCGCTAACTACTTCATCGTTAATGTGGGGTCTGTCTCTAGTGCCGGGACGTTGTGGGAAGCCTTGAAGCCCACCCTGCGGGGAGTGGATATAGCCTGGTGCGTAGCGGCTCGTGGGCAGCGCAGGATGGAGCTGGTTCGGGCCGAGGCAGCAGTGGAGACGCTTGAGTGTCAGAGCCGGGAGGCAGATGAGGGGCAGGTGGTGAGGCGGCTGCTCCTGGCGCAGCAGTCATATGCTGCCCTCCTGATGGATGAGGCCCGACAGGTTTGGCTGGCAACGCGCAGCAGGATATGTCAGTGGGGGGACAAGTCGGGTAAGATGCTGCACCGGCTCTGTCAGGGCACCTTCCACGCCCAGGCCCTCCCGGGTATATTGGATGAAGCGGGAGCCCCGATTACGGACCCAGTGGCCCTGGCGGAGAGCTTTGCTGCATACTATGCGGAATTATATGCCCCCCGGGAGTGTCTACCGGAATATATGGTGGACAAGTTTATAGCGGATTTGCCGCCCAAGGCGGTGTCGGATGAGGTGCGTAACCGGCTGGACCTCCCTCTAACGGACGAGGAACTAAGTACGGCACTGGGTGACCTTAGCTCGGGGAAGGCTCCTGGAACCAACGGGTTCCCAAGCGAATTTCTTCGTCACTATAATCTGCAATTGGCCCCTCACTACCGGGCGGCCCTGGAGGAGGCCAGGGAACAGGGTCGGCTTCCCCCAGATTGGAGACACGCGGAAGTGGTGGTGTTCCATAAGCCGGGCCGGCCCCCGGAGCAGCATGCCTCCTATCGTCCCATCTCCCTGTTGAACGTCGAGGCCAAAGTCCTGGCTAAAGCATTGGCCAATCGGCTCCTGCCACATATCTCAATGCTCGTTCACCCGGACCAGGCCGGATTCATGCCCCAGAGGGCAACCAGGCATAATATACGGCGGGCGCATGTGGCGATGGCGGCTATCCGACAGACCGGAGAACAGGCGGCGTTCCTTCTAGCGGACATGGACAGGGTATTTGATTCTCTGAGCTGGGTCTATCTGTTCGCACTGCTGCCCCGGCTTAATCTTGGCCCCCAGTTACTGTCCTACCTGACGCTCTTATATACAGACCTGACGGCAGCAGTTCGGGTTGCAGGGGTGGTCTCTTCCAGCTTCTCTATCGGGCGGGGCACCAGGCAGGGATGCCCCCTCTCGCCGTATTTATTCGCCTTAGCTATGGAGCCATTGGCGGCGTGGGTGCGTATAGATGCACAGATTAGAGGCTTTGAGTGGGCTCCGGGGCTGTCCGACAGGATTGCTCTATACGCGGACGATGTCCTCTTCTTCCTTACTGCTCTGGGTAGTACGGGGCCACGCCTCCTGCGGATTATGCAGATCTTTGGGGAATCGTCAGGGTTGTATATGAACCCCCGCAAATCCACACTGTGGGCTCTGGGGGATCGGACGAAGGTGGGCGATTGGGCGTCCAAGCTTCAGGTGGCAGTGGGGGGCCTCAAATATCTGGGGGTGTTTATTTCGGAGGCGCCGGCCATCTCTTGGGCGCGAAATATAGAGCCGGTATGGGAGCGAGCCCGTGCAGATATTAGGACTTGGTCGCGCATGCCTCTGACGCTGTACGGTAGATCAGCGATCTTTAAGATGGTGGCGCTTCCTCGGCTGCTATATCAGCTCCAGAATCACCTGTACCCGTCCCGCCCAAATGGTTCCGGTTGGTGAATTCTGCGCTTGGGCAGTTCCTGTGGGAGGGGGGTGCTGTGCGTGTAGCGCTGCGCACATGCTTTCTCTCCACCTATTGCGGAGGACTGGCGACATCGGACATTCTCTCTTACTACCAGGCCTCGCATCTATTGGTCCTTAATGAGTGGTGGTATGGCGACAGGGAAGACCCGGCATATGCGTTGGAGCGTCATCTCATGGGGTCCCACACACTACACACTATTCTTTACTCGGCGCCGTTACGGGGCGCGCATCCACCGGCCACTCAGGTGGTGTTCCAAATATGGCGGCAAGCACTGCGTCGCATGGGGTGGTGGAATACCCTGACTCAAGAAACCCCCCTGTGGCATAATGGGCGACTGCCCGACATTGCGGCCCTACAGGGCTTCCGGGGATGGGACGCAATTGGCATTTCGACCCTGGGGGATGTTATGAGGGGCACGATACTCAAGTCCTTTCAAGATCTACAGGAGGAGTTTGGTATGCCCCGGTCCCAGTTCTACCGCTACCTCCAACTCCGCCATGCACTGTCCCCTAGTCTGCGGGATCTGGAGTCTCTCCCGGAGTTTAGCCCCTTGGAGGCAAAAGTCTTTATGGGGGACCTAGAGACCAAAAAGATATCCCAGATCTATCAATCCCTGGTGACCCATTGCTCCCCTATGCTACAGAGGCTCCGGGGGGTGTGGGAAGAAGATGTGGGCCCATTAGAAGAGGAGGATTGGAGGGAGGCTCTGGCCGCCCGCGCGGCGCGGCCATAGCCATGCGTCTCCGCCTCATTCAATTTAAGTACTTACACAGGGTCTACTTCACCCGGAGTCGACTGTGGCGGGCGGGACTGATCGCCTCCCCGGAGTGTCTTCGGTGTGGCCGGGAGGAGGGCACGTTTTTACATACCGTCTGGCATTGCATGGCTCTGGACCGGTTTTGGAGGGGGGTCCTGGCCTGTTTGTCGGAGGTGTTGGGGTGGGGGCTCCCACGCACGCCACAATTTGCCCTACTACACGTCATGGAGGGGGTAGGGGGCAATGTATATAAAAGACATCTAGTGTACCTTGGCCTTACACTGGCAAAACGTGATATAGCTAAGGTGTGGAAGGACCCGCGGGCCCCGTCTGTGGCAGCCTGGAAAAATGGTCTGGACTATTGCATGGGGTTGGAACAACCAATCTTTGTTGCTAGGGGTGCCCCTGTAAGCATTATAAAATATGGAAGTGCTGGGCGGAATACAGGGGCCTGTGGCTCGAGCCTCCAGTTGTGGAAGCGGCCCCTCCGGGGGAGTAAGTGATGGCGACGCATGGGGGTGCTGTGGTGCGGGGGGAGGGGAGGGGGTTGGGGGGGTGTGTGTACATAGGCTGCTACTCTTTTATTTATAAAGATCTATTGTGGACTGGACTACGTGGACATTGTGCGACTCTGGGGGGGTGGGTGCGCGCGGGTGGGGGGGAGTTGGAGGGTAGGGGTCCGCTTTGGACAATTCAGTTTCATATGCATAGCCATGTGTAGTTGTTTTTTTTCCGTTCGTTATTTAAAAGAAAAAGTCGATTGCTTCCGGCTGCTGTAAGGTTTGTTATGGCAGTAGTCTCTGGAGTGCAGAGCCCTGCAACATATGTGCAATTTGACAATAAAATACGTTTTAAAAAAAAAATAATTTGAGGTTTGCAGGGGATTCTGGGTAGGAAAACGTTGGGGGACCCACGCAAGCCATACCTCCCTGGACTCCCCTGGGTTTCTAGTTTTCAGAAATGTGTGGGTTTGGTAGGTTTCCCTAGATGGCTGCCGACTCGGGACCAAAAACTCAGAGGCCCCCTATGTATCCGAAAATGACCTGGTTTTGCAAGGGGGGGTCAACTGGGTTTTTGGCCCCGGGCTCGGCGGCCATCTTGGAAAACTACCAAACCCACACATTTCTGAAAACTAGACACCCAGGGGAGTCCAGCGAGGTATGGCTTGCGTGGGTGCCCCAACTTTTTCCTACCCAGAATGCCCTGCAAACCTCAAATTTAGCTGAAAAAATCACTTTTTTCTCAAATTTCTGTGTGGGAAAGTTCTGGAATCTACGAGGATCCAAAAATATCCTCCCACCCAGCGTTCCCCCAGGTCTCCCGATAAAAATGATACCTCACTCGCGTGGGTGGGTCAAGTACCCACGACAGGCAAGGGCCCAAAACGTATTGAGGAGACATCAAAATGACCTATCACAAAACAACCTGGTTTTGCAAGGGGGGTCACCTGGGTTTTTTGCCCCGGGCTCGGCGGCCATCTTGGAAAACTACCAAACCTACACATTTCTGAAAACTAGACACCCGGGGGAATCCATCAAGGTATGGCTTGCGTGGGTCCCCCAACGTTTTCCTACCCAGAATGCCCTGCAAACCTCAAATTTAGCTGAAAAAAATCACTTTTTTCTCAAATTTCTGTGTGGGAAAGTTCTGGAATCTATGTGGATCCACAAATTTCCTAACACCCAGCGTTCCCCCAGGTCTCTCGATAAAAATGATACCTCACTCGCGTGGGTGGGTCAAGTACCCGCGACAGGTAAGGGCCCAAAACGTATTGAGGAGACATCAAAATGACCTATCACAAAACAACCTGGTTTTGCAAGGGGGGTCACCTGGGTTTTTTGCCCCGGGCTCGGCGGCCATCTTGGAAAACTACCAAACCTACACATTTCTGAAAACTAGACACCCGGGGGAGTCCAGCCAGGTATGGCTTGCGTGGATCCCCCAACGTTTTCCTACCCAGAATGCCCTGCAAACCTCAAATTTAGCTGAAAAAAACACATTTTTCACATATTTTTGGGTGGAATCACCGTGCCGGCACAAATGTCCTACCCCACAGCGTTCCCCTCAGTCTCCCGAGTAAAATGATACCTCACTTGTGTGGGTGGGGCAAGGGCCTGTGACTGGGAAGAGCCCAAAACATAGGGAATAAGGGTATAGCACCGGGAATTCTAAGCGCTACATGTTTTAAAAAATACGTTTTTAGCAATTCTGCATTGGACACCCACACAAGTGAGGTATCATTTTACTCGGGACACTAACGAGAGCGCTGTGGGGTAGGATATTTGTGCCGCCACGGTGATTCCACACAAAAATATGTGGAAAATGTGGTTTTTTCAGCTAAATTTGAGGTTTGCAGGGGATTCTGGGTAGGGAAACGTTGGGGGATCCACGCAAGCCATACCTCATTGGAATCCCCAGGGTGTCTAGTTTTCAGAAATGTGTGGGTTTTGTTGGTTTCCCTAGATGGCAGCAAGCCCAGGGCCAAAACCCCAGGTGCCCCCCTCGAAAACTAGGTAGTTTTGTTATAGGTAATTTTGAAGTCTCCACAGTACGATTTGGGCCATTTCCTGTTGTAGCCACTATGCCTACCCACACAAGTGAGGTACCATTTTTATCGGGAGACCTGGGGGAACGCTGGGTGGTAGGAAATTTGTGTCAGCCCGGTGAGCCTACAACTTTCCCACACAGAAATGTGAGAAAAAATTGATTTTTTCAACAAAATTTGAGGTTTGCAGGGGATTCTGGGTAGGGAAATGTTGGGGGACCCACGCAAGCCATACCTTGCTGGACTCCCCCGGGTGTCTAGTTTTCAGAAATGTGTGGGTTTGGTAGGTTTCCCTAGGTGGCCGCCGAGCCCGGGGCCAAAAACGTATGGGACCCCCCTTGCAAAACCAGGTTGTTTTGTGTTAGGTAATTTTGATGTCGCCTCAATAGGTTTTGGGCCCTTGCCTGTCCCGTGTACTTGACCCACCCACGCGAGTGAGGTACCATTTTTATTGGGAGACCTTGGGGAAAGCTGTCTAGAAGGAAATTTGTGTATCCACGCAGATTTCAGAACTTTCCCACACAGAAATTTGAGAAAAAAGTGATTTTTTTCAGCTAAATTTGAGGTTTGCAGTGGATTCTCGGTAGGGAAATGTTGGGGGACCCACACAAGCCATACCTTGCTGGATTCCCCCGGGTGTCTAGTTTTCAGAAATGTGTGGGTTTGGTAGGTTTCCCTAGCTGGCCGCCGAGCCCGGGGCCAAAAACTCATGGGACCCCCCCCCCTTGCAAAACCAGGTTGTTTTGTGTTAGGTAATTTTGAAGTCGCCTCAATAGGTTTTGGGCCCTTGCCTGTCGCGGGTACTTGACCCACCCACACAAGTGAGGTACTATTTTTCTCGGAAGACTTTGGGGAATGCGGGCTGGGTGGAATTTTGTGGATCCACGCAGATCCCAGAACTTTCCATCACAGAAATGTGAGGAAAATGTGTTTTTTTGTAACTAAGTTTGAGGTTTGCAAGGGATTCTGGTTAACAGAACCTGGTGAGAGGCACACAAGTCACCCCATCCTGGATTCCCCTTGGTGTCTAGAAAATGTACAGGTTTGCTAGGTTTCCCTATGTGCCGGCTGCGCTAGGGCCCAAAATCCACAGGTAGGCACATTGCTAAAACCAAGTCTGTGCCTAGTGGGCTTTCTGCCGCCCTGGGGGGGAATCAGGGGGGGTTGCCCCGATATGCCCCCAAGGGGGGCAGAAAGACTGTGGCTATGTTTTTCGAGGGTGGGGGCATTGGTATGCCCATTCTGGGCAGCCCCCACCCTCACGCATAAAAAAAGCCAGCGTAATCGCTGGCGCCTAGTGGGCTTTCTGCCCCCCTCCCGGGGGCAGATCTGGGGCCTCTGCCCCCATCCGCCCCTTGGGGGGGCAGAAAGACTGTGGCATTTTTTGGGGGAGGTGTGGGCATTGGCATGCCCATTCTGGGCTGACCTCAACCCTGAATAAAAAAAAAAAAATCCTGAGGCCTAGAGGGCTTTCTGCCCCCCCCCCGGGGGGCAGATAAGGGGCTATCGCCCCAATATGCCTCCGGGGAGGGGCATAAAGACTGTGGTAATTGTTTTTAGGGTGGGGGCATTATCATGCCCATTCTGGGCAGCCCCCACCCCAACGTCAATAAAAAAACAAAACAATTCCTGGTTTCTAGTGGGCTTTCTGCCCCCCCGGGGGGCAGATTGGGGGCTACTGCCCCCGTCTTCCCCCTGGGGGGGGCATAAAGACTGACATATCTCTGGGGGGGAGCATTGCCATGCCCTTTTTGGGCAGCCCCCACACCAACGTCAATAAAAAAAATCCCTGGTTTCTAGTGGGCTTTCTGCCCCCCCAGGGGGGCAGAAAGACTGAAATTTCTCTGGGGGGTTGGGGGCATTGTCATGCCCTTTTTGGGCAGCCCCCACCCCAACGTCAATAAAAAAAAAGAATCCCTGGTTTCTAGTGGGCTTTCCGCCCCCCCCGGGCGGCATATTGGGGGCTACTGCCCCCATCTGCCCCCCAGGGGGGGCAGAAAGACTGTTACGACCAAACAGATATGGGGGGAGCAAAGGCCCTTGCCCAAGGGGCAGCTCCCCCCTCCCTGGTGCTAGTGGGTGGATCCCTGCTTGGGGATCGCCCTCCTGGGGTGATCCCCAAGCAGGGATCCACTAGGGAAGGGTACCATTGGAAAGGGAGATTATCCCCTTTCCAACGATACCTCTCCATCTTTTCGGTGCTCGGGGGGCTGAGATAGCCCCACAAGCACCGAAACTGAGAAACTGAAACTAAGTTTAAGTTTCGATTTCGTTGCAATGACGATAGCGCGCCATGCGCGCAATCGTCATCACAATGAAATACAAAAATAGGCCTGGGGAGGTTGGGGAAGCTCTTCCCCACCTCCCCAGGCAAAAAAAAAAAAAAAAAAGGGAAATCCCTCTACAGCAGAGGGATTTCCTGAACATGTGCTCATGACGGAATGGTTCCGTCATGAGCACACTAGATCTTGTGCTCATGACGGAACCATTCCGTCATGAGCATGGAAGGGGTTAAGGAATAGTGGCGTGTGTTTTCAATATTGTACCATAGCAGCAGCTCTCTAATGTTACTGCAGATAATCTCTGTGACACCCTCCTATTTCTCATATGTGAGGTCCTGTTTTGATCTAAAAGAAACTTTTCTGATGGATCTTGCATGAAACAAACACATTTTCCTGCAAAATGGCTGTAATATATTGTCACACATCACAAACATTAAAAATAAATTTAAGGAAAACAGTATTTAAAACCATCTGTTTAAAAATTATTTAAGGTTATCAGGGCAAGACTCTGCAGAACAGAGCTCGGTCTATCAGGGCCCCCCCCTGAAAGGCTGGGGCCCTGGGCCAGAGCCCACTTTGCCCATGCCTTAAAACGTCTCTGATTCTGGGACCGGTTTCAGGGCATCACCCTTCATCAGCCAGGCTAGCTTGAATCCAGTGGTGTAGTGAGCACGGGACCCACGTCTGGGCATAACCTTCCCACTTAGGGCGACAAATGCAAAAGAAACAATTGATGGACGGAATGCTGGACAATGCAAACATTCACCCCCAGTCACAAGGATCTGGGTAAAATCCATCATTCTTTTTCCCAGCACACCACCCCAGTTTGGACCCAGCCATATGCAAATCAGTCTTGACCCTGTTCCTTGTGGGAACAGTCCAGCCCGAACTGCCAAGCCAGGTCCTCCCTGGACCGGAAACAAGCATCCTGGGACCGGTTTTAGGGCATCACCCTTCTTCAGCCAGGCTAGCTTGAATCCAGTGGTGTAGTGAGCACGGGACCCACGTCTGGGCATACCCTTCCCACTTAGGGTGACCAATGCAAAATAAACAATTGATGGACGGAATGCTGGACAATGCAAACATTCACCCCCAGTCACAAGGATCTGGGGTGAATGTATGACATTGTTCTGCATTCTGCCCATCAATTGTTCTTTTTGCATTTGTCACCCCGAGTGGGACGGGTATGCCCAGACGTGGGTCCCGTGCTCTCCATGCCACTGGAGTCAAGCTATCCTGGCTGATGAGGGGTGAAAGCCCGAAACCGGTCCTAGGATGCTTGTTTCCAGTCCAGGGAGGACCTGGCCTGGCAGTTCGGGCTGGACTGTTCCCATTGCGTGCAGGGTCAGGACTGATTTGCATATGGCTGGGTACAAAGTGGAATGGCATTGTGAGCAAAACAACGATGGATTTAGGCCCAGATCTCTGTACTGGGGTGAATGTATGACATTGTTCTGCATTCTGTCCATCAATTGTTCTTTTTGCATTTGTCACCTCGAGTGGGACGGGTATGCCCAGACGTGGGTCCTGTGCTCTCCATGCCACTGGAGTCAAGCTATCCTGGCTGATGAGGGGTGAAACCCCGAAACCGGTCCTAGGATGCTTGTTTCCAGTCCAGGGAGGACCTGGCCTGGCAGTTTGGGCTGGACTGTTCCCATTGGGTGCAGGGTCAGGACTGATTTCCATATGGCTGGGTCCAAACTGGAATGCCATGGTGAGCAAAACAACGATGGATTTAGGCCCAGATCTCTGTACTGGGGTGAATGTATGACATTGTTCTGCATTCTGTCCATCAATTGTTCTTTTGCATTTGTCACCCCGAGTGGGACGGGTATGCCCAGACGTGGGTCCCGTGCTCTCCATGCCACTGGAGTCAAGCTATCCTGGCTGATGAGGGGTGAAACCCCGAAACCGGTCCTAGGATGCTTGTTTCCAGTCCAGGGAGGACCTGGCCTGGCAGTTCGGGCTGGACTGTTCCCATTGGGTGCAGGGTCAGGACTGATTTGCATATGGCTGGGTCCAAACTGGAATGGCATGGTGAGCAAAACAACGATGGATTTAGGCTAGGATCTCTGTACTGGGGTGAATGTATGACATTGTTCTGCATTCTGTCCATCAATTGATCTTTTTGCATTAGTCACCCCGAGTGGGACGGGTATGCCCAGACGTGGGTCCTGTGCTCTCCATGCCACTTGATTCAAGCTATCCTGGCTGATGAGGGGTGAAACCCCGAAACCGGTCCTAGGATGCTTGTTTCCAGTCCAGGGAGGACCTGGCCTGGCAGTTCGGGCTGGACTGTTCCCATTGGGTGCAGGGTCAGGACTGATTTGCATATGGCTGCGACCAAACTGGAATGGCATGGTGAGCAAAACAACGATGGATTTAGGCTAGGATCTCTGTACTGGGGTGAATGTATGACATTGTTCTGCATTCTGTCCATCAATTGTTCTTTTTGTGATGTGAACAAAAGCATTGCTAGAAAAAGTCATAGCACCCAAGTCTTACCTAAAACAGATTAACCTTGAAGTAAAAATTCAGTGTGTATTATAAGTAGAAGGAGTCCATAGTAAGCTCCAACCTGCAAAGTGAAAAAATAGCATACTAGTACACATATTAGTTTGTGGTATACTTGCAGAGATTATATTTAGATAAAAGACCTGGTCCACGCTATCAGA
Source organism: Calotriton arnoldi (assembly GCA_963921515.1). Taxonomy (NCBI): domain Eukaryota; kingdom Metazoa; phylum Chordata; class Amphibia; order Caudata; family Salamandridae; genus Calotriton; species Calotriton arnoldi. Next base: position 30,659 of record CAWUFW010012778.1, on the reverse strand, counting down.
GAAGTCTGATTTAAGTCTTGTCTAGATAGGAAGCTATACTATTCTCATGTAGTGAAGAAAACATCTATGATGTAAATGTAAACCACAAGAAAGGGCCAATCGTGTGTAAATGTAAATGTAGTGAGCACAAAACATGCACACGTCACGGCGTGTGGTGAAAAACGACATCTATACTCTAATAAACGTATACGGACACCAACCATGTATAGGTTGCATCGTGGAGAACACTAAAAAGTTGTTTAAGCATGAACAAGTCACTCACATATTGAGTAAAACACCCATACTACAGAAAATGTAAATTGACATCAACCCTGTATGGGTAACCACGTGATGAGCCTACCTTATTATTCGAGGAAGCAGACTTCATGTGACGTCATAGTAGAGCTCAGAATTAATATCCAGAAAAAGTGATACCCAGAAAGGTAAAAGTATTAGTCCCATGTGCTTACCTGACGGTATCTTGCCAGCGTCTTGGGAAGAGGAGACCCGGCTTTGTAAGTGTCCTACTTAATGGAGGACGTATGTGACAGGAGTAAAAAGTGTAAAAGTACTAGTAGAGCAACTTCCCTGAATGCTTAACTATTATCGCAGCCAAATTGGAAAAGTTAAAATACGCTAATGTACCTGGCATAATATTATAATGTTACTTAAAAAGAAGATGAGAAAAATGTAAACAACTAAGGGCCTTATTTCGATGTCGGGTGGACGCACACCGTTGCGGATACAGGTTCGACCGACCTTTGGTCGCCGGTGCCGACCGCTGAATTTTGATGCGACCGCACATGGTGCAGTCGCAAGCTTCCTTTTCTGTATGGGAGCTTCTGCTGCAGTCGGACAACGGCCGCAGCGCAAGTTCCCATGCAGAAAAGGGAGTTTATGTTCATCCCTGCACCGCGCGGCAGGCACCTCTTGTTGCCTGCCACACGGTGCAGGGATGAACAGGGGTCAGCCCCAAACCGGAGGCTGCTGGCTGAAGGGGGCCCTGCTAGGGGCCTCCAAAGTTGCTTTCTGACAAGGTTTCCATGTCAGAAAGCCCAGCATGGAAACCCTGCTGGACACCGACATTGTAATACGGACGGCGTAAAACGCCGTCCATAGGGATTTCGTGTTGGTTCCTCCTTGAGCCCATCAGAAGCCAGCCGGAATTTTCGGCCGATTTCAAAAGTGACAGCCTCCATTGTACTGAGGCTGTCGGTTTTGAAACTTCAATGAGGCTCGGAAAGCTTTCTGAGCCTCATTGTGATGAGGCCCTAAGTTGTCGTCGGTCACTAACGAGGATGCAAAGAGATGATCCTATTACGATGATGGTAATGTGGCCATATAAGAGTAGTCCTAAAGCCTGAATAAAATAGTGTGTGTAGATGGAACACTGAATATTGAACATTTCAAATACCCAATTTGCCCCAGTTGAGGGAGGAAAGTATAGAATATACCATAAGAGGATATAAAGAGAAACATCTTAGCTAAACGGGAGATAACCAAGTATTGGAAGGCAAGAGGGGGCCCTAGGATAGCGATCTGGCGTAGGGAGTTCCTGAAGTGGGCGGGGTGCGAAAGTCGAGTGATGATGCGAGAAGCTAAAGGATGACTAAGGAACATAGAGATAGCGAGGGCCTGGGAGGCATTGGTACATGACCTAGAATATCCAGAACCAGAGCCCCCAGACGATGAGGCAGAGGCCAAATGAGACAGAAGCCCCTGACGTAGACAAGCCAACCACAACTAGCACGCGCATAAATACCAACCATTGTGCGAATATTGAAAGACATACTTCGCTGGAATCACCCCACCCTGCACACACACTACTAGAGAAATGATAATACATTCCACCCAACTCGACACAAAGAACTAATAACAAGTGACTCGGGGGGAGGGGGAAGGGGATTAGTTTATTGTTATCATTGTACTGTTACTTGAGCATGCCAATAGCTTATTTACATAGCAAAGGAACAAACAAAATGTGAGAAAACCAATGTTAAATCAAATAATGTGCCTTATGACTATGTACTAAGGTGACGTAAAAGAGAGATAACCAATAAAATGTGTTTACAAAAAAAAGAGGATATAAGGAGAAAGGTGCATGTGAGAATATGAATGTTGCATTTCAACTCACATATAGTATTTCTCGTACATATATGTATTTATCCTCACGTGCTGGTGCGGGCATGGAAACTGCTGTGTCCCGGGAATGGGCATGTGAGCCGGCCCCAGGGGTGGGCTCCCCCGGGCCTTAGAAGCCTCAGGGAGGGGGGCCTCACTCCCCCCTCCCATAATTAAAGAAATCGGCCCTGGGGTGGGCTCTCCGGGGCCTTTGAAAGTTTTTGGATCGGGAGCCATGAGGCCCCCTACCCTTCTCTGAACTTTTCGTCCCCGGGGTTGGGCTCCTTGGGGCCAATAACTGAACAATATCGCCCTGGCTGTCTTTTTTTTGTTTGTTGTTGCAGCGATCCCGCAGGAGTTTTGTGGGATTGCAGCAAAAAAATGCCAATTCTTTTTTGCTTTTTTGCTCTGGGGTGGTCCCTCTGGGTTCTGCCCAAGGGGCCTAGGTGGGCAGGGTATCCTTGCTCTGCCCTCTTATGTTTTTTTTTTTAACTTCAGGACATGGTACTAAGTCGCAGAGTCCTGTCATTGCTGTCAGAAACATTTTTCTCATGTTGCTGGCAGCCAATCAGAGCGCTTACTCCCGTGGGAATCTGACTCCCACAGGAGCAAATTGGCCCACAGCAAAAAAAGCTCCCTGGGCTAATCAAAATGCTCTATTTTTTAAAATTGTGTCCGAGGAACGCTCGCAAGAGTCCCTCAAACTCAACCGTCCAGAAATCTATATATCTTTTTACCTTAATTTCTCAAAAACTACTTAACGGATTTACACCAAATCATAAAAAGCACAATATACGGACCAAGTTCAAGCTTTCTGACAAATGTGGTGTAATTCTGTTTAGCAGCTTTAGCTGTAGCCCTTCTTAAAGAAGTCTATGGAAAATGCCTGAGAATTTTGAGTTTTGGGACCCTCCTTTTTTATCGGCCCCCACTTGACGGATCCCCCCGAAACTTTCCATGCACAAATTAGTCAGTACTTAGCACCTTTTTGAAAAATTTTGCGGAGATTCGTCAAATAGGGTCCAAGTTTTCAGCAACGCAAAAAATGCTTTTCATATGGAACACCTGACCTAACTAAAACTACTCAGTGGCGGCCACCACTGGGTTATGTATACATATAGACATAGATATATATATATAGATAGATAGATATATTTAGACATAGCCAGATAGAAGATACCTAGTGGTAACTAATTGTGTGATATGGTAATATATTGGCATGAAGAGATCCTGGTGACATCATATAAACATAAGGTTAACGGTAGAGTGGTTTCTAAATGTATGCATTTTTTAAAGTATCTTTATGAGGAATGGGTGACAGGACCAGAGGACTGGAACCAGGAAAATCATTTACCTCCTGCACAACTGATTCATAGGTCTAGCTTTCTGTAGGATACAGTTGGAGGGGGCCATAAACAGGATAACAATGTAGAAGAGTGTCGATTAATGATATAGAGTTTTCAGCCGAGAGCTTCCAGCTGATATCATTGACAACTAGATCTTTGATTTCCTTGCTAGTGGTCACTTGAAATCCCATGATGTGAAGCAACTGGCTAATGAGCCATTGAAAAATCCACATTCACCAACATAATTTAGAGCATAATAGGGATATAGAAAATTAATAGGTTACATTTTTATCTCAATAACTGTGTACATTTAGGACTCTTTTCTGTACAGGGTAACCTTGAATACATTTTACACAACCGATTTTATTATGGGAAGCAGAAAGGACAAATCCTTAATTGTTTGTAAAGAGCATTTTGAATAGGGTCTGAGGAATGTTATCTATAGATTACTCTTCCCTGGGAAACATATGTATTCTTTATAGCATTGGCAGCCTTTTTGTATGAGTGTATGTTAAAATGTTAAAACAGCTGGATAAGAATGTCACAGAATGTGCTGCATAGTTTGCCTTCAAGTTCATGTGATGCTGTATAATTTGAGTTTTTTTTGCCACATAATTTAGTTAGTTATGCCAAATATTTTGGTCGTCATGGTATCCTGGAAGCTACCAATCTATAGTTCTATGTATCTGTGTGGGTTAATGGTTTTGGCTTCACGCATTGCCTGTCATGAATTCAGCTTTATTTTCCATTTTGTTTTAGGAATCAATTCTATCAGCATTTGAGTCTGCTAATTTGTATGCACACACGTTTGAAAGATTTTGGCTGTTTTTCAAAGAAAACGAAAGTCTTGATTTGCAGGAACTGAGAGGTCAAGATCATGGTGAGTTGCATTTCTTTAAAAATGAGTTGATATGGAATAGTCTAATAGTTTCTAACTTGGTTAGAATAAATACGTTGAATTCAGTTTAATCACAGAAATTGACTTGTAAGCTGTTTAGGAGGTATATTACAGAGAAAGTTCATACTTCTAGTGGAAATTAAATTAATTCAGTTACATGTGTTTTCTACAGAATCTCAAGTTCAGAAGAAACCACAGTTGTATGGGTTTTCAGTTAATTAATTCTGTTGAGGAATTCCTTATCGATTCCAGTTGCATCTTCGAAGTGTTTTTGGCGTCTGGTTTCTTTTGTGCTATTGTTTATTTAACCAGTAGAATTTCCTGTGATTTTACTGCATGGAAAAGTCAGAATTGATGCCCAAAACTGATTTGCTGCAACTGTATGCAGTAAAAAACATTAGTATTTAAAAACCAGACCATCAAGCTGAATGCTGTTGATTCTTTTCAGGCCCTTAATTTTTGCAGTTATTGTGCCAAAACTCTTTCTTTGTGAACTTCCAAATGAATATCAGACGTTTTTATTCAGGGATTGACCATCTCACCCTCCTTCCCTTGCTTTAGACCTTTGTCTCTCCCTTTTAAACGTAACCCTTTCCTTTCCTTAGAGCTAAATCTAAACATTACCCGTTGCCTGCTTCTTACGTCTCACCTGCACTCTTTCTTTTCCTTTTCTCAAATATTTTTGTTTTTGTTATTTCTTGGTGTATAACCCTTAGATTTTTGTATCACTTTGTTTTTAAAAAAAAAATAGATAACCTATATATAGGTCAGTGAACATTCTGGCCCCTCACAATTATTAAAAAGAAGAGGCAAGTAATTTGCATGCTTTGTCGATTATTCTTTCGCTTTCGGCAAGGTAGAGAGCAATTGTGGTCTAAGTTACACTCTTGGGGGATAGATAGTAATTTGTTAAATTTCTTAGTAGAATTTTATTCAAACACCTGGATGCAAATTAAGTTATCTGGTGGCATAGGACTTTCCCCTAATATTGGTGCGGGTAATGGCCTGAAACAGGGATGTATCCTGGTGCCTCTTATTATTATTATTATAATATTGATATTATATATATTTATATTTTTTTTTTTCACTGAAAAAACCATAGGTTTCAGGGACGTTATAGTTAGAAATTAGCCTTTAAAAAACCATAGAAATTCACTGAAAAAACCATAGGTTTCAGGGACGTTATAGTTAGTTGGACATTTCACTAGTACAAAACCAGAGAAATTCGCCCGTTATAGTTAGTTGAGCTAACTATAACTCGCGCCCCCGCAATGCACTGCTGATGACATCACATATTACATCATTCATGACATGGTCAGTGACATCACTGATGACATCTCAAATGACATCACTGATGACATCACTGATGACATCATCCACGTGATAATCTGATGCACCTCCTCACACCCTAATATAACCTTTGATACACCCACTCTAAAATGCAGACTACCATTTTCGAAACCATAGACACACCAATACCAGTTACTACATACCCACTCACTGATTCCTAGGTCTACACACATGTCCACTCATTCATCCATACAGTTACTCATACATGCAGTCACTCATCAATACAGCACTATCATATGCACTCATACACCTATACCGACACTCACACACCACCACTCACCCATAGAGTTACTCACACACCTAGTCAGTCATGCAAAGAATCAATCACACTCCCATTTACTCACCTATACAGTTATACACACACCACTTCACTTATTCATACAGATACTAACACATACTTACTCTCTTCTACAATCACTGACACAAGCACACACTCATCCATACAGCCACTCTCACAATCACTCACTCTCACATATAGGCATTTATATACTCCAACACTCACATATACTGCCTTTCACATATGTAGTTACTCACACATGTACCACTGAGACATCCATTCACTCACTAACACACCCATACACACATTCACCCACCCATATAGCCCTTCACAGATGCACTCTTGAACCCATACACCCAGTGAATCACCTACTCACACATCTATGCACAGAGTCACACACCCCCAACCCACCCACAGAGACACTCAGGCACCCATACAGATACTCAGACAACCAATCAATAACCCATATAGACACTCATGTAGCTACTCACCAACCCATTCAGCCGCTTACACACCAACTGACAGACTAATACAGACATTCACACAGTTTAGTCACTAACCCATGCATTCAGTAAGACACGATTAATCACTCACTTATACAGTCAGTCACGCACCTACTAAATCATCTATTCAGACACTTATACACCCACTCATTCTTCAATACACCTTGGTATATATATATATATATATGTATATATATATATATATATACGCTCCCTTTCCTCACAAAATCCTCGATCGGAAAAAGCACTCGCAGGGGATCTCCGTTATTTCAAATCCTTTATTCCACAAAAGCCAACATGACGCGTTTCGGCTTGCGCCTTACTCTTATGTTTTTATGGTTTCGCGCCGTTCAAGCAGCAAGCATTATTTAAAACATTCATTTAATCAATCACATGATTATGCAGTCACATGACAATAGCGATATGGCCACTGAAAACTGAGAAGGAAAGATATTCTTATGTTTGTTTTTATATTGATGATGGCTGTTTGTAGTGCAAGCGATAGGCCATGTATGTTTATAAAAATATCTCATAGGGTCCACAAACGGGTAATTGAGTAAGCCGATTTACGGCGAGATTTAGAGCTACTATGTTTTTGAACAAATAAGTAGATTTGGTATGAAGGCTGATATACGGCGTCATATACATTTGTAACATGGTAACGGCTAGGCCGATACACGGCATGATGGTTATAAACAATTTTACACCGTTTGAAGGATTGTCGCATTGTGGTGTTCTATTTAGTAACCATAATGCGTCTGTGATACGATAGTATCTAGAAATAAATGTTCCAAGATGGCGCTTGTGTTATGATGAATAGCATTAGTCTGTTTTCAGTGGCCATATCGCTATTGTCATGTGACTGCATAATCATGTGATTGATTAAATGAATGTTTTAAATAAAGCTTGCTGCTTGAACGGCGCGAAACCATAAAAACATAAGAGTAAGGCGCAAGCCGAAACGCGTCATGTTGGCTTTTGTGGAATAAAGGATTTGAAATAACGGAGATCCCCTGCGAGTGCTTTTTCCGATCGAGGATTTTGTGAGGAAAGGGAGCGTTTATATTGTACGCGGTTGCACCTCCGCGTTAGAAGCACCCGTCCGTGAGTGCGCTGGTTGTGGTGCAAGGGAGCGTTGATATATATATATATATATATATATATATATATATATATATGCAAAAACAGAAGCAGAGAACTCTGGGTAGTTCTCAACTTTAGGTGGAAAGCAGCTCCAGTAGGAGCACTCTCAACACCAGCGACACTCTAAATTTGCTCACCTCAAATGTCTGCTTTTCTATCAAAGTCTTTAAGCATAGGATTAGCGCAGTGCTATCCACGCCGAGATAGAAAGGGACAAAGTCTTTTGCCATTTTTTACAGCAAAGTCTTTAAGCATAGGATTAGCACAGTGCTATCCCTGCCGAGCTGTAAAATGGCCAAAGCCTTTTACCACTCCAGGCACAGTATTACAGCTTTGGATTGGTAAAATACCATCCAAGCCAACCTGAAATGAATAAAAGCAACCACTGACACGTGTTTCGCCCTCGTTAGAGCTCTTCAGAGAGGTATAGCTTTGTCCAGACACAAGGGAGCACCCAGTATAAGTCAAAACAAAACCCTTTCAGGCATAGAGTGATGAATAAATTATGCAAAAACAGAAGCAGAGAACTCTGGGTAGTTCTCAAGTTTAGGTGGAAAGCAGCTCCAGTAAGAGCACTCTCAACACCAGCGACACTCTTAATTTGCTCACCTCAAATGTCTGCTTTTCTATCAAAGTCTTTAAGCATAGGATTAGCGCAGTGCTATCCACACCGAGATAGAAAGGGACAAAGTCTTTTGCCATTTTTTTACAGCAAAGTCTTTAAGCATAGGATTAGCACAGTGCTATCCCTGCCGAGCTGTAAAATGGCCAAAGCCTTTTACCATTCCAGGCACAGTATTACAGCTTTGGATTGGTAAAATACCATCCAAGCCAACCTGAAATGAATAAAAGCAACTCCTGACACGTGTTTCGCCCTCGTTAGAGCTTTTCAGAGAGGTATAGCTTTGTCCAGACACAAGGGAGCACCCAGTATAAGTCAAAACAAAACCCTTTCAGGCATAGAGTGACGAATAAATTATGCAAAAACAGATGCAGAGAACTCTGGGTAATTCTCAAGTTTAGGTGGAAAGCAGCTCCAGTAAGAGCACTCTCAACACCAGCGACACTCTAAATTTGCTCACCTCAAATGTCTGCTTTTCTATCAAAGTCTTTAAGCATAGGATTAGCGCAGTGCTATCCACGACGAGATAGAAAGGGACAAAGTCTTTTGCCATTTTTTACAGCAAAGTCTTTAAGCATAGGATTAGCACAGTGCTATCCCTGCCGAGCTGTAAAATGGCCAAAGCCTTTTACCACTCCAGGCACAGTATTACAGCTTTGGATTGGTAAAATACCATCCAAGCCAACCTGAAATGAATAAAAGCAACCCCTGACACGTGTTTCGCCCTCGTTAGAGCTCTTCAGAGAGGTTATAGCTTTGTCCAGACACAAGGGAGCACCCAGTATAAGTCAAAACAAAACCCTTTCAGGCATAGAGTGACGAATAAATTATGCAAAAACAGAAGCAGAGAACTCTGGGTAGTTCTCAAGTTTAGGTGGAAAGCAGCTCCAGTAAGAGCACTCTCAACACCAGCGACACTCTAAATTTGCTCACCTTAAATGTCTGCTTTTCTATCAAAGTCTTTAAGCATAGGATTAGCGCAGTGCTATCCACGCCGAGATAGAAAGGGACAAAGTCTTTTGCCATTTTTTACAGCAAAGTCTTTAAGCATAGGATTAGCACAGTGCTATCCCTGCCGAGCTGTAAAATGGCCAAAGCCTTTTACCACTCCAGGCACAGTATTACAGCTTTGGATTGGTAAAATACCATCCAAGCCAACCTGAAATGAATAAAAGCAACTCCTGACACGTGTTTCGCCCTCGTTAGAGCTCTTCAGAGAGGTATAGCTTTGTCCAGACACAAGGGAGCACCCAGTATAAGTCAAAACAAAACCCTTTCAGGCATAGAGTGACGAATAAATTATGCAAAAACAGAAGCAGAGAACTCTGGGTAGTTCTCAAGTTTAGGTGGAAAGCAGCTCCAGTAAGAGCACACTAAACACCAGCGACACTCTAAATTTGCTCACCTCAAATGTCTGCTTTTCTATCAAAGACTTTAAGCATAGGATTAGCTCAGTGCTATCCACGCCGAGATAGAAAGGGACAAAGTCTTTTGCCATTTTTTAAAGCAAAGTCTTTAAGCATAGGATTAGCACAGTGCTATCCCTGCCGAGCTGTAAAATGGCCAAAGCCTTTTACCACTCCAGGCACAGTATTACAGCTTTGAATTGGTAAAATACCATCCAAGCCAACCTGAAATGAATAAAAGCAACCACTGACACGTGTTTCGCCCTCGTTAGAGCTCTTCAGAGAGGTATAGCTTTGTCCAGACACAAGGGAGCACCCAGTATAAGTCAAAACAAAACCCTTTCAGGCATAGAGTGACGAATAAATTATGCAAAAACAGAAGTAGAGAACTCTGGGTAGTTCTCAAGTTTAGGTGGAAAGCAGCTCCAGTAAAAGCACTCTCAACACCAGCGACACTCTAAATTTGCTCACCTCAAATGTCTGCTTTTCTATCAAAGTCTTTAAGCAAAGGATTTGTGCAGTGCTATCCACGCCGAGATAGAAAGGGACAAAGTCTTTTGCCATTTTTTACAGCAAAGTCTTTAAGCATAGGATTAGCACAGTGCTATCCCTGCCGAGCTGTAAAATGGCCAAAGCCTTTTACCACTCCAGGCACAGTATTACAGCTTTGGATTGGTAAAATACCATCCAAGCCAACCTGAAATGAATAAAAGCAACCCCTGACACGTGTTTCGCCCTCGTTAGAGCTCTTCAGAGAGGTTATAGCTTTGTCCAGACACAAGGGAGCACCCAGTATAAGTCAAAACAAAACCCTTTCAGGCATAGAGTGACGAATAAATTATGCAAAAACAGAAGCAGAGAACTCTGGGTAGTTCTCAAGTTTAGGTGGAAAGCAGCTCCAGTAAGAGCACTCTCAACACCAGCGACAATCTAAATTTGCTCACCTTAAATGTCTGCTTTTCTATCAAAGTCTTTAAGCATAGGATTAGCGCAGTGCTATCCACGCCGAGATAGAAAGGGACAAAGTCTTTTGCCATTTTTTACAGCAAAGTCTTTAAGCATAGGATTAGTACAGTGCTATCCCTGCCAAGCTGTAAAATGGCCAAAGCCTTTTACCACTCCAGGCACAGTATTACAGCTTTGGATTGGTAAAATACCATCCAAGCCAACCTGAAATGAATAAAAGCAACCCCTGACTCGTGTTTCGCCCTCGTTAGAGCTCTTCAGAGAGGTATAGCTTTGTCCAGACACAAGGGAGCACCCAGTATAAGTCAAAACAAAACCCTATCAGGCATAGAGTGACGAATAAATTATGCAAAAACAGAAGCAGAGAACTCTGGGTAGTTCTCAAGTTTAGGTGGAAAGCAGCTCCAGTAAGAGCACTCTCAACACCAGCGACACTCTAAATTTGCTCACCTCAAATGTCTGCTTTTCTATCAAAGTCTTTAAGCATAGGATTAGCGCAGTGCTATCCATAGTCATCAGTGATGTCACTGACCATGTCATGAATGATGTAATATGTGACGTCATCAACAGTGCATTGCATTGCAGTGCATTGCGGGGGCGCGAGTTATAGTTAGCTCAACTAACTATAACGGGCGAATTTCTCTGGTTTTGTACTAGTGAAATGTCCAACTAACTATAACGTCCCTGAAACCTATGGTTTTTTCAGTGAATTTCTACGTTTTTTTAAAGGTAATTTCTAACTATAACGTCCCTGAAACCTATGGTTTTTTCAGTGAATTTCAAAGGTTTTTTAAATGCTAATTTCTAACTATAATGTCCCTGAAACCTATGGTTTTTTTCAGTGAATTTCAAAGGTTTTTTAAATGCTAATTTCTAACTATAACGTCCCTGAAACCTATGGTTTTTTCAGTGAATTTCTAATGTTTTTTAAATGCTAATTTCTATCTATAACGTCCCTGAAACCTGTGATTTTTTCAGTGAATTTCTAAGGTTGTTTAAATGCTAATTTCTAACTATAACATCCCTAAAACCTGTGGTTTTTTTAGTGAATTTCTAAGGTTTTTTAAATGCTAATTTCGAACTACACCTAGATAGGTAAGACATGTGCAGAAAGCGAAAGAAAGGCGCAGAAAGAAGCAAGAGAAGTGCAGAAAGAAGCAAGAGAAGTACAGAAAAAGGCAAGAAAAGTGCAGAAAAAAGCAAGAGAGGTGCAAAAAGAGGAAGAAAGGTGCAGAAAGAAGCAGGAGAAGTGATGAAAGAGGCAAGAGAGGTGCAGAAAGAAGCAAGAGAAGTGCAGAAAGAAGCAAGAGGCAGAGAAAGAAGCAAGAGAGTTGCAAAAAGAAGAGAGTGAGGTGCAGAAAGAGGAATAAAGGCGCAGAAAGAGGCAAGTGAGGTGCAGAAAGAGGCAAGAGAGGTGCAGAAAGAGACAAGAGAGGTGCAGAAAGAGGCAAGAGTGGAGTAGAAAGCCAAGAGAGGTGCAGATAGAGGCAAGAGAGGTGAAAAAAGAGGCAAGAGAGGTTCAGAAAGAGGCAAGAGAGGTAGAGAAAGAGGCAAGAGAGGTGCAGAAAGAGGCAAGTGAGGTGCAGAAAGAGGCAAGAGAGGTGCAGAAAGAGACGAGAGGTGCAGAAAGAGGCGAGAGAGGTGCAGAAAGAGACAAAAGAGGTCCAGAAAGAAGAAGAAAGGTGCAGAAAGAGGCAAGAAAAATGCAGAAAAAGGAAGAAAGGTGCAGAAAGAAGCAAGAGAAGCGCAGAAAGAACCAAGAGAGGTGCAGAAAGAAGCAAGAGAGGTGCAGAAAGAAGAGAGTGAGGTGCAGCAAGAGGCCAGAGAGGTGCAGAAAGAGGCAAGAGTGGAGTAGAAAGCCAAGAGAGGTGCAGATAGAGGCAAGAGAGATGAAGAAAGAGGCAAGAGAGGTTCAGAAAGAGGCAAGAGAGGTTCAGAAAGAGGCAAGAGAGGTAGAGAAAGAGGCAAGAGAGGTGTAGAAAGAGACAAGACTGGTACAGAAAGAGGCAAGAGATGTGCAGAAAGAGGCAAGAGAGGTGCAGAAAGAGGCAAGAGAGGTGCATAAAGAGGCAAGAGGGGTGCAGAAAGGAGAGTGAGCTGCAGAAAGAGGGAAGAGAGGTGTAGAAAGAGGAAAGAGAGGTGCAGAAAGAAGAGAGTGAGCTGCAGAAAGAGGCAAGAGAGGTGCAGAAAGAGGCAAGAGAGGTGCAGAAAGAGGCAAGAGGTGTAGAAAGAGTCAAGAGAGGTACAGAAAGAGGAAGAAAGGTGCAGAAAGAAGCAAGTAAGCTGCAGAAAGAGGCAAGAGAAGAGCAAAAAGAGTCAGGAGAGGTGCATCAAGAGGCAAGAGATGTGCAGAAAGAGGAAGAAATGTTCAGAAAGAGGCAAGAGAGGTGCAGAAAGAGGCAAGAGTGGTCCAGAAAGAGGCAAGAGAATTACAGAAAGAAGCAAGAGAGGTACAGAAATAAGCAAGAGAGGTACAGAAAGAACCAAGAGAAGTGCAGAAAGAGGCATGAGAGGTGCAGAAAGAGACAAGAGAGGTGCAGAAAGAGGGAAGAGAGGTGCAGAAAGAGGCAAGAGAGGTGCAGAAAGAAGAGTGAGCTACAGAAAGAGGCAAGAGAGGTGCAGAAAGAAGAGAGTGAGCTGCACAAATAAGCAAGAGAAGTGCAGACAGAGGCAAGAGAGGTGCACAGAGAGGCAAGAGAGGTGCAGAAAGAAGAGAGGTGCAGAAAGAGGCAAGAGAGGTGCAGAAAGAGGCAAGAGAGGTGCAGAAAGATGCAAGAGGTGTAGAAAGAGGCAAGAGTGGTGCAGAAAGAGGCAAGAGATGTGCAGAAAGAGGCAAGCGAGGTGCAGAAAGAGGCAAGAGAGGTGCAAAAGAGGCAAGAAAGGTACAGATAGAAGAGAGTGAGCTGCAGAATGAGGGAAGAGAGGTGCAGAAAGAGGCAAGAGAGGTGCAGAAAAAAGAGAGTGAGCTGCAGAAAGAAGATAAGAGACAACTAGATTGCTAACATTCTATATTTATTACAAAAGTGTGGCACGCCTGACGTCATCTTGATATAATCAAAACTGTAATACCTAAAGCATTTCCTTTAGAAATTATAGAAATGAGAGGGTCTTATTTGCATAGAAATTATGGTTAGTGCTCTAAAAAACTAAAACGAGGACATATTTTCAGAGTTCTCAAATAGCGACAAAGCACTTTTAAATTATTTGTTATCTTTATGTTTTTTTATCCAGTTGACCACTTGATTAAATGTTACGCTTAGGGGAGAGAATGTGGTGTTACTTCCAGAGCTGCAGACTTTGCAACTGGGGAACCAAGTTGGAATTTCTGCTTCAGCTCGACATTCTGTGATTCTGGTCAAATCACTTAATCTCCCCATGCCTACGACCAAAATGAGTTTGTCCTTGTATGATGTAACCAATGCTCATGTAAAGCACTCCAATATCTGACCAGCCTGCACTATATAAAACTGCAAAAAAACAAAGGGTAAAAAGTGTTTTCCACACTTCTGTCATTGGGCTATAAGTGGGCTACATCTGGGCGATATTTGTGCTACATTTGGGCTCTTGTTTCTCTGGTGGCCATCTTGGGAGACTTATTTGTTATCAAGTTTCCTAATTTCCTCATTTACTGCAGTCTCCTCAGTAGGAAATGCTTTCAGTTTTTTACTTTGATTCCATCAAGAAGGCATTCAGATGTGTCACACATTTGCCATAAATTCAGAATGTTAGCACTCTAGTTGCTCATTAGATCACTGTAGTAAAGCTACTGCTCACCAGGGAAGTCTGCTGCTGGTATTGAAAGTGATTGTTTCAGTCTGCATGTCAGAATTGTCTAATGAAATAGAAGAGGATTTGAGATCTCACTTAAAACATGCCCTAATTTTTCTTTCTGCAGCACTAACCATAATTTCTATGGCAAAATGAACCCCCTCATTTTGTTCCTTTTTAAATTAATTGTTTTAAGTGTTACCAGTTTATTCCAATCAAGATGGCTTCAGGTGTGCCATAATTTTATCATAAGTAAGACTGTTAGCGCTCTAGTTGTTCTTTAGAACAGTGGTTCCCAAACTTTTGACTCCTGAGGACCCCCATTGAGTCCCCACTGGAAGCCGGGGACCCCCAAGCAATTTGTATGATTTAAATTTCAAACATTAAAACAGTCATTCGAAAACAATAAACACAAATACTCGAATTACTAAGGATTTTAGTATTTTATATTGAAAGAATTTGCAAAAAACACGAAGGTTAGTGCTGCATCTCTGTGACTAACTCTTAAATGGTTGGTTTTATTTCGCAGTACGAGGCTCCTGCCAGGGCCAGACTGGAAACCCAAAGCAGCCCTGGCAAATGTTTTCAGACCAGTCCCCATACAGTGCACACCAAGTGCAGTGAGTGAGCCTGACCACTACAAAGGGGGCTTTGGGAGGCTCTCCCCCCAAGAAAATGTAGGAAACAATGGTGCATTCTACAACAAATTTATCATTATATATTGAATTGTATCAGCTTTTAAAGAATAGTAAATGATGACCTTACTATGCACCAGGATACGACAATCTTTGTTGGGGTTCTTCAATGATTCCCTTATTATCACCCTCCAACAGTGCCTCTCATCTCTCCATAGCCCCTCTGTCACATGTATTTCATTTGTTTTATAGCATCTCTCATACCATTGAAGGATGTCAGAGCACTTTACATCACACACATATAGGGGCAGATTTACAAACCCCTTGCGCCACGGGTGCGTCACAAAAAGTGACGCACCGGTGGTGCATTTTAGTGCCCCATATTTCCAAGGCAGGAATAGCCACCCTGCGTGACTTTTCCTGGTCTTGTAAATATGGCCCATTTGCACACAGCACTTTGCGTGAAAGGGGCGTTCCATGGGTGTTGCTGTGGGTGTTCCCACGCAACACCCATGAAACCAGACACATTTCCAGATTTACTAGAAATCGTAAATCTGGAAATGTGTCTGAATGCTATGCCTCCCCAGGGAGGGGTAGGGAGCGCAACGAGGAGAAATGTATTCATTTCTCCTCGTTTTTTCCTCTTTCTATGCGTGTTGCATTCTGCAGCACGCATATAAAGAGGATATCACCTCTGGTGATTGTCTATGTACAGGAAGGTGTCCCTTCCTGCACATAAACAATCAGTAAAACAATGACGTTTTGCAAGTTCTAAGTGTGCTAATGCAGCACACTTAGAAGTTGAAATACGCCATTTCTAATTGTTTATGTGCAGGAAGATAACCCTTCCTGCATATAAACAATCTCCCCACAACGCAGGTATCCTTGCACCATGGTGCAAATGTGCCTGTGCAGGCGCATGGCAGCAGTTTGTGCGCCAGCGCAGGGGGAAGCACAGAGATGCGACATATTGTTGTAAATATGTTTCATCCCTGTGCTTTGAAAGTGACTCAGTGCGGCGCAGCCAAATGGCTTGCGGCACACACTGAGTCACTTTCCTTGTAAATCTGCCCCATAGAGACAGTGATTCATACGTGTAAATCAGTGTATAGAAAATGTTACATAAGTCAAATGCGACTACAAGGTGTAGGATTCACATGCCATTCATACTGGTAGGCATTTTTAAAGAGTGCTTGGTCTGGAGAAGCACAAACTCAGGATTCAGTACATAACACAATGGTTAGCATTGACTTTAACAATAAAAATGTATTTCCACCCAAATAATCCTTTTTAGCAGCATCAGGATAATGAAAGACTTGGAAAAAACATATGTTTCTAACTTGTACCATGCAGTTTGCAAGCAGCTCTTTGATGACAGTTTATAGGTCACTGTGCTAGATTACGATTGTCACTTATGAACTGCACAGTAACATAAGAATCTCTGTGACAAAAGCAGTAACCCACTAACTTATGCACATAAAAAGCTGTTTTTTTAAATGTATGGTACACGTTCTTTGCAGTAGGCATATTAACCCTCTGTGCTACATTAGATAAGTCAAAGCTGCCACTTGACAAAACTCTCATCTCTCTCCAGCAGGTACATTAATCACTGACGTTATCTTGACACTTTTATTGTTGCTGGAAAACTGCTAATTCTACAAGAAACTTTGTTGTGCTTTTAAAATTACTGCCTGAGGACCCCCTGGGAATGTGTCACGGACCCCTGGGGGTCCGTGGACCACAGTTTGGGAAACACTGCTTTAGAACACTCTGGGAAGCTGCAGTAGAACACAAAGGAATCAACTGACAGTCTCTGCCCTTGTTGGATGTACATGTTTTACTGAGAATGTCAGACTTCATTCTCACATGACTGAGAAAGATAATGTGAATTTACAGAAAATATGCTCTCATTTTAGCTTCTGGAGCACCTTCCAAACCTCTATGGGACAAGCATGAGAAAATAGTTTTCTCTCAAATATGATTCATGATATCCCAGCAGAAGGTTTTTCACAGGGTAAAATCACCTTAGAACACACCACAATTCCTAAAATTAGTATGGTACCATCAACAAATAAATTCTAATGTAACTAAAGTCTGTTATCACCCTTTATAGTTCTCCTTTTGGTGACCCTCAAAATCTTCTATTCACTACAATGCATTTCAATGGGGTGCTATCATGTATATTGGTCCCAAGATGGCTGCCAGCAATTCCAGGATGAAGTGCTGACAGCCAATCAGATCTCACAATGAGATGTGTGGTTAGGCTCTGCCCAGATATCGATATTTTTTGATTTTTGAATTTCTTAGAAACTACTGAACGGATTGACACCATTTTAAAAAAGGTCGCTTTCTGAACCAAGAGCTACCTTTTTGCCAAATTTGGTGTAATTCCGCTCAGCAGTTCGGGCTGTAGCCGTGTCTAAAGTTTCCTAAGGTAATTAACATGGGGAAAATGTGTTTTGGGACCCCCCTTTTTTCTCGGCCCCCGCGTGATGAATCACCCCGAAACTTTCAAGACGGGAGCTGACCGGAGCGGCCCATTAGTTTTGAAAATTTGACGAAGATTCGTCAAACGGCGCCAAAGATATTGGCAAAAGAAAAAACGCTTTTTGAATAGAAACAAGGTCCTAACTATAACTACCTACTGGCGACCGGGGATGAACTCTGCCTGTGCCCCTGTGATGTTATAATTATATTGGATTGAATGGACTGCCTGCGGCCCACTTGGGATTTATTTTACGAACTACCAGCCCCATAATGCTTTACTACTCACTTGAGTGTGATTGTGACACTGTAATAAAGGAGGGACAAACGCTGATGTTCGTTTGGTTGGCAGCCATTTAATTGCAGAAAGCCTTTGAGAAAGGGAGTTATCCTGAAACGCGTCAGGCTCTGCTGATGCTGGTAGCATGGGTTTCCTCCCCTAACTGGAGTTTGCTAACAGTAAGCGGGTCCTGCCTTTGGGTAACCTGTGGAACTGGATTAATACGGCCGACCCGGCCGAAGGATGCACCGCCGCAGAAGTTAGCGGCCCCGCTGCTGGTGCGATGTATCAGCGTGGCGGGACTGTTTTAGCATAAAATTTGAACGGGGATGAACTCTGCCTGTGCCCCTGTGATGTTATAATTATATTGGATTGAATGGACTGCCTGCGGCCCACTTGGGATTTATTTTACGAACTACCAGCCCCATAATGCTTTACTACTCATTTGAGTGTGATTGTGACACTGTAATAAAGGAGGGACAAACGCTGATGTTCGTTTGGTTGGCAGCCATTTAATTGCAGAAAGCCTTTGAGAAAGCGAGTTATCCTGAAACGCGTCAGGCTCTGCTGATGCTGGGAGCATGGGTTTCCTCCCTTAACTGGAGTTTGCTAACAGTGAGTGTGTCCTGCCTTTGGGTAACCTGTGGAACTGGATTAATACGGCCGACCCGGCCGAAGGATGCACCGCTGCAGAAGTTAGCGGCCCCGCTGCTGGTGCGATGTATCAGCGTGGCGGGACTGTTTTAGCATAAAATTTGAACGGGGATGAACTCTGCCTGTGCCCTTGTGATGTTATAATTATATTGGATTGAATGGACTGCCTGTGGCCCACTTGGGATTTATTTTACGAACTACCAGCCCCATAATGCTTTACTACTCACTTGAGTGTGATTGTGACACTGTGAGAAGTTGACCTGGTATATGCTGTTCACTAATTAAAGTGGACACCTTGCACCAGAACAATTCGACTCTTATGGTTGGTAGGTTTAAGACAACCTTTATAGAAAGCTATCCTAGTGGTAGCTGTGGAGAGCAGCCTTCAGGCTAAGTCTTGGAGGAATGTAAAGCAGCTTGTTTTACCACACAATCTCTTGAATCACCAAATGAAAAGACACCACACAGGTATATATATCAAATATATATGTATTTATTAATAAACAACTCTCTACTAATCTCTTTATGAGATTAGAAGTCAGGAACATATGTATACATCAAATGTTATCAAAATAAGTTAGCACAATCAAATATCACAATCTTAGTTTGGCTAGACCTAGGTCTAGAGCAGTTAGAATCGAGGGACCCCTAAGAACCACCCCAGGTAGTTGTAGGAGACCCACAGGGGACGGATGCGGTGTCCTGGCACCGGTGCGAGTCCTGTACGAGTCTATGCGTACAGACGCGATTGAGATTTCAATGTTAAAGGTCCCTTGCGTGTTCGAGGCGAACACACCGATCGGTCCTTGTACGAGTCGAAGGACGCGGTTACCGATAGAGTTGCAAGGGAGATGGACGCGCTGTGTCTAACACAGACGCGAACCTTGTGCGAGTCAGCGCAATGGAGATTTCAATGTTACAGGCCCCTTGTGTGTTCGAGGCGAACCCCGATCGGACTCAGTACGAGTCGAAGGACACGGTTATAGATAGTGTTACAAGGGAGATGGACGCGATGTGTCGAACACAGACGCGAACCCTGTACGAGTCAGCGCAATTGTCGCACTTAGAAAATAAGAGTTTTAGGGCACTTCTAGGGTAGCCACAAGCAAGGCACTTACAGGGTAAGTAGTTCTAGGGCCCACACCCACGGGAGCACCGTAATGCTAGAGTTACCTCACCCAGGGGAGCCGGGTGCATAGGTGTCCTTTGGTGTCGGGTCGCGGCGTCGTTTTCAATGGGAGCCAGTGAAGACTTGCTGCTTGCGGCGACAGAAGAAGTGTCCGGTGGAATCCAAGCCTGGATTCGGAAGGAGGAAGACCTGAAAGCAGAGGGGACAGTGTTCAAGGGCACTTGGCAGTGGCCCGGGGCAAGAAAGATGAATGCCCACCGTCGTCGACAGATTCAGGTCGTTCACTGGTGTCTTGACTCTTCAACCACGAGGTCCAGGAGGCGTCGAGGACGGTCAGGAGCTGGATTCAGCGTGTCCCACGAAGTCTGCAGCTGACTGCGGTGTCGGCGACCCGATTGGAGCCAACAAGCCTTGGTAGCAGCAAGTCTCATGGTGGAACGGAAAAGTCAATGGTGCAGACCAGCAAGGTCTGAGGAACTTACCCAGCGATGGTAGGTCAGGGCAGGCCTGGAGCAACCAGGGGAGCCCTTTGGTTTCTTTGGAAAGTCTTCTGGGGACCCACAAGCCGGCTGGCAAGGGATCGCGAAGACGCCTCCGGAGGATTCACTCAACAGGGGCCCACGGTCACTCGGGACGGTGTAGGCCTCTGATTTTGGGAGGGATCTCTGCTGGAGGCTGGGACCACACGTGGTCCAAAGCACAAGTTCGTAGAACGTCGTGAAGGGGTTGCACTCGACAATAGTGCACGGTACCCAGGGGTCGCGGTTCCTCGTCACTCTTGGGGTCCACTGGCCTCAGCTTCCCTGGGGACTCACGATGGCCTTTGAGAAGTCAGGAAATCCACTTCTTGGGCTGCAGGGACTTCGGGCTCCGGCGGGAGCGGCGTAGTTTGCGACCGTCGTTGTCGTTTTGGTGCCTGCCAAGCAGGGGAGTCACTCCTTGACTCCAAGGGAGATTCTTCAGTCTTCCAAAGGTAGTGGAACGTCGAAGGTCCGGGATTCTTCTTGTAGAGCGTCGTCCAGGGGTATCTAGTTTGCAATGCACAGGTTCCCCCTCTTATACTAAAAGAAAGGGAGGGACTAGCTCTATGACCCCACCTATGGGAGGGTCAGGGGAGTGGGTGGTTACACCTACTTCCCTTTGTCCAGTTCGCGCCAGAGCAGGGGCAGGTAGCCCCTGAGCCGGTTTGAACTGGGGTATGCACAGAGGAGCCTTCTGCTCCCCCAGTGCAGGACTTCAAAGCACTCTAAGAGTGCACCCACCCAGCCCCAATACACTAAACCCTGTCTGGGAGGTGGTCACACCCCCTTGGTGTAGGAAGGTGGAATCTGACTATATGGTTGCCCCCACTTTTTTTATGGTGGTTTGCTGGTTTATGACTTAGTTGGACTGGGATCCTGCTATTCAGGGCCCCAGTCTATCTGCTTTCTCTGTAAAAAGGTTTCCATGTGCCTTAGGCACATCTCTGATTGGAATCTGGAGTGCCCTTATAAATCCCTAGTATATGGTATACTATGTACCAAGGGCATAGGTACCTCAGAGGCCTACCAGGGGCTGCAGCATGTATTATGCCACCCCTGGAAGGCCATCCAAACTGACACCACAGGTTTGCTACTGCAGCCTGGGTAAGGTGGTGCATGCACTCCTTACTGTGATATAGGTTACCTATATCACTAAATACAGACACACATATAAACCTATAAGTCACTCCTATGGCAGGCCTTATCAATCCTGAAGGCAGAGTGCATGGTTCCTATGTGAGAGGGTGCCCCTGCATGAGCAGGGCCCCTCTGCAGCGTTCGGAGACCCTTCTCTGATGCTGTTTGTAGTGCAGCCTGACCATATACTCTTAAGCGCATTATAACCTCGCGTTAAATGCTAACTTTGGAATGGCTGCACCTAAACATGTCGTGTTTGGTGTCAAACATCTTGGAATACTACCCCCCGCCAATTCTGGCGGCGGGGGTAGCATTCCACCCTTCTAGAGGGAAAGACATGTTAACTCTGGCTAGCCCGGTAACTTCTTTCTAAAGCCCTGGCATCACAAAATGGATGCTGCTGCCACAGACACGAGTCTGGCCTCCTGCTGCTGGACGAAACTCCGGCAGGGGAGGCCTGGACAATAGGTTTCCTGTCCCAGGGAGGTGTGACCACCTCCCCAGACAGGATAATGTGTATTGGGGCTGGGCGGGAGCACTTTCGGGTGCTTTGAAGTCCTGCACTGGGGGCACATTTGGTGTCCCTGTGCATACCCCAGTTCAAACCGGATCAGGGGCTTGCAGCCCCTGCTTTGGCGCGAACTGGACAAAGGGAAAGGGGTGTAGCCACCCTCTGCCCTGACCCACCCATAGGTGGGGCCACAGAGTAGTCCAACCCCTAAACTTGGTATAAGTATAGGAACCCAGTCCTTAGGACTTTAGATTATCCCTGGACGAAACTCTGAAACTGAATCCTGGACCTTCGACGCTCTACTCACGATTAGAGGACAGAAGAATCTCCCTTGGGGTCAAGGAGTGACTCCCCTGCTTGGCAGGCACCAAAGAAGCATCTGTCCGGTTCGCATTTCTGAAGCTCCCGCTGGACGCCGAAGTCATCGCATCACCAGAGGTGGATTCTCAGACTTCCCCGAGGCTACCCTGAGTCCCCAGCAAAGCTGAAGCCCGTAGCTATCGTGGGTGACTTGAGACCGTGACCCCTGGACACCGAGCACATTTGCAAGTGCATCCTCTTCTGGGTCTCCCACGAAGTCGTGCTTTGGGCTCCGAGTAGCCCTAGCCTCCAGCACCAACTGCACCGAAGATCACTGGCCTCCACTCCACGAGTGTCCTGTGAGCCAGATCCACGTGCGACGTCTCGAGGCTCCTTCGCGGTCGCTAGCCCGTTGGCTAGTAGCCCTTAACGAAGGCCAATCTTTTTCTTACTTGGCATCCTGGTTGCTCCAGGCCTGCCCTCACTTACCCTCGCTGGGTGAGTTCCCCAGACCTTGCTGGTCTGCACCATCGACGATCTATATCTTCATCGAGACTTGCCGTTGCCAAGGCTTGTTGGGTCCAATCCGGTCGCCGACACCTCAGCACTCGACAGACATCGTGTACCAGCCCGAATCCTGCTCCTGGTCGCCGACAACGCCTCCTGGACCTCGTGGCTGAAGAGTCAAGACGACCGTCAACGCACCTGAAGCACTCGACATCGGTGGGCATCTGTCCATCGCCTTCCTGGTCACTGGCTAGTGACCCAGACTCTGTCCCCTCTGCTTTCAGGTTCTTCAGAACTCCGATCCACTCTTGGATCCACCCGGACACTTTCCACTTGGTCGCCAGCAGCACTTTGCAGCAGATCGCCATTCAAATCGACGACGAAACCCGACCCCGAAAGACACCTATGCACCCGGCTTCCCTGGGTGAGGTAACACGAGTACTCCGGTGCTCCTGTGGGTAGAGACTCTTCAAAGTACTAGATCTCAAAGGGTTTGCTCCAAGTCCTCCTTTAAGTGTCCCTTTTCTTTAATTTCCCGATCACGACTTTCTCCATAGAAGTCAACGGCGTATCGCGGTTGTGTATTTACACTGCACGCGTCCCCGTGGGTCCCCTGTGTCACTACCTTGGGTGGTTCCTTGTGGTCCAAGCACTTCTAGAGGCTCTAGGCCTAGTGTCTAGTTCAGTCGTGGTTCTTATACCACTTTATTGGTATATGGTTTGGTACGCCCTAGGGCCCAAACGTGTATTTGTGCTATTACTGTGTTTAAATAACTTCTAACTTATGTACTTCGAACTCTAGCCTCATAAAGAGACTAGAGGGGTGTGTTTAGCAATACATACATATATTTTGAATATATACCTGGTGTGGTGCTCTTTCAGTTGGTCACTCAAGAGATTATAGACTGGTAAAACAAGCTGCTTTACATTCCTTCAAGACTTAGCCTGAAGGCTGCTCTCCATAGCTACCACTAGGATAGCTTTCAATAAGGTTGTCTTTAACCTATCTCCAATAAGGGGTTGTTTGGACTGGTGCAAGGTGCCCACTATAATTAGTGGACAGCATATGCCAGGCCAACTTCTCACATTGGTGTGCAGCGTGTGGGATTCCAGCTTGCTATTGTTTTACCAGATAATCTCAATTGAATTGATCAACTGAAAACCACTAAAGGTACCTAAGGTACATATAATTTAAGCTTAGAATACAGTAAGTTCTACTGAACTTAGAGTTGTGTGTTAAGGGATAGCACACCCTTTCTACAACTCAAGAGAGTTTAGTAGGCCACACTAGAGTAGGTAGTGCATACACCACACCACACTAGTAATGTCTTTAAGGGGAGGATCTAAAGAATCCTTGCAGGAAGCCACTGAGCTTCCACCCTCCAAGTATGATACACTCCCATTCTTGGAATTGAGAGCATTATGTAACTTGAGGAAATTAAGGACAGGCCAAAGTCCCACCACCCAACACCTTAAAGAGTTGTTGGTCGCTTATGACCTCAGTAAGCCCTTGGGGACTGAAGGGGTAGGAGCAGAGGGTGGGGCAGGAGAGGAGGAAGGGGCCAGGGGTAGAAATACCCCCAGCCCCCCCTCTGAAACTGGCCAGGAGGGTGAAAATGACCCTGACCTGGATAACCCAATCCCTCCTGAGGAAGATGAAGAGGATAATCAGGATGATGCCCTCTTTGTCCCCCAGGAAGGATTATGAGTGTGCCCAGGAAGTCTAGATCTCCTTCTCAGGAGTCTAACCACTCTGGCACCTCAATAGGGAGCTCTGTCTCATCTCATAGGAGGGAATCCTCTCATGAGAGAAGAAAGAGGCTGGTTCAATATGAGGAAGCTCAGCTTGAAATCAAAAAGAAGCAACTGGCTATAGACAGGGAGTCCCTAGATCTCTTTAGAGAGAGAAGAAAGTTGGGACTAGAGTCCCATGGTGGCAGCCATGTCCCTAGAGATAGGGAAAGGTCCTATGACCATAGGAACCTGAGCAAGATTGTCCCTCCCTACCAGAGTGGGGATGACATCCACAAGAGGGCCTGTAAAGTACAGAGGGTCCCTCAGGAGCAGTGGGCAGCAATCTTGTGGCTCTCCTTTGCTGACAAAGGTAGAGATAAGCTCCTCACTGTTAGAGAGGAGGATGCTGATAATTACAAGGTCTTGAAGAGTGCTCTGATAGATGGGTTTGGCCTAACCACTGAACAGTATAGGTTGAAGTTCAGAGACACCCAAAAAGCTCAGACTCAAGACTGGGTTGATTTTGTAGATTGTGCTACAAAGGCTCTGGAAGGTTGGATACATGGCAACAAAGTGCATGACTTTATAGGATTGTACAATTTGATTATGAGGGAGCAGATCCTTAATAATTGTCAAAACCAGCTTTTGCACCAGTATCTGGTGGACTCTGATCTGACCTCTCCCCAAGAATTGGGAAAGAAGGCAGACAAATGGGTCAGAACCAGAGTAAAAACTAGAAATCAGGGTGGTGACCAGAAGAAAGATTCTACTAAGTCCCACGAGAAAGGTGGGGATAAATCTAAGGATAAGTCCACTACAGGGCCCCAAAATTCCTCTTCTGGGGGTGGGTCCCAAACTCCTTCCTCTCCTGAAAAGAAACCATATTGCCATGTCTGTAAAAGCCTGGGCACTGGAAATCTGATCCCAGTTGCCCCAGGATTGGCAATAAAGAAATTGTTCCCCCAGCAACTACTACCCCCCTCCTGGTACTACCAGTAGTAATCCTCCAGTTGGGAGTAGTGCACCCAAAAAGTTAGGTGCTTTTGCAACAGGAACAGAGGTGGGCCCTAGTTTAGACAGGGACCCCTCAACAGACTCCTCTGACTCTGATCGTGGTATAGGATTTGCCACCTTTACCATGGGTCCCACAGCATTGGGCAGGTACAGATTGGAGCCAATAATTAATGGTCAGAAAGCTGTGACATTTAGGGACACAGGGGCTAGTGTCACCATGGTGGCAGGGAAACTAGTCCCCCCTCACCAGCTTTTACCTGAGTTTAAATACCAGGTGACCAACATTGATGGTGTCAGAACAGATCACCCCATGGCCATAGTCAATCTCAGCTGGGAGGGGGTCACAGGCCCAAAAAGAGTGGCAGTGTCCCCAACCCTACCTGTAGATTGCCTGATGGGCAATGATCTGGAAATTTCAGCCTGGGCTGAAGTTGAACACCAAACCCATCTCAGGATGCTGGGCGTCCCTGTAAAGGTTAGTGGGGCTGTGATGGCCACAGCCCCAGCCAAAGATTTTGGAGAGATGGAGCCTGGAAGAATGGCCCACTCTCCCCAAAAGAGAGCACCAGGGTTGAAGAAAAGTCTTCTTCCCTCCAGACAGTAGGTAAGGGTCAGCCTCCTCAGGGAACTGACCCTACCCCTAGTGAAGGAACTGCCCCAGAGGTAGTCAGGCCTGGCCTGGCCACACCCCTGATGGCAGAGGACCCTTCCAAGGTGGTACCCAGTCTGGAGCAGGTAACCTGCCCTCTCTACCCTGCCTCAGCCAGCCCAGGGCTGCAGAGGTCAGGGAGGTCAGTGGACCCCCAGGGCCCCCTGTCCAGAGGACCCCCATCAGCAGATTAGGGGCACCCAGTCTAGTAGCCCTAGCCAGGTGAAAATTCCTCTACACACTGAGGGATCCCCCATACCTTTATGTAGGGACCTCCCCCAGAAGGACTCTGGTAGGCAAGGGCAAACCTGGGACCAGAAGGTTCCAAACCTGCCATGTCCCTCCAGTAGTCCAGCCAAAGGGACCCAACCCCCAGCTGTAGGCAGCCAAAGGTTGACCCTTAGAGCAAAGTGCATCTCAATCATGGAAAGACAGGCATACATGGTGACCAGTGATCTGAGGAAGCCGAGGCCAACATTCCTAGGGCCTCCCTTCCCTACTCAGACACCTCACCAGCCTTGTACTTTACCTAAGCACACCACAGGTAGTGATTCCCCATGGTGGAGACCCTCTCATTCCCTTAGGGTGAGGGATTGCTTAGTGGACCATAAGACAGGGGGCAACCATGCTAGTGCAGGTGCTTCCTTATATGGCCACTTAGTCAATAAAGGCTCAACTGGCAAAGGTTAGCCTTATCTCCTTTCGTTTGGGGGGGTTATGTAGGAAGGTGGAATCTGACTATATGGTTGCCCCCACTTTTTTATGGTGTTTTGCTGGTTTATGACTTAGTTGGACTGGGATCCTGCTATTCAGGGCCCCAGTCTATCTGCTTTCTCTGTAAAAGGTTTCCATGTGCCTTAGGCACATCTCTGATTGGAATCTGGAGTGCCCTTATAAATCCCTAGTATATGGTATACTATGTACCAAGAGCATAGGTACCTCAGAGGCCTACCAGGGGCTGCAGCATGTATTATGCCACCCCTGGAAGGCCACCCAAACTGACACCACAGGTTTGCTACTGCAGCCTGGGTAAGGTGGTGCATGCACCCCTTACTGTGATATAGGTTACCTATATCACTAAATACAGACACACATATAAACCTATAAGTCACTCCTATGGCAGGCCTTATCAATCCTGAAGGCAGAGTGCATGGTTCCTATGTGAGAGGGTGCCCCTGCATGAGCAGGGCCCCTCTGCAGCGTTCGGAGACCCTTCTCTGATGCTGTTTGTAGTGCAGCCTGACCATATACTCTTAAGCGCATTATAACCTCGCGTTAAATGCTAACTTTGGAATGGCTGCAACTAAACATGTCGTGTTTGGTGTCAAACATCTTGGAATACTACCCCCGCCAATTCTGGCGGCGGGGGTAGCATTCCACCCTTCTAGAGGGAAAGACATGTTAACTCTGGCTAGCCCGGTAACTTCTTTCTAAAGCCCTGGCATCACAAAATGGATGCTGCTGCCACAGACATGAGTCTGGCCTCCTGCTGCTGGACGAAACTCCGGCAGGGGAGGCCTGGACAATAGGTTTCCTGTCCCAGGGAGGTGTGACCACCTCCCCAGACAGGATAATGTGTATTGGGGCTGGGCGGGAGCACTTTCGGGTGCTTTGAAGTCCTGCACTGGGGGCACATTTGGTGTCCCTAGTGCATACCCCAGTTCAAACCGGATCAGGGGCTTGCAGCCCCTGCTTTGGCGCGAACTGGACAAAGGGAAAGGGGTGTAGCCACCCCTCTGCCCTGACCCACCCATAGGTGGGGCCACAGAGTAGTCCAACCCCTAAACTTGGTATAAGTATAGGAACCCAGTCCTTAGGACTTTAGATTATCCCTGGACGAAACTCTGAAACTGAATCCTGGACCTTCGACGCTCTACTCACGATTAGAGGACAGAAGAATCTCCCTTGGGGTCAAGGAGTGACTCCCCTGCTTGGCAGGCACCAAAGAAGCATCTGTCCGGTTCGCATTTCTGAAGCTCCCGCCGGACGCCGAAGTCATCGCATCACCAGAGGTGGATTCTCAGACTTCCCGAGGCTACCCTGAGTCCCCAGCAAAGCTGAGGCCCGTAGCTATCGTGGGTGACTTGAGACCGTGACCCCTGGACACCGAGCACATTTGCAAGTGCATCCTCTTCTGGGTCTCCCACGAAGTCGTGCTTTGGGCTCTGAGTAGCCCTAGCCTCCAGCACCAACTGCACCGAAGATCACTGGCCTCCACGCCACGAGTGTCCTGTGAGCCAGATCCACGTGTGACGTCTCGAGGCTCCTTCGCGGTCGCTAGCCCGTTGGCTAGTAGCCCTTAACGAAGGCCAATCTTTTTCTTACTTGGCATCCTGGTTGCTCCAGGCCTGCCCTCACTTACCCTCGCTGGGTGAGTTCCCCAGACCTTGCTGGTCTGCACCATCGACGATCTATATCTTCATCGAGACTTGCCGTTGCCAAGGCTTGTTGGGTCCAATCCGGTCGCCGACACCTCAGCACTTGACAGACATCGTGTACCAGCCCGAATCCTGCTCCTGGTCACCGACAACGCCTCCTGGACCTCGTGGCTTCAGAGTCAAGACGACCGTCAACGCACCTGAAGCACTCGACATCGGTGGGCATCTGTCCATCGCCTTCCTGGTCACTGGCTAGTGACCCAGACTCTGTCCCCTCTGCTTTCAGGTTCTTCAGAACTTTGATCCACTCTTGGATCCACCCGGACACTTTCCACTTGGTCACCAGCAGCACTTTGCAGCAGATCGCCATTCAAATCGACGACGAAACCCGACCCCGAAAGACACCTATGCACCCGGCTTCCCTGGGTGAGGTAACACGAGTACTCCGGTGCTCCCGTGGGTAGAGACTCTTCAAAGTACTAGATCTCAAAGGGTTTGCTCCAAGTCCTCCTTTAAGTGTCCCTTTTCTTTAATTTCCCGATCACGACTTTCTCCATAGAAGTCAACGGCATATCGCGGTTGTGTATTTACACTGCACGCGTCCCCCGTGGGTCCCCTGTGTCACTACCTTGGGTGGTTCCTTGTGGTCCAAGCACTTCTAGAGGCTCTAGGCCTAGTGTCTAGTTCAGTCGTGGTTCTTATACCAGTTTATTGGTATATGGTTTGGTACGCCCTAGGGCCCAAACGTGTATTTGTGCTATTACTGTGTTTAAATAACTTCTAACTTATGTACTTCGAACTCTAGCCTCATAAAGAGACTAGAGGGGTGTGTTTAGCAATAAATACATATATTTTGAATATATACCTGGTGTGGTGCTCTTTCATTTGGTCACTCAAGAGATTATAGACTGGTAAAACAAGCTGCTTTACATTCCTTCAAGACTTATCCTGAGGGCTGCTCTCCATAGCTACCACTAGGATAGCTTTCAATAAGGTTGTCTTTAACCTATCTCCAATAAGGGGTTGTTTGGACTGGTGCAAGGTGCCCACTATAATTAGTGGACAGCATATGCCAGGCCAACTTCTCACACTTGGGACAGGATATCTTTTGTTGGGCTTCCTCCACTGCGAGTGTTGGTCATCAGCAGGAGGCCAGCCCAGTGTCTGTGACTGGTGGCATCCATTTTGTGATGCCAGGGCTCTGCAGGATTCTACCGCGTTTCCACAGTAGCTACATGTTTATCCCTCTAGAAGGGTGGAATGCTACCCCCGCCACCAGAACTGGGGGGGGGGTTGTATTCCAAGATGTTTGACACCAAACACGACATGTTTTGATGCAGCCATTCCAAAGTTAGCATTCTACCGCGAGGATATAATACACTTAAAAGTATATGGTTTAACCGCACCCACAAACAGCCCCAGAGAATGGACTCTGAGAGCTGCAGAGGGGCCCTGCTCAGGCAGAGGCACCCCCTCACATGGAAACTAAGCACCCTGCTTTAGGGGTGACTGATAAGTCTCAATGTGTGTGCAGGAGAGATATAGGGGGCCTATATCTCAGTGAGGGGTGCTAGCACTTCCTCACCCAGGCTGCAGTAGCAGGCCTGTGGTGTCAGATTTAGTCTGCTTCCCAGGGGTGGCATAATACATGCTTCAGCCCATGGTAGGCCTGTGAAGTACCTATGCCCTTGGTACCTAAGGTACCATATACTAGGGACTCATAAGGTACCACAGTATCCAATCACTAGTGCACCTAGAGTGCACTCCAAATCGTTTAGAGAGAACAGAGAAGCTGGGGCCCTGATTGGCAGGGTCCCAGCCAGACTATAGCCAGAAACCAGTGTAAACATCAGAAAAAAAGTGGGGGCAACATAAGAGGCAGATCCTACTCTCCTACATGTAATAAAGGAGGGACAAACGCTGATGTTCGTTTGGTTGGCAGCCATTTAATAGCAGAAAGCCTTTGAGAAAGGGAGTTATCCTGAAACGCGTCAGGCTCTGCTGATGCTGGGAGCTTGGGTTTCCTCCCCTAACTGGAGTTTGCTAACAGTGAGTGTGTCCTGCCTTTGGGTAACCTGTGGAACTGGATATATATATAAATATATAAATATATAAAGTAATGTCAACTGTGTACTATATATGTATTTGTATTTTTATTGTATATGTATTTAATTCACTCTGCACTTGCACTTTTTCTGTGTACTTTACATAGATTGCGAAAATGGTGGGTAAATTACACCGTTTCTGTCAATGAAGGTTAGCAGTCTAGCTGTTGAAAAATAATAGACACAGACAAGGGGTTAAGCACGATGCACTTTATATAATACTAGCATGTAACTGAACGAAG